>CM031240.1:165836995-166081995 GCA_018340775.1 Taxus wallichiana var. yunnanensis
CAATATTTTATCTCCACAAGCTTAGATTAAGAGAGTGATATTTTCTCAAATGTGCAACCAACCAAGAATTTCTATTACAAGTTTCTTGTAAGGTTGAAAAGATATTTCTCATTTCAACACCATGTCTCAAGTTTAAAAGTAAATGTAAAATATACAAAACATACACCAATTACATGGCTACTCAAGGGTATTACAAGACTTCTTACAAGCTTGAAGAGAGAGTTTTCTCAAGAATAGGTTACACTTGTTTAAAGAAATTTACAATTACAAAGAAGAGGTTTTACAACAATAAAGATTCCACTAAACCATTCTTTTCAAGAGACAAGAGGTAATGTCCACAATAGAGTGAAGGAGATAAAGAGCTCCAATCCAACAACCCACTTCCAACATGAGATCCCAATGTACATTGCCTTCAAGAAAACCCAACAAGGAGAAAGAGCTTGTTTGCCACCCAACCATAGGCATCATTACATGTCTCCCCAAGGTTGGGATGCATGCTAGCCTCCCCCAAGCCCATGGGAATGAGGACTACCATCCACAACTTGCACAAAAAAGGGGGTGAAGCAACCAAAAATACATTCAAAGGAAAACAAAACAAGTATAAATCAAGACTCCAAGTTTTACAAGGAGGAGAACCCATGTTCTTCCTCAAAAGTGGGGAAGAGAGGAGAAGAGTTCTCCAAAAGTTGTTACCAAGATTATAAGCACAATAACTAGACCTCCATACCCTCCTTATTACTCCTATATCATTTAACCCCTCCTTATTCCTCCACCCTTTCTCCAAGTCCTTCTTGGAAGGATTTTCAAACCCCAAAGGGGTTTCCTTACCAAGAATAGGGAAGGAGATTCAAGCCAAATGAATCAACTTCCCCACCTCAACCATTTGAGGGGAAAACAATAAGACCCTACAAGACTTGTCCATCAAGCCTTGAGGATTGAGAGGAAAAATCCCTCTCTCTTCCCCCACAACTCCAAAACTCCATCATGTCATATGATGGAGGGAGTAAAAAAAAAAACCAAAATCCACATGCAACAATAACAATTTCAAGCAACCAATCTAACAACTAAAAAGAAAAAAACACATACAATAAGACATAAGAGCCTACCTCAAAGAAAACTCTCCAAAAATCTTTCCAACTTCAAATTTCTCCACTCTTGACTCAAGCAAATCTCAAGCTCCAAATCCCACAAGCATCCCAAGCAAGAAGTTCCAAAAAAGTCCCTCTCTTTTTCCCATGAAGGGAATTTGAAGAGGAGCAAATGAAAATCCTCACAAAGTAGGGGTGACATGTGTCACCCTCTCCTCCTCCAAGGTCAAAGATGCCAAAACAAAAGAGAGAAAGGGTAAAAATGTCTTTTTGCCCTCTTCTCCCAAATTCCCCTAAAAGTTAACAAGACAAAATTAGTGAGACTTTTAACAAGCACTCCAATCCACACCCCTTACATGGATGTGACCAAAAAAGGAAAAAGGGAGTGAAAACTCCCTCTAGCCTTGAAATAAGCCCCCCTACCCATTAGGTAGGGTCCAAGGGCTCATTTTTATGTTAGGGGAACTCCCAAGCTAAAAAGGGGTCCCCAAAATGCCCAAAATAACCCAATTTCGGGTTTTGCATTTTTGGCACAAGGGTAGAGGGTGTGGGGACCACCCAAGGGTTTCACATGTGACCCTAAACCCTTGTGATTAAGTGACTCATTAAACAAAATCAAAATTTTAATGAAAGTGGGATTATTAACTCCCAAAACAAGTTTACAACATAACTAATTACCCTAAACAAAATTAATAATTCAAGGCACAATACATTACAAAAATTGGGGTCACTCATGGTGCCCAAAATAATAATCTCCAACACTAAGGTTTCACACAATGAACATGGCTAGGACTCAGCCCGTGGGCTGCTTGTGCAAGATTGTGTAGCTGGCCTAAATCCCACGTTCTCCTGTAAACCTGTCACCTGCACACTCATTGCACACATTAACCGCACATGTCCGATAAAATATAAATCAACGACTCAACAAGATATCAATGAGTTCTAAACTAGCCTAACATCCTACTGAAATCAAAATGTGACAACGTGCACAATTATACTCAATTCTCCAAAGTTAGACAAGATGATAAAGTGACATATAACCATAGAATCCCAACATGCAACAACTAAGTATCCATCAATATATTTATATTCCAAAAAAATAGCATAATATCCATTAGAATCCATGACATCATAAGAAAATGTGACAACATAGGAATCAAGCTAAATTGGCGCTATACGCCTGAATGTCCACACATGTCTAATAAGATCCAATCTCTAATATAATGTCCAAGATATAATAAATCTCAAAAAACATGTCTATGAGGAAAGAAACAACTAGTAACTGAGCTATAAAAAGTGTGGGCACTAGATCCCCTCTACTAAAATTAGACTTCCCCAGAAGTCACTAAAAGAGATAGGGATATCTAGCCCTCAAAGGTATCACATCCTCCCAGTAGCTGTTGTCTTGTCGTACCGGTCCCACTTTACTCTAACCTGGTCTAAGTCTCGACCCTAAGGGCCAACCTTCGGTGCTCCAGTATGTGTACGGGCTCCAGCCTCCACTGTCCTCCGTCCTCTACCTATAATGCCGACCAATCCAAAACATGAGAAGCATCAGGTACATATCTACGTAGTATAGAAACATGAAATACATCGTGGGCCCATGCAAGGTGTGGTGGCAAAGCTAGACAATAGGAAATTGGATTGATGACCTCTAAAATATCAAAAGGCCCCACAAAACGAGGCGATAGCTTAGTACCCTTTCCATAATGATTGGACTCTTATGTTAATGAACTCTCAAGAATACTTTGTCACCCACTGAGAAGTGACGATCAATCCCTCGTGTCCGCACACGCCTTCCGCGTGCTCCAGCCTACTCAAGATGCTATCTAATCAAAAAACATGTTGCTCTAAATCCTAAAGGTAGGCCGGTCCCGAATAATCCTATCATCTAATCTATCCCAACTCAAAGGTGTCCCTGTAAGGTTGCCCATACAAGGCCCGATAAGGAGCCATACCAATGGAACTATGATAGTTGTTGTTGTAAGCAAACTCAACTAAATGCAAATAATCTTCCCATCTCTTCTCGCTGATCCATCACATACATTCTCAACATGTCCTCTCGACACCCGATTAATCCTCTCTGCCTATCCATCTTTGGATGATAAGCTGAATTGAAATTAATCTGAGTACCCATAAGCGGTTTGAAACGAAGTCCGAAAAATAAAGTGTAGATGGTATCCTGCTCGCTTATGATGGTCTTGAAATCCCATGCAACCTAACAATGTCCTCCATAAATACTTTGGTAATGGCCCAGTGCATTATAGGTGACCTTGGTTGGTGAGAAGTGCGCAACCTTGGAAAACTTATCTACTGTAACCCTAATGGCATCATGATGATAAGAAGACATAGGAAGTATGACTATGAAATCCATGGAAATCACATCCCATTTCCACTGGGAACATCATGAGGATGCAAAAGTTTTGTGGGATGAGAATGCTCTACCTTGACCCTCCGACACTCAAGGCATCATGCGCAACAAAATCTGCCATGTCCCGTCAAGACCTCGGCCAATAATATAACTCTCTCTGATCGCATGCATTTTCTTCACTCCCGGATGTGCTGCATATGGGGCTCGACGAGCCTCTCGTGGAGGATGAAGTTACACAGATCACCTGACTTAGGCATGTAGATGTGCCTCAGTGGAACCGAAGCAAACCATCTCCCTCTAAAACACATCTAGAATATCTACCCTCTAAAGAACCTTGTGACTCCAACATCCGTCTAGCTCCCTCATAAAATCTATCCTCTAGAAGGTGCTTAAGAATCCTGCCTCTCAAATCAATCAAGTGTCAAAGAAGCAAGTACATGTCATCATCTACTAAGTGCATCTGCAACAACATTTTCCTTCCCTTTGATATACTAAACCTCCATGTCGTACTCACATAGGAACTCCATCCAACGCCTTTGTGAGCATTGAGGTTCGGTGTGAGAAGATATGTTGCAAACTACGATGATCTCGTCCTTAAAATGAAAGGTCTACCCAAAAGGAAATGTCACCAACGTACTAGAGCATGAACAACATTGCAAGCTCCAAGTCATGAGTAGGATATTTAAGCTCGTAGTCCTTGAGCTTACGAGACTCAAATGTAATAACCTGATGCTCCTACATAAGAACTACTCCCAAACCCTCTAGTGATGCATCAGTACAAACAACAAAATCCTCTTTCGGTCTAGAACTGCTAAGATGGGCACCGTGGTTAACCTTTCCTTAAGCAACTGAAATGCTTCTCACACTTTTCTGACCAATCAAACTTCTTCCCTTTCCTCTGAAGAGAAGTGATAGGGTGAGCAATCCTAGAAAATTCCTGTACAAACCTGCGGTAATACCCTGCTAAACCCATGAAACTCCTCACCTCAGTAACTGATGTGGGTGCTGGCCAGTCCAAGATAGCCTGTATCTTAGAGGGATCTACGGAGATACCCTCGCCTGATATGATATGACCCAAGTATCGAATCTACATTCAAAGAAGCTACATTTTTGAAGTTCCCATACAACTTCTCGCTTTCTCAAAACCTAAAGTACACTGCTCAAATTCTCCTCGTGTTCCTCCTCGGAATGAGAGTAAATCAATATGTCATCAAGGAACACTAAGATGGATTGATCCAAAAAGTCCCGAATACTCCATTCATGAGACTCATGAAGACAGGTTAGGGCATTGGTCAATCCAAAAGGAACAACTGTGAACTCATAATGCCCATAACGTGTGCGGAAAGTGTCTTATGAATGTATGCGCATCTCGATATGCTCAATCGATGGTATCCGACTTGAGATCGATTTTATAGAATACTCTCACCCCCCGCATCTGATCAAATAAGTCATCAATCCTAGGGAGTGGATAACGGTTCTTTATTGTGACCTTATTGAACTGTCTGAAGTCTACACAAAGTCTAAGAGAACCATCCTTCTTTTTCACAAATATGGTGGCGCTCCCATGGAGATACACTAGGGTGAATGAGACCCTTATCCAACAACTCCTCTAATTGGATCTTGAGCTCATGAAGCACCGGAGTCATCATCCGAAAGGGTGCCCTAGAACTGGTGTAGATCCGAGTACTAAATCAATGGTGAAATCTACCTCTCTACAAGGTGGTAACCCTAGAATTTCACCTAGAAACACATCTGTAAACTCCCTTAAAACTACATGATCATCTAAGGGTGAGTTCTATGGATTTTTCTCTGATTGATCACTGATGGTGATAGCAAATAATGACAACCCTTACACATGCTCCGCTTGAGTTGCTTAGCCCATATCATGGGCAAAGGAGATAGGCCTCTGCATCCCGATATCACAATTGCACTCTAAAGATCATCCTGACACTCAATGACCTTATTTCTACAATCCACCTTAGCTCAATGAGCCTCGAGCCAATCCATACCCAAAACTACCTGATAGGAACCTAGAGGAATAACTCGGAGGTCAAGTGTAGTGGAGAAGGCTCCTAAATCATGTACGTAACTCTCCACATACGAGTCTACACAAAGCAAGTTTAGCCCCGAGAGGCCAACTCAACCTACCAACTATCTGGTTTCTAGCAGCCACCACTAGCCCACACTAGTCCACTATATAAGGTGATATAAAAGAATCTAAAGCAACTGAATCAAAAAGTACAAAAATACCCCGATAGTACATGTTGTCTCAATGACCGTGGCGTGATTTTTGGCCTAGCAATTGTCAACCGCTGCATATACACGTTGAGCACGTCCTACATCACCCATCGTCTACTCGGATCTAGCATCTCTCTCTATGCATCCATGGTATTTGGTTTGTGTGGGCACATGCGCACATAGTGATCTAGAGATCCACAAATAAAAACAACCTTCCATGCCCCTCTAAGATGGGGTCACTCCTATACTCCGGTACTGATCATGCCGGTCCAACCCTAGCAGTATTGCGTGTGAGTTGGCTATGCCTGCCGAGTACCACCGCCTCCTATCCCTAGCTCCACCAAAACCACCTCTAGAAACACCTTTCTGAAATCAATGTGTCTATCTAGCCCCCGCTGCGGTGGCCCTACTACATGTCATGTCGTTGCGGGTGCGGTGGAGCCCTCGTGGCTGGCTTGGCAGGGCCAAAATCCTCCCCTAGGGGTGGTGCAAAGTACCCGTGACCTCCGAATCTAAAAGGCCCGTATCTTCTCCTGAAATTTTCTCTTGTTTCTATCACGATGCTCATGTGCCTTGGTCCTATTCTCCTCAGCTAAGTAGGCCTTCTCAATGGCCTTTTCAAGTGTGGGAGGAGATAGCATCCTAACTTCTCCCTATATCTACATTAAGGCCTCGAATACACTGTTAACTTGTAATTTCTCATCTTACAAGTAGTCCACATACTGCGTAAGATCCAAGAACATGTTGTCATATTGTGCTACTGTGTGATCCACTGTCGTAATGTGAGAAATCATATGGTCATGCGGCCCTATTACAAGGTAATGTGCAGTAGCAAGAAGGGGGTGTGTGCATATGTCGGGCCTTAGCCAATTTGGGAAGCAAGTCTAAGGCGTGCTCGTAGGGTGCATGAATTCTTTGGGAGGAAATTGAGTGCACATGGAGTGCACATGATGAGAGAATGGAACAAAGAGGAAAAGGAAAAGGAAATGATGGAAAGCACGGAAGAGAGGCAGAGCACGCATGAGCGAGCGAGAAAATGCTGCCACAGGAAATGTGCCAGGAAGATCACCTGAACTATGTGTAACCTACAATGTAGAATTCTAAGAGCTAGAATGGGGATATAAGTTTTCCAAATAACTAGGGAGTTATTTTGGATAACAAAAGGATTGATTAGGGAAAGGTAGGATAATGGATATTAATTAACGATTAATTTTTAAAATTAATCAATTAATTTTTATTAATAAATATTAAAGGTGATGGGCATTTAAGTGGGCATTTAGTTAAATTTAGGAGGTCTAGTTAAGACCATGGTAAAATAGGTGTACGCGCAGGCGCGACAAGGGTAGAGATACCAAATTTCGGTGTCTACATTTTCCCCTTTTTGTTGAGTGGTTTATGGTAGCAAGCCATGAGACAAAAATGATGAGAGAGTAAGATGAAGGATAAAGAAGGATTGATGATGAGCTCCCCCTCAAACGGGGGATCAATGATGCCACGGGAAATTGATGACGCATTTGAAAAGGTAGATGATGAAGGGCGGGTGGGTGAATAAATATGGGTAAAATGATAACCAAGGCAAGATGCCCCAAGAAAAAAGGATCGCAATAACAATAAAAACTATGGTGGTGACTTTGATATCACTTTGGTAGGGGACGATTATGGTCTCAATGGAGATGGAAACAATTTTCTATGGGCCAGTGAGTGGGTGAAAATCACTGTGAAATGGATGCAAGATGGGATGACTAATGGGTCATAGGAAAACATCAAAGTATGTGCAACTAAATGCAAAATTATGCAAAATCCTTCGTACATGAGGAATCGAGTGAAAAGGTATGCGTTCGCAAGGGATGAGGATGAAAATAATGGTTTCTTAGTATAGGACACGAAAAAAGGCCCGGAGGGATGATTGGAAAAGTGGTGGTGAAATAATATGCCCCAAAGGGGAAGTAAGTATGGTCGTAAAGGAAAATAGGGAAGTGAACGATTAAGTAAAATTCCCCAAAGGGAATAAGTATGGCCACAAGGTGGAATTTGTGCATGGATTAGATAGGATTGTGAAATAAAAATTCCCGAAGGGGAAAATAGCTATAGCCACAATGGTGGACTTTGAGATGAAAAAGGGAGGATGTGAAATATTAAAAATAATTCCCTAAAGGGAGAATATAGATGGCCACAAAGGTGGACTTAAGATGAGAGAGATTGGATAAGTTCGTATGAGATTGGAGACATTGGAGGTAAAAAAAAAAAGGGATTTAGGTGGCCCAAGGCACATGCGACAAAAAACAATGCTAGAAAATAACCAATGATAGTTAGTTATATCAAAGATCACAAGGAAACATGGATGAAATGAACTCATAAACCTAGTGTCGACACGAAAAAGGGGTTTGAGATGTAACTTATACATGGGAAGAGGGTTCTCCATAAGTGGTGTTCCCTAAATATATACCCCATCTCTAGGAAGGGAAAGAGCAAACTGATCAATGCGGGAAGTTTGCTAGAAGAAAGTTGATCAATGCGGGAAGCTTTCTTAGGATGCTAATAAAATGGAAGGTTGATCAATGTAGGAAGCCTTCAATGCCATACACAAAAGAGTATCCATCCTTCAAGGGTATGGTCTACTTTATACATAATATAGATAAAAATAATGATATATGATATTCATCCTTTGAGGGATCAGTCTATTTCTTTTTATTTTCTTTTGACTTTGATTTTCATGCTTCTCTTTTTTATTTTTCCTTTTTTATGAACAATTATCCTTCGAGGGAACAGTTTGTTTTTAATAACTTTGGTTTTTTAGAAGAGTATCCATGAATTTTGACTTTACATGGGGAAGATTTAAGAATATCTAGGTAGACCACTTAGAAGGGGATAATGAATGCACAAGAAACATCCATGTACCCTTTACATGTTTTTAATAGGTGAATAAGAGGAGGTTGGATGTAATGATCACGATTTCTCACCAAAGGGGAGAAACTATCCATAAGGAATATTCTATGGATAGATTTGTGGTGCCCATATTTAAGGTCGGATCTAGGAAGTGTCGGTAGACCACATAATTCCAAATCAACACGGCGGAATATGGAAGAGGCTAAAATGGAGGAATGATCTAAGGATATGACTAAGATCTCACTGGAAGACATACTAACAATATAATGGTCACAAGACCAATGTGTTAAGAGGTTCCACTTATGATTTACCATGAAGGGAGGCCAAACGATAGGCTCCCGACCCATATTTGTGCGTGATAATTTATGGTCCAATCCGGTTGGGGAAAACTTTCCACATTAGATCCTTTCTAGAGTAATGGCGTTACGATTGTAATATTGTGATAGGAAAAGATGAAAAATTTCAAAAGATGGTATATGATGAGATTATATATATATATATATATATATATATATATATATATATATATATATATATATATGCGCTACCTTTTGAGGAAGAGAAGAAAACATGCGTCTCTAATGACACAAAGATATTTTCCCCATGAGAGGAATGAATATGACCACAATGGTGGATTTAGGATAAGATGAAATGGTCCCCCAGAGAGGGAAAACTAGAGCCATGACAAAGTGGAATTTTGTCATACCCCGCCTCGAACACCATAAAACAACCTAAAAAGTTGGTAAAAAAAAAAATTTTGAAGTGCGAACTAATGTTTCGCCTAACCGTTCTCATTAAGTAATTAAATTCTTAACGATATAATTTTAACCAAATTGCTAAAACATTTGTTTTTAATTAATTTTATTTATTTAGCTTCTAATAATTTTCACACATTTAAATATATATATATATATCATTGACTAAATCAACTACCGCATGAGAAAATAACTACCCACTCTTAACTAGAATTTCATCCCCCATTCAAAAGTTTAATCCCACAATATTACTCATTTTCAAAAGTATGTAGGGTTTTATTTGAACCCTAGGATCAAATAAATCTGGTCCCTAGATATAATTTTGACCTAAAGCCCTTTATCTCTTTCTTTTCTTTTCATTTCCATGTTATTTCCTCTCATTTGCTTTGTTTGTTATTTTCGAGTAAAGGACAGGCCATGGAAGCTTGAAAATTCCTTATGTATTCCCCTTTTGTGATAGCCATACCTCCTAATATTTTCTTCTTTGGTTTTGGGAAAAATATATGTATTTATTTTTGTTTGTATGGGGGATCTTGGAGAGGGTTGTGTTTGGGGTCAACATGGTGCTTTGCGTAGGGGTAGCGGCGAAAAAATGACAAAGAGAGGGCGGAGGCCGGATGGGAGGTTTGGCGAGAGGGAGGCAACGAGGAAGAGGGTCGGGGGGAGGGAGATACGGCGGGGCGGGGTTGGCATTGGGTGTCGGTCGGTTGCGGGGGACAGGCGGCGTGGGGCGTGTGGGGGCGAGGCCGGGGACACCACAGGGTGGGGAGTTCAGCCCCCGATTATTTTTTTGTCGATATGCGCGGGGTGTGGGAGGGCCACCCCCCACCATTACAAAAAAATTGTTATTTAAATTCGTTTTAAAAACAACGATTTTGTTTTGTTATTCAACGTATATATTTTTTTTTTTTTAAATGTTTTAGTTGATGTGTGTGTGTGTGTGTGTGTGTGTGTGTGTGTGTGTTTTACGTGTGTGTATATATACATATATACATGTATATATATATATATACTAGAAGTCAAACTTGTTAACATCTATATTGTTTTATAATATAAGCTCATACAAGTAATTTAAAATAGTGTACACAACTATTCAGCTGTATCAAAACAAATAATGTATGGATTATTCATTTACAAGAAAAGGAAAAAAAAAAGGAAATTATTTCAAGATGTAAATGGCAGATTTCTATTTACTAACTTTGTGACTAATGAGCCTATATTTTTCCAGTAACTTGCCTTCCTTTCAAAATGAGGTTCCATAGTTCCATAAGAATAAAAATTAATTTACAAGCTTTCAATTAAAGAACATAAGCTCCCAAACCCTTTACTTTCACATAACAAAGAAGGTGCAAGAGAAAAAAAAAAAAAAAAACAGATTTCTTTTATTGACATAAAGCTATCAATATTGCAAGAGATAAAAGGGCTAAGGCAACTACTTTTCCAACAACTATTCTTTTTTTTTTTTGTAAAAGTGATATATAAAAAAAAGTTACATCAAGTTACAAATAAATGGGACATTAGCTACAATATTTCATTTCCACAAGCTTAGATTAAAAGAGTGATATTTTCTCAAATGTGCAACCAACCAAGAATTTCTATTACAAGTTTCTTGTAAGTTTGAAGAGAGATTTCTCATTTCAACACCATGTCTCAAGTTTACAAGTAAATGTAAAATATACAAAACATACACCAATACATGGCTACTCAAGTTTATTACAAGACTTCTTACAAGCTTGAAAAGAGAGTTTGCTCAAGAGTAGCTTACACTTGTTTAAAGAAATTTACAATTACAAAGAAGAGGTTTAACAACAATGAAGATTCTACTAAACCATTCCTTGCAAGAGACAAGAAGTAATGTCCACAATAGAGTGAAGGAGATAAAGAGCTCCAATCCAACAACCCACTTCCAACATGAGATCCCAATGTACATTGCCTTCAAGAAAACCCAACAAGGAGAAAGAGCTTGTTTGCCACCCAACCATAGGCATCATTACATGCCTCTCCCAAGGTTGGGATGCATGCTAGCCTCCCCCAAGCCCATGGGAAGGAGGACTACCATCCATAACTTGCACACAAAATGGGGTGAAGCAACCAAAAATACATTCAAAGGAAAAAAAAACAAGTATAAATCAAGACTCCAAGTTTTACAAGGAGGAGAACCCATGTTCTATCTCAAAAGTGGGGAAGAGAGGAGAAGAGTTCTCCAAAAGTTGTTACCAAGATTATAAGCACAATAACTAGACCTCCATACCCTCCTTATTACTCCTATGTCATTTAACCCCTCCTTATTCCTCCACCCTTTCTCCAAGTCCTTCTTGGAAGGATTTTCAAACCCCAAAGGGGTTTCCTTACCAAGAATGGGGAAGGAGATTCAAGCCAAATGAATCAACTTCCCCACCTCAACCATTTGAGGGGAAAACAATAAGACCCTACAAGACTTGTCCATCAAGCCTTGAGGATTGAGAGGAAAAATCCCTCTCTCTTCCCCCAAAACTCCAAAACTCCATCATGCCATATGATGGAGGGAGTAAAAAAACAACAACCAAAATCCACATGCAACAATAACAATTTCAAGTAGCCAATCTAACAACTAAAATGAAAAAAACACATGCAATAAGACATAAGAGCCTACCTCAAGGAAAGCTCTCCAAAAAGCTTTCCAACTTCAAATTTCTCCACTCCTTGACTCAAGCAAATCTCAAGCTCCAAATCCCACAAGCATCCCAAGCAAGAAGTTCCAAAAAAAGTCCCTCTCTTTTCCCATGAAGGGGAATTTGAAGAGGAGAAAGCAAGAATCCTCACAAATGAGGGGGTGACATGTGTCACCCCTCTCCTCCTTCAAGGTCAAAGATGCCAAAACAAAAGAGAGAAAGGGTAAAAATGTCTTTTTGCCCTCTTCTCCCAAATTCCCCTAAATGTTAACAAGACAAAATTAGTGAAACTTTTAACAAGCACTCCAATCCACACCCCTTACATGGATGTGACCAAACAAGAGGCAAAAAGGGAGGGAAAACTCCCTCTAGCCTTGGAAATAAGCCCCCTACCCATTAGGTAGGGTCCAAGGGCTCATTTTTATGTTAGGGGAACTCCCAAGCTAAAAAGGGGTCCCCAAAAATGCCCAAAATAACCCAATTTCGGGTTTTGCATTTTTGGCACAAGGGTAGAGGGTGTGGGGACCACCCAAGGGTTTCACATGTGACCCTAAACCCTTGTGATTAAGTGACTCATTAAACAAAATCAAAATTTTAATGAAAGTGGGATTATTAACTCCCAAAACAAGTTTACAACATAACTAATTACCCTAAACAAAATTAATAATTCAAGGCACAATACATTACAAAAATTGGGGTCACTCATGGTGCCCAAAATAATAATCTCCAACACTAAGGTTTCACACAATGAACATGGCTAGGACTCAGCCCATGGGCTGCTTGTGCAAGATTGTGTAGCTGGCCTGAATCCCACGTTCTCCTGTAAACCTGTCACCTACACACTCATTGCACACATTAACCACACCTGTCCGATAAATATTAATCAACGAATCAACAAGATATCAATGAGTTATAAACTAGCCTAACATCCTACTGAAATCAAAATGTGACAACATGCACAATTATACTCAATTCTCCAAAGTTAGACAAGATGATAAAGTGACATATAACCATAGAATCCCAACATGCAACAACTAAGTATCCATCAATATAATTATGTTCCAAAAAAACATCATCATATCCATTAGTATCCATGACATCATAATAAAATGCGACAACATAGGAATTAAGATAAATTGGCGCTATACGCTTGAATGTCCACACATGTCTAATAAAATCCAATCTCTAATATAATATCCAAGATATAAAAAATCTCTGTCAAAACATGTCTATGAGCAAAGAAACAACTAGTAACTGAGCTATAAAAGGTGTGGGCACTACAAATTTTAAGTAAGATTTAGATGAGATGAGATAGATGAAGATCATAAAATATGTGCAACACCTCGAAAATGAGGAAGTGAGAGATATGTGTCTTAGGAGATGAGAAAATGGATAGGATGTATAAGACGATAGGAGATGGAAACTATGCACTACCTTTTGAAAGTGAGGAAGTGATAAAAGCATGCATCCCTATCAAGATGAAGATAGCCACAAATGGCCACAAAAGGTGGACTTAGAATGAAAGAGATGGAATTATGGTGCCTCAAAAACTCACAAACATGGCCACAAAAGTGGACTTAGTATGGAAAGGATGGTGCCCCAAAGGAAGCACAAATATGGCCACAAATGTGGAATTTGATGAAAACATGGAAATATTTTGCCTCTATATGGCCATAAAGGTGGACTTTGATGAAACATGGTGCCCCAAAAGAGGCACAAATATGGCCACAAAGGTGGATTTCGATGAGAATAGAGATGAATGGTCCCCAAATGGAGGGACATCTATGACCAAAATGGTGGACTTAGGATGAGGAGAAATGGTCCCCCAAGGGAAGGAAAATAATGGCCACGAAGGTGGGCTGAGATGATAAATAGATGGGTTGGGTAAGATCAAATGAGATTAAAATAAAACAATGTCGAAGTAAATTCCCCCGAGAATTAAGGGATCTATTTGATGGATAAATTAATATGGATAAGAGGTTAAAGGACTAATAATAAGGTTAGAATGCTCCCCAACGAAGGAAACTATATTAGATTGG
This sequence comes from Taxus wallichiana var. yunnanensis, assembly GCA_018340775.1. Classification (NCBI taxonomy): domain Eukaryota; kingdom Viridiplantae; phylum Streptophyta; class Pinopsida; order Cupressales; family Taxaceae; genus Taxus; species Taxus wallichiana. The sequence goes on from CM031240.1 coordinate 165,851,024, forward strand.
GTAACTTAGATGTGGATGAGAGCGTAGATGTGGAAGAAGATTGGATGGGGTTGTCAAAGGCGTCGATGAAAACTTTTGGATTTGGATTGGATAGATGGTCGGGGATCATAAGGAGATTGGAAATAAAAATAATATCAATGAAGAAGGGAGGACCTTTTGTAGGAGGAGTGATATGTGAAGGAGAGGTGATAGTGGAGGATGTGGATGAAGGAGGAGACTTAGTAATTTTGATGGATGGGGATGTAGGAATAGGAGTTGGATTGGTTATGGTGGATGGAGAAGGATGGATTCTCTGAATGAGGAAGTCATATTTCTCAATAAGATCATGGATAATAGTTTGAAAGGCCTTACAATGCTCAATGTCATGACCTAAGGTATGATGATAGGCACATATAAGATTGCAATTGAACCATGATGGTTTCTTGCTATGAGGATGAAAATGTTTAGTGGGAGGAAGGGTGAGGATATATGTTTGGATCAAATGCTTAAGGATTTCTATGTAAGATCTAACAAAATTAGTTAAGGGAAGATTGCTCTTGTGAGGCTTATAGGATATTTTTATTTGGATCTAGGGGGAAGTGGATGTAGATTAGATGGGTAATTTATATTCCTTACAAGATGAATAAAATTTAGAAGAGGATTATCTTGTTTGGATTTGTATTGATTGTTGGGAGATGTCTTAGATGAAGGGCTTGACCTTAAAATAGTTGGGGGTGTTCCTAGGATGGACATCTTAATATTGGATTGGTGAGAAGAGGGAAGACCTAACTTCTTACGAGGATGCATAAGAGAGCTTTGGGGATGCTTACCAAGATTCTTATATTTTGATCGAGAGGATTTACCTTTATTAGGGATGATAATTATTTCAACTAGGGGATCTGAAGATTGTGGTGTAGCATTTGGATTGGTTGATGTAGAAGCGGTTGATTTTGTAGAGGGAGAACGAATACCCCTTGTGTTTGTCTTAGGTAGAGGTTCTTGTTTTATAAATGTTCCAAGGGGTATCATTGATATGTTTTCAAATCAGAGGATGTGATTGGTATAGACGTGGAAATAGTGGATGTAGGATATTGGGATGAGATAGGTGATGTGGCCATAGGAAAAGATGTAGGTATATGTGACGAAGATGCCAAGGTAGGGGTAAGTGACTCTGCTGATGAGGTAGATATAGGGGTAGTTGGGATTGACAAGGAGGCAGGTATAATTGGATCATTTAGGGATGTAAGTGATGTAGTGGTAGGTGTGTTTGATGTAGATGTGGGTATAGCCAAATTTGGTGTGGTTGTGGTAAAGGTAGGGATAGATGTAGATGTGGAACAAGTGGTAGAAGTTAATGGGATAGGTGTGATGATCATGGACATGGTTGATGTGGATATGGGAGTAGGTATTAAAGGATTCATAATGTCTGAGATAGGGGAAGATGATGAGGTAGATGAGATAGGTAAGGGAAGAGATGTTTGATGTACGGTATTGATTGAATAAGGGTTGAAATTGTATGATGTGGAAGGGATAATAGGTTGTTCAATGGTGGATTAGGAAAGGGTTGTTTAAATATGGAAAGGGGTGGAAATTTCATTGTATGATTTTAGAAAGTAGGAATGTAATAAGATGGATGGGATTGGATGGGAAGGTTTGGTTTTGAGGCACATGAGGCATGGGAATAGGTTACAAAGGTTGAATAGGTATGGTAGATGAAATAGGGATGACATTGATATAAGTTGATGGGGGCCTAATAGGGATTTTTTTTTTTACATGATCGAGAGATGGATTTATGGAAAAATTAGTCATAGATGGGGCTAGAAGGAGTCCCGTGAGTAACCGAGGGTGGTGATGAAATATCGATCATAGAATATGTTGGGGTAGTAGTAGTAGTTGATGTGATAGGAATGGGATTGTAGTTATGGTTAATATAGGTGTGGGAGAGGTGTCAACATGAGAAGTGGATGGATAAGGATGTAAAGAAGCTTGGTGTGTTAAAGTTGAAGGGGGTGCTTGACAGGATGTTTGGGGTTGAATAAGATTATTTGATTGTTGATAATTGTAAACGTATGTAGATCTAGATGGTAGGGGTGAAATAGGATTCAAAAATTGAGTGGATTGATAGGGTTTATAGGTTTCATGGGGTTTATGACATAGGAAGTCATGATGGGTCTAGATGGAGGCCCAGATGTTTTAAAGGTGCATGATATATAGGTGTATTTGGTCGAGGTGTAATGGGCTAATAGGAGATAGGTGAATTGGATTTGAAAAGGGGATCTATTTGAATGATATGGTTTTTATAGGGTTGAGAGATCTAATGTGGAATCTCAAGATTACTGGATGTAGTAGTATTGTTAGATATATCATAGTGTTGCATTGTCTGATCTTGAAAAGAAGTAGTACCAGGTGTAAAGTAAGAACATATTTGTTTATGAAATGTGTTAAAAAACAAGTCAAGCAAAAGTTTTCATTATCTGGATTTAATAAAGTGTGAAAAATAAAAAGGGTATGGATAATGATGTACCTAAGAAAATGTAATCTAGATTTGGTTTCAGGATGTTATGGCTGGGGAAGTCTCGAGTGGCTTCCTGTTGGGTGATGAAATCCCAATCAATCCACCGATTAGGAAGATATTCAAATGTGTGATTTAGATGTGTGAGTTTTTGTTGTGTGTGATAGAATGTGAGATGCAACAAGTTAAATATTTACTTAAACTATGTGATCAAACAGGATGTAGAAAAGAAAGGTTCTTTTTAAAACCAAATCCAAATGTGATCTTTCGATGAGGACACACACAGAAAGGGAAATACGATGTAGAAAGGAGAAAATAGGAAAGTGAGTAATATCTCGATAATAATTTTCCTTTTATCTGACCTTCAAGAAGACGTAAGTGAATAGTGATCCAAGTAACCGAACCCAACACGAGCAAGAAAAAAGTGAAGCTTTTTTTAGTGTTAGTAGAAAATTGAAGAAATATAGAAAATAACCGAGAAATGCAAGGAATCACCTAAAAATGTGTTCCACTGGGTGTGCCAAGAATGTTGTTATAGTTTTCTTGTTCATTTCAAATTAATGATGTTAGCTACTAAAGCAAGCTAAAAAACTCATAACATTGAGGGTTTAACGTACCCCGAATGTGATGTGATGGGTACGTGCAAAATGATTGATCCTCATTACGAACTTGATAAACTAGCAAATAAGAATCACTAGAATAAAAATTGATTAGATTGTATATGTGGTGTTTTCCTAAAAATCCATCTCCAAGAAGCGTTAACTTCCTTTCATGGATGTCAACCCTTGTTTGATAATAAAAAGTGAAGTAAATGATGGATAAGTAACTAACATGCGAAACTAAAGGAATACACAATCTGAAAGTAAGTAAGATGGATCTGAGCACTAATATGATCTGAATAAATGTAAATTAAATAATAATTGACTAGGTCAATGGTGACCCAGATCGTGCAAGGTAGGTAGGTTAACGTGACCCGGAAGAGTGGATCTAGACAACAAGATAAATATACAAACCTACAAGGTTTGAATGCAAACTAGAAGGTAACAATGCCTTTAGATGTTGTGAGTTACTTGTAGAAGGGAATCTAATGTGGGAAGACAGAGAAAATGGTAGGAAAGAGTGATTTGGCTAGGATGTTAGATAGAAAGGAACTTGGTTGATGGTGACTAGGGTGGATCAACGGTGATCTTGTATCATAGTTGGACAAGGATGAAGGTAGATGGATGGAAAAAATTAACCTGCTAGAGAGGAAACTAAAAGAGAAGGCTGGAAATGGAGCTCTAGGTGTTGTTGAAGCTGATGTGATCCTAAAACATGTTAGATGCAAGAAAGACAATGATAATATAATGATATCTGAATAAAAGAACAAAAATGAAAATAATCTCACGAAGGATGTTCACAAGATATGCAAGCACATTAGAAGGAGATCCAATAGGTTTGTAATTGTTGCAAGAATACTTAGGCATGAGAAAGAGTTCGCAAGTCATAATAAATATCGTATGTTCATATGCACCTATCTCCTTTTGGAAAACAATCACTCGGTTTATTGGGGCCATGGAAACTAGGTTGGGTTGCCCAACCATAGGTAAACTTTCCTCAAAGGGGTGGATTTTTGTTCTTTTGGTTGAGATTTCGGGTTTTTAAGGATGGGAAAAGCACTTTAAAGCTTATAGGTGGGAATAGGTTGTTTAGGGATGTGTCATGGGTAGTTAGGGGATAAAGATAGGTAGGATAAAAGCTAGGAAAAATCATAGGGATGTAGATTTAGGATAAAAGCATCCAAAATGGAAATTTGATTAGGGCAAGGTAGGTAATGGATATTAATTAATTAATTAAAATTAATCAATTAATGTTTATTAATAAAGATTAAAGTGATGGGTGTTTAAGTGAGAATTTAATTAAATTAAGGGGGTTTAGCTAAGACCATGGTAAAATATGTGCACACGAGCATACGGGGTAGAGATACCGAATTTAGTTGTCTACAAATTGTGCTTCATTTAGGTTGATTGGTTAAAAGGATGTTTTTAGGCTATAAAAGTAGTCTTCAACAAAATGGGAATAACATGAGCTACGAGATAGTGTTAGGAGGTGATTAAAGTTTTGTTATAAATATAATTTAGAGATATTTCTAGTTATATAAGGTTTTCTTCTTGATTATGAGTTTTGATATGGTTTCCAGATCATTTTTTGGACAAGAATATTTGTGACTATCTAGTACGAATTCTATTAGTTGAAATATTGAGTTGGTTTGAGCATGATAAGTATGATTTGAAGCTTTATACCAATTGTAATGTGAAGATGGATTAATTTGCATCTAATGAATCCATTTTAAGGTCTTGAAATTTTCGGGAAGGGTGTTCAACAATTTCTTTTGAAAATAGATTTTTGGGAAGCGTGATTTGGTGAAGTTGAAAGTTGTTGTAATTTTAACAAGTGATTGTTTCAAGAATTATAATTTTCTTAGATGTGTTTGACATGTTTTTCCATTTCCATATATTTATCACATGCCATAGTTGAGGTGTTCTTGGGTGGTGTTGAGTCCCAAAGATGAAATCGGGTTGTTGGAAACAACTATTTTGAGAAGGTCAACGACCAATGGGTCCATTAAATGAAATAATCCAATTGGTTAATGTAAATTGAGACCATTTTTAATTTTTTAAATGATATATTACTCATTTTTATGAATATGGGAGCTTGACTAAGGATGGTTTTGGAATGAGGGTATTTTTCTCATTCAAATGGCAAGGTTTTAAGAACTGGTTATGATGGAAATTGGTTTTGGCCAAGATTATGTCACTGGAAATTGGTTTTATGGGATGTTTTTAATTATGCATTATTCATACCAAAGGTGTACTTAGGTCACTTGATGTTTTGGGTTCATTTTGTGATAAAGTTATGGGATGTTTTTAATTATGCATTATTCATATCAATGAGCTAGGTGTATGACCTACCTCCTTTGGGTTATAAAATATAAAAGCACATAAAATGATGTTTTGGGTTCATTTTTGAACTAGTACTCTTGGAGGGTGAGTACTTAATACACACCTAACCTAGAGTTAAGAGTGATTTGCAGGTATGAGATGGTAAATGCATGATTTGAAGGATTAGGAAGATTATAACAGGTTAAGAAAAGATTATATATCATGGCTCTTGGGGGTGCATGTGTTTTAAAGCTTTAACAAGTAAAGAAAGATAAATATTATGAGAGATTAAAGACCTCAGGATGTATGAGCTTAGGGACATCTTGTGAGTTTAATAAGTGATCATTTGCTCTATTTTCTCTTCTCCCATATTACACTAAGGTCTCAAATGTTACAAAAAAAAGAGAATGTTTTTGTGGGGTTATTAATAATGTTGTGTAAATATACATAAAATAATATATTAGGTACAAGTAATGAGATGTAGTGAAAATCGCATAGGTTAAGTTTTAGAGAGATTCGAGTTAGGCTATAGAGATATTGGGGGATAGAGTTGAGAGAATAATGAGTATGAGTGATCATTATGATTTATAGAGATATGAGGGATTTATAGAAAATTATTATCTCTTTGAATTATGGAAATCTTAAACTCTATTTATTCTTGTAACCTCTCATTTGAAAATAATCTTAAACAAATGAAGAAAAGATCATTATTGTGTGATAAATCTGGTTTTTGTGTTATTCTTTGAGAATCTCTACAAAAATTCAATAATTTGGCTATAAAATACTTGCAAAGATTTGATATAATTGTCTCATAGAATGTGTATATTTAAACTATAACCATCATTTTTATACATAAGTTTATATGTAAACTAAAAATAGTTAAACGGATATAAAATAACCATTTATATAAATTTTCATAATATATAAGTACCATTCTTTTGTATTTTCAAAGGAAATATTGAAAAGTTATCTTCGCTAAAAAAATTGGTAGGGATAGGTGGCCATCAAATATAACCCCTGAGATTCCCTACTACTACCAATCATCTCCTCCATCATCATTTGTATTCTCACTATAATTTTCCCTAGTCAAGTTCATTTTGTTATGTGGAAAACTATGTGAAACCTTATTATTATATAAGATCTAATAATTTTTATCACCAAGGACAATATGCTCCCAATATACTTCTATTGACATACCTCAAGGTTGGCTCACTCAAATTTGGACACCAATTTAGGTGGTATAATTCATGGGTTCAAATCCTATAATTTACCCACGACATGTGATGAGGTCTTGGCATGCGCTTCTCCAAATGAGGTTGATCAATAGCGCTCACCTTATGTTAAGTTTGACTCTTCATATCTCTAGGTATGGGTATAGTTTAATCCCTTTATATTACAAAAACATTTAATGACATGCACATATACATTTTTTTGATGAATATCTCAATATTATTTAAAATAACACCACATATGGATCACAACATTTATCATAAATGTAAATAATTTCATCTTTAATCATTTCAATTAATTTGAGTAGTATTTGATTGAGTTATGGGTGTGTGTGTGTAATTGGATATTAGGAATAATTTCACCAATATGCATTTCACTATTAGAAAAATTTGAGTTCCTACTAATAAACTATATTAACAACATATCAAATGACCTCTAAAATTTTATCAATGCAAATTGGATTGATCTCAAGTTGAGTTGAAGGTTATTTCTAATGCCTAACTTAAGCCACAATGCCAGTATTTTTTTTCTACATAAAACATGTGGTGGAAAGGAATCTCGAACAAGAACAAAAAATGTAAATGTATTGGCCCACATTCCAATATTGTGCTCTTGTAGGCTATAACATGGACAAAAATTAGGAAAATTCATCCAAAGAAAAAGCTCCACCCATACAAGTTATAATCCAATAGAATTTTCATGGTCTCATAAGAGTTTAAAAACAAATATATTCATTTCTTAAATGTTGAGCTTCTCTCATAGCTAACAAACCACTAGACATCAATCTTGCAAGATATAAGCCAAAAACTAATGTCTACTAAAAATTATGTAGAATGCAAAGGTCTAAGCTACAAGGAGAACCTATGCTAAGAAATAACATGGTGATTATTGATTCCAATAAAGTAAAATTGAGGGTGATAATCAATGTCTATAGACCTATGAGAAAGGGTTTTTCAAGGACCTTATCAAAGACCAGAGTTATGTTCACTATTATGCAATGTCATGTTTTTGTGGGAATGTGGTAATCCTCTTGATCATTCACATTTGGGGGACAAAATTCTACATTATTTCCGTTGTTTTCCTCATCTACAACATCATGTTGATCCATTTGAGGTCCTCAAAGTTTCTTGTAGGATGGCATCACGAGGGGGTAACTTAGTAAAAGTATGGTATAGCACGTTCATTCAAAGGTCATTAAATAATACCATTAATTTTGTTTTATACCTATAATTTTTCAATTGATAATACCCCCTCCTATTATATTATTAGAATGAAAATACCCCATATTTTTTCCATGTACCATACTTACCCATTTTTCCATTACGCTTTATTCACCCCATTTTTATTTCTACCTAGTATATGAAACATAAAATATATCATTTTCCCACTCAATGATTATTTGACTCTAGTAAGAGATTTTGAAACCATTCAGACCTATTACCAATTACCTTAATGTTGAACTTTGATCATTTATCAATAGTTCTCCAAATAATAAAGATAATGAAATAATATCATTTGTGTTGAAACCATACTCAATCTCATTTTTCTACCATATTAAATTATTTCTTGGTTACGAATCTCCTAATTGATATTTCCTTATTCAAAAAGATATTATAATTTAACTTTATGACCACACTCCTTTTGCAATTTTAAGGTATTTAGTTTTAAAACTAGAGTTCAATTTTTTAGTTTTATATTAAAAATTAACTCTAATTCTCTTTTATCCCACCTCTCTAACCTACCCCCAATACCTAATTCAAAATATTAATTAATTAAACCTTTTCACCTCCTAATTTATACTTGTTATATTGTCTTTGATTTAATCAATTTTAATTACCTCGATATGAATGAACATGTTAGGATATTGCCTAGCTAATGAACCCCCCTGGATTGCATATGATTCATGTGATACTATTACATGAAACTTAGGACCTCCAATGCCCTTTACTATGAGCTTCACATCTTCATGAAAACAATACTATGGTATTTTATCCCACTTGGTGGGTGAGAAATGTGACTAAATTGAATTTACATGAGTAATTTTAAGGGGTTTGGTTGAACATCCCCTTCGACCAAATGACCTATACCTGATTTTTCACATAGCCATATAAAGGGGTTTGGGTGAACCTCATTCACTCAAACTATTTTTATATAAAAGTGTGGTAGAACTAAAGCCACTAATTTTTCCTTCGCTCGTAGGTGTTTACCCGAACCCATATTTGACCGAACCAAAAGTGATCCACACTTCTTTCAACCTCCTTTAAAGAGGTAATTTATTTTTTCAGTTCTTGTTTTTAGTTTTTAAATTTAAATGGAGAGGTTTTCAAAATAAACTATAAATATTAACAAAACAACTAATTTTTTACATAGATAATAAAATTATGTGAATCCAATAATATCAAATTCATTTTCTCGCATCTCATATTAAAACTAATAATTTTATAGTTTTGGCCAATAATATAATAGGAAGATAAGAAGGTTTTTTTGGCATAATATAATGTTATATAATGACTAATTAACTATATAGTTTATTTGTCTTTGATATAGATCAATACATTGAGGAAAATATCATTAGGGCTTTTTTTCCTCCAAACACAAACCTCAAAATATCTTTGTTAATGTTCCTAACCCGATGGTGGTCATTTCCTTCGACAAATAGATTGTATAAAAGAATTCAACCATGTAAAAATCATAATAGAGAAACATATATATATATATATAATATATATATATATATATATATAATGTTACTACTACTATGTGCCATACACCTATTATCCAAATTTTCCCCTAGAAAAATTAGCTAACTTGGAAATTTTGAACTTGGACATTTTCATGGGGCACTTGAAATTATTTTGAGGAACTCTACTCACTTTTTCTAATTCCTTAGTTCCATACTTTGACAAAAATACTTAGAAAAATTTGGAAAATTTGAAAATGGGTCATGTTTAATGTATTGTGGGTTTTGCAGATCTAGGGAGGAACAAGAGGAATTGTTCCTCGCTCCTCTTATTCCTTGATTTTCTGATTTAGCCACAAAACAAAGGATTCGTGGATAGGGTAGTGTAGTGTGGATTTTTTTGAGTCGGGAGGAACAATTTATTGGGGTTAATGTTCCCGCACTGAGGTCATCCTTATACAAAGGATGGGCTAGAAACAGTGTTATACGAGAGATGTGGGCGGTGCGTGGAAAAGAGAAATAAGTTCCGTTGAGTTGTGAGTTCCCATGGAGGAGATTGGGCCATAAAGAAAAAGAATGGTGAGGTGAAGCATTATGGAGACAAGGCAATGTAGGGTAACAGGGGCTATAGTAACTTTAAGTCCAGGTGGAACAATTCCCAAGTTCCACTTGGGACCCAATACTTTGACTAACTGCAACACATGAAATCCCGAGTAATTCAAAAAAGGTGGGTAATATGAGAACATAAGGCCCAGTTCCTTCGAGACGATTTTTGTGTTCCTTGAAAACCTAATTTATCTACACCAAAGGAGAAAAAAGGACATTTTAATTATAAACTGTAGTTACATACAAGGAACTTGTGTTCCTCCTCGACCCCATAGACCCACATGGCCATATATTTTTCCTGGTTATCCAAATTTAACAAACTTGTACTTTTTAGAAAGTTCTCACCATGAAATTCATCATGGAAACTAGAAAATATTGATTCAGGTGAGCGTAAGTGGTAGAAAAAGAAGAAAACATCCCCGGCATTAAATATGCACAATTCCATTTTTTTCAACCACTAGAATTAATGAAGTATGGTGCCCATTTCTTCTCCAACAAGTAAGACATCATGAAGCAATGGCTTGGAAGGCTTCCCATGCCCCTTTTCAGACACATAATACATCTTGTTAGTGGGTGAGGGAAGAATTTTTAATTTCTCAATCTCTTTTCTCTTTCTCATTTCTTCTATATATTATAAAAACCTCTCATTTGAGAGAGGGGGATGTTCTAAAAATGTAAAATAACTCATCCAAAATTTGTTATAGAGTAGTTGTGAGTTGCAGGAATCAGATTTGGACATTTTTCATGGTGATCCTTACCTCTTATCCTTCAATGTAATGGATTTTGCATAGTTGAAGCTATAAAATTCATGTTTTGTGGCTATCTTCTGCTCTATCTATGTTATATTGCATTTCCTTTCCTTTCATTACATCTGCAAGTGTTTTGTGCATCTTTTGTCCTCATTGCAGGGTCTCAAATTTGCTATGCTCCATGGACATGGTGGTTTGGATGGTGTTTTGGAATTTGGTACTAAATTTTTCCCTCTCCTTCATCATTTTTTTCCATTTCCACTAACCTGAGAGTGTCTCCACCCCTTTTCTTGGTGTTATCACCACCCTTTAGATTAGGAATTTTGTTTTATGCATCTGCTTCTCACCATGGTCCCTTAGATTGATAGAGTAGAGTTAGATAGTTACATTTACTTCCTTAGGAGTTGTTTAGAATTAGGATTAGGTAGAGGAAGTAGCCTTCTCTGGAGGTTTGTCTCATAGTGCAAGTCCCATAACTTGGATACAATCACATGTTGCCTCAAAATCTTAGGTTGTCTATGACTCAAGGCAGGGTGTAATTTTGAGCTCCAATAGTTTTGACATGCTCAGTGGGATAGGTATTTTAAATATTATATTTCATTTCATCAAATTTGATATTCTCTTGGTGAAATTTCAACCTTTGGAGGTATTTTCAAGAATATTTGGTGGCTCCACTGATTCAGGTAACCCATTTTCTGAGCTGCATGAATTTTCCCTTTCTTTCCATTCATTTCCATTATTTCATTTTCCTTTCATTCATGAAGTTTTGTAATCATGACTTCATTTCCTCATTGGAATTCTCATTTGTAGCAATAGTATCATTACCCTCCACCTCTTGTTTTGAGAATCCTTCCACAAATCATTTTTATGAGCCCTATCATGAAGAATATGCATATAACCCACCCTCCACTGACCCATATGGTTATTATCCTAACAAAATTTTTTATCAAGAACAAGGTTATGTAGGTGATGGTGGAAATTTCATGGAAGATAATGGTTTACAGAGAGATATTCAGGAATGGAGGAAAGCATGGTGTAGATCAGAGATACTTGTGCATTAAAGGCAGTCAAGATTGGTTTCAGGGTCCCTTGTCCATGGGATGGCCCTATACCAAACAGTTCAACCCTCAATAGAATTTGGACTTCATGGTTGAGATAATGCCCATAATATAAGAGTGGGTTGAAGAAATGGAGGCTACCAATCTAGTGTTAAGAAACCCTATCAATGGGGAGACCTTATGCTACCATCTAACAGCCCTCCCTTTTACTCTCCCCAACTTGAACCATCTTAGCCTAATTTTTCACGTACCTAGCTTTCTAACTACTCCCATTAAGGATTTCCATTCTCCATCTTCTTCCCTTCCATCTCACCTTCGTTTATTTGCCATTTTCCCTCCCAAATTTCCATCTCCTCCACAAAGAAATAGTTCCACTCCCTCCACCATTTGAACCTTTGCAAATTCATCCAAGGGATAAACCCTTCCCTCACTTTACAAAATCATATTTACATGTGCCTGAGCCTCTGAAAAAATTAGTTGTAAAATGAATTACTGGAGGTTAACCAATAGACTAAGGGCCCAATTTCTTGGTTTCCTAAGGATCCATTCCTCACTAAACAAGATCTTTAATATTTCATGTCAAGAAGGGTTGAACTTAATTCTTCTAGAGACAAATAGGATGCACATGCAGGACTAGAAGATAAGATTTGGAAGGAGTCAAACAGAGAAGATAAAATTTAAATCTTCAAGTCTTGGGGTCATGAGTTTGAAGAAAAAGGGGTTCATCACCAAGAACCTAACAGTCATCCTTCTCCATTTTTTCAAAATCAACTGGCTAGGTGAGTCCTATTCTTGAGAATCATGAAATACTTGTTGAAGAGTGGAATGACTTTGAGAGCATAATGGATGAAGAAATGACCCAGCCCATTGTAGAAATTGTTCCTATTTTAAATTAAAAATATGATCTCAATGAGGTTGAAACTAAAGAGCTGGAAGTAAAGGAAGATAAGCTTCCATGTGAGAAAGATGTCCCATTTGAATGCAATTACCCCCACTATCCTGCATGTTTATAACTTGTTGCAATTTTAAAGGATTGCACTGATCCACCAAGAATATATTCAGATGTTGTAACCATTCTTGAGGAGCATTATACCATGGAGAAGGAAAAATTATATTCAAAGGTTGTGAGTGAAGATAAGATCATAAAATAATTTTTGTATCCTTCTTCCCTTCATCCTTACAATAATCTAATTTTTTGGATGACTTTGATCTCTCAAAAAAATCGAGGATGAGGACATCCATGATGAACTAATAGAAAAATGATAAGTCATCATGGAGAAGGCAGAGTCTTTTGGATATTTGTTTGTGAAATCATAGTAAGGATCAAACCATCTTGCAAGCAACTTTATTCATGGAAAGGAAATTCTACATGATTCCCCCATTCATGGGGATGAGCTTCAAAGGAATGATAAAATCACAAGAATCAGTCCATTGGTTCCCAAATCCCCTTGCCCAATTAGGTATCTAGATAGCTTGGGGTCAAAGACAAGTTACAACCAATCATGCTCATTTTAGAGCATGAGGAAAAGTTAAAATGTACCAAAGGTCATCTATAAAACCTCCAACCAAATGCAGAGCAACTTGAGGAGGTATATGTTTTGTTTTCAGCTAATACTTTAAATAAACTAGGAGTGCAAGGCAAGATTTCATTCCCACCATGTGATTTTGTTTCCAAACAGATCACATGGCCGCATTTTGTGAGGAAGGAAAGCTATTTATCCCTTTGTATTTTAGGCTTTGTTTAGTTTCTCATTTCTCTGGTTAGAGTATGACACTATAGGTTTGATTTTAGTAGAAAAAGTGCTTGTGCACACTCTACATGTTTCTACTTGGAACATGTATGATTTTCCATTTTTACATAGTTTTTTTTTTTATATTGCACGTCCATTTTAGGAGGAAATTTCAAGGTAAAAGCTAATGCTTGGGACAGCTCCAAGTGCATCCATCAAACAACATAATTTTGAACTCTGTAATGCTTCATTCTTTGCCAAGAAATCATTTTGGGTCCATATTTGAATAATTTTCCACTCTTACTAAGGACCAACTTCTCCAACTTCTTCAAACTTATTAAAAATCACATTTGAGACAGTTTCAAATGCTCATTTTTTTGTCTCATCGATCACTTGAAGAGGAAATAGGGTGAAGTTTCAAAATCAAGACAATTTTCTACTCTCATAAAACTTTAATTCAGAATTTTTATAATGAGATGGTCAATTCAAGCTTCGAGATCAAATTCATGTTCATGCGGTTCTCCAAGTGTATTAAGGGGTTTGAATTTCAAGTTTCATATCATTTTAGACTATCAATATGACCTCATGCCCAATGGATGCTTCAAGGCCACTAGTTTCTTTAATCTAGTAGGTATTACCCGTGAGTCACCAAACTATTATCCAATTTTCCCCATGGAAAAATTGGCTAACTTCAAAAATTTGGACTTGGACATTTTCATGGGGCCTTGATAAATAATCTGAAAACTTAGGTATTTTTCATGTTTTAGGAACTTGAAATTATTTTATGGCACTCTACTCACTTTTACCTAATTCCTTAGTTCCATAATTTTCCAAAAAGACTTAGAAAAAATTGGAAAGAAGGAAAAATGGTTCATTTTTAGTGTATTGCATGTTTTACGGGTTTGAGAGGAACAAGATGAATTGTTCCTTAGCTCCTCTTGTTCCCGATTTTCTAATTTAGATACACAACATATGATTTGTGGATGGGGTAGTGTAGTGTAGTTTTTGGTGAGTCGGGAGGAGCAGTTCCAGGTTCCATCGGGTTCAATGTTCCCGTAGTTGAGGTTGAGCCACAATAAAAAGGATGGGTGAGGAAATAATGTTGTGTGGAGATGTCGACAACAAGTGGAATGATAGAACAAGTTTCTTCATGTCATGAGTTCCCCATAGAGGTGATCGGGTCGTAAATAAAAATAATGGTGAGGCAACACATTGTGGAGACAAGGAAATGCAAGATAACCGGTGGCTACGAGAACTTAAATCCCGAGTGGAATAGTTCCCAAGTTCTACCTGAGACTTAATACTCCAACTAACCTGCAACACATGAAATTTCAAGAAATGCGAGAAAAGGAGGGTAATATGAGAACAAAAGGCCCGAACCCTAATTCTTTGTGTTCTGAAAACCTAATTTATCCACACCAAAGGGGAAATAAGGAATTTTAATTGTGAACTATAGCTACACACAGGGAACATGTGTTCCTTCCCAACCCCCTGGACCCGTATGGCCATATCTTTTTCCCTAGTTTTCTAAATTGTACAAACTTGTACTTTTGGAAATCTCTCACCATGAAATTCATCACGGAAACCATAAAATCTTGAGTTAGGTGAGAGTAGGTGGGGAAAAATAAGAAAACACCCCCAACATTAAAGATTTGTGGTTCTAGTTTTTCAACCACCAAAATTAATGAATTATGGTGCCCATTTATTCTTTAGCAAGTAATACATCATGAAGGAATGGACTTGGTAGGCTTCCCATGCCCCTTTTCAGAAATTTAATGCATATTATTGGTGGGTGGGGAATAATTTTGAATTTTTCATCTCTTCTCTCTCTCTCATTTCTTCTATATATTGTAAAAACCCTCATTTGAGAGAGGAGATGTTCTAAAAATGTAATGGAACTATGTCAAAAATCTGTTCCAAAGAAGTTGTGATTTGCAAGCCTCATATTTGGACATCTTGCATGGTGATCCTTTCCTCTTCTCCTTCAATGTAATAGATTGTGCATACTTGAAGAAATAAAATTCATGTTTTGTGGCTATCTTCTACCCTATCTATGTTCTATTGCATTTCCTTTCCTTTCATTACATATTTTGTCCTCCTTACATGTTCTCAAATGTGTTGTGCTCCATGGACATGGTGGTTTGAATGTTGTTTTGGACTTTGGCCCTCATGTTTTCCCTCTCCTTCATCATTTTCTTCCATTTCTACTCACATGACTCCACCCCTTTTCTTGGTGCTATCACCTCTCTTTAGATTAGGATTTCTATTTTATGCATCTCCTTCTCACCCTGGTCCCTTGGAATGATAGAGTAGAGTTAGATAGTTGCATTTCCTTTCTTAGGAGTAGTTTAGCATTAGGAATAGGTAGAGGAACCATCCTTCTCTAGAGGTCTATCTCACAGTGCAAGTCCCATAACTTGGAGATTGTCCCATGTTGCCTCAAAATCCTAGGTTGTCTATGACTCAAGGAAGGATGCAATTTTGATCTCCAACACAACCAATATAAAAATCTAAATCCATTATCAATTGGTTTATGAAAACACATAGATATAGGTAAGTAAAAAAAGATAATGATGACAAAATCGAGTAGTTTAACAAGAATTGTAAACTATTGAGATAGATCAATATTTCGGGTATTCACATACACAAAATCTAGGTCTTTCTTCATACACAACTATCTCAAAACACAACTACATAACATTTTATTTTGAGGACAAGAGAGTGGACTTATGAAAGTGAAAAATCCTACCTCAACCCAACCTCATCACCAAGGTGTTAAAATAAATTTACATTACAAACTCATACAAGGGAGTGCATGTATGCATAAGCTCAACAAGAATGCCTACATGCATTCTATGTAAATCCCCTATAATTTCTCTACTCCATCATGTGATATAACATTAAAATGAGTAACTTAGATGTTGATAAATTCAAAATTCTTTAACGAACACAAAAATACTCCCTTAAAATTTTGTTTCCGTGCACACAAACAATATTCATGTTTAATTTTTAGTCCTCGAAGGTTTGAGTATAAAAAAATTGTTTCAAAAACTATATCAAAATTTCATCCATACAATATCAAGAAATCAATCATGTATCATCTAGTTTTCACCATTTTTATTGTATAAATGAATCACATGCAAATCAATGTTATGCGATCCAATATTTTCATAATTAAGAAAATAAAACAATTTAATGTTAAGGTATGTATTTTGTAAGCTTGGATGACACAAAATTCATATTTGGACAAGAATAAAAAATATTATTATATGTTGGAGTTTCAAAATTTTGTAGCTTGTTTGTAATTTTCATGCAAATTTCTTCCAAACCTTTGATTTTTAGTTTGGTCTAGGTTCTTTATTTGGAAGTTTTTCATAATTTTAGGACACATTAGAAATTCAATTGAAAATAACATATGGAGTTCCAAATATTGAAACACCACCCAAGTCTTAATTAGAAATTTCATGTGCACAACCATGGAGAAAATATGAAAAGAGTAAATTGGGATTTTAATGTTTGTGAGCATGAAAAAATCATGTTGAGTATCAATTGTGTTTTTAATGTGCGTGAGCATGGAAAATATATTTTGAGTGTAAATCAAGCTTTCAATTCCCATTAAATAATTGAGGTGAAACATAATATTCGATGGGAGCTTCAAAAGGGGAATAAGCCATAACTGAAATAAAGGACTTGAAAGTGTCATTGGAAAACAATATTGATCTAATACTTCTGAAAACCAAAAATATATAATTGGAAAATGGGAATATAAGCCACCACTACTAACCACCCAAAAGAGACTCAAAAGATAGGAGACAAAGGCCAATAATAGGGAAAATGAGAAGGGAAAATATCACCATTAATACTTCATCCTACATACAAAAATACTAACAAATTCTATGGGAACTTGCAAGGAAATTTCATAAACATATACTCCTCCACATTCTTAAGTACAAAAACTAAATGTGATGAGATCTTCAAAGGGAAGAATCCATATGAAGAAGAGAGAACTTGGAAACATCACCTCCATAAGCATGGTCTACCACTACTAAATCCTCAAAGAGAGATGAAGGGAAAAGAGGTACCAAACAAATAACCTTGTAAACATCAAAATTATTAAGAATATTTTTGTGTCCTCCTACATCCTTGTTAGAATAATAGACCCAAACATTGTTCATTATAAGAGAGACACTAAGGGAAATCAAACATATTTTCCAACATGGAACCACCTAGAATAGTATAACTATTAAAGGGATTTTGAGCACAATATGGGGGTTGTAAGGATATAAAACACCTGCAAGTTACATATACCCCAATGGAGGTCATTGAGTGAGAGGAAATTGAGCATTAGAACCCTAATAATTCCCAAAATTAGCAAACCAGGGGTACATAATGGATTGGTTGAACTCCACCACAATCCTTACTAAGAAGTAGATCTATATATAGGTGTATCAATTCAAAGGATCCATCATGTGATAGTCTTGAAGATGAGGAAGAGGAGTTTTAAGGTAAATGAAAATCCCGAGAAAAAAAAAAAATTGTACCGTCTTGAGTTACCTAACTCTTGACCACACATTCAGCCATAATAAATACAAAACCTAACAAGAAGAAGGGTTATAAATATATGTGGAAGCAATAAATTACATAATAAGATATTAGGATAATGTAAGCACCAAAATCCCACCAAAACCCTTACACACATGCTCGAGATAAAGCTACAAGGATGTGGAAGATGAAACATAACCCGACCTTAACACCTAATGTTATACCTTTAATCCTAGGTCATATATCAGGAAATGTATAGCTGATATGTGGCCAACATTATCTCCTAACATTTCATATCATACTTATTTATGCCTTAATATTCTTATTGGGTCATCCTAATTCATTTTCATAGTATATTAGGGTATATATAGGAGTTAGTATGTGTTAGATGAGCATCATATCCAACACTTGAGTCTATATGGTTTAGAGATTTCCCCCTCTAAGTGGCTAAGCCATTATACATTCATATTGTGATCATTTATCTATATTTTGGTGTTTTTTGGTGTTATATTATTTTTTATATTAATATCTATCCAAATAATTTCATTACAAGTGGTATTAGAGCTTCGATCTAGCTAGGCTTGGGTCAAAATTCTATTTTTTATGATTCAAATATATCTTCAAATGATGGTGCTTTTTTTTAGCTTTTAAATTGAAATGAAAAATTAATCAAGAAAGTTTCTATGAAAATTTCAACAACTGTGAACTCATTTTTCATAAGTTTTATCCATTTTATGTTATTTCATAAAGTCACTTCATAGGATTTTATTAGTGGAAATTTTCTAATTTTCTTATATTTTTAGAAATCTTGTAAAAACATATCTAGAATTTTTTATTTGCATCTTTGTGTATTCAGTAAATAACCATACAAAATGCCAAAACCTAAATTCCTACGCTAATCCTTTAAGACCAAGACTTAAACCCTACATCATTGCAGGGAGATCAAACAGAGGCGAACATAATGGTCAAGCCACTCCAAGAATGACTTTAAATAAGGAATATAAGGATTTGGAATATTTTGTTTCTAGAGTATCATATCTATTTAGCTAGCTTTATAAAAGGGTTACTAATATGGTGAGTAAGGAGGGTTTTAACTATGATCTTCAAACACTGAAAGATAAATGGAAGATAACCTTCAAGCACCTTTGGGAGGTAACGTTTAAATAATAAAGATTGAAATACGATAGGTTTGCAATCAATGAGAAAGGATATGATGAGTACTCTTTAAAGAATGAAGATGGGCATGAATTCTCATTCAAGTCACATGGGTTCCTCAATAAATGCATGCCTATATCAAAATAATACACCCTTAAATAGAAATCAAGCCATCCAATGGGGATTCTATGGACAAAATAGTGGACTTTCACGCTAGTGGAGGAACATGATTCCAAAATTAGAAATGTGAAAGTTAAATGCGAATGATATGATCACATAGATGTTATCTCCAAATCACAACACCCTATGGTTTGCACAAGTGTGTGTGCTTGAGCTCACAGTGTGATTGGATAACATGGGTACTATCTCCAAGTTTTGGGACTTGCTACTTGAGATAGACCTCCAGAGAAAGTTGGTTCTTGCTCCTAAACTACCTACCACAATCTACTCTAATATATTTGTAATCTAATATAAACTACTATAATGGAAAACTATTTGTCCTAATCTAACTTTCCAAGGAATAGGAGAGAGAGTGCTTGAAAAAAAAGCCTACACTAAAGTGGTGACACACCAGAAAAAGAGGGTGAGAGAATAGTATCCAATGTGTGAAAAACAGAAACAAAGTGCATACTAGAAGAGGTGATAATAGTTCCCCACATTCCAAAAATGCATTCACAAAAATATTCCATACATGCACAATGATAATGAATCCATGCAGAGTATAAGGTAGACACAATATATTTGTAATAAGTTTGAAAGGGCAAGAAGAATGCAAACAAACACAACAAGGGAAGAAGTATCCACAAACTTGTATCTATTGCTTCATTGATATGCACAATCCAATCTATTACAGAATAAGGGCCTAGATCACCATGCAAGGAGTTCACTACAAGGGCATGTGGCACATTAGCTTCATAAAACAATTTTAACAAAGTTTTGCTACTCAAAACTATTTCTCTTTAACATGATCCCAACACTCCAATTTATAGTATTCTAAAAGGAGAGAGAGAGGGGAAATGGAAATCCTGAAATCTGACTTCCCACCACTTGCAAGATGTCATAATTTAAGTGAAAATATGGTATGTTTCTTGCAAAATGCCTCCCATACTATCCCATGACTTGCAAAGAAGAGAGAAATGCCACTCATGCTTCATCAATGCATATCAACTACCAAATAAAACCATTGTTCAAAACTAGGCAAGTTTTCTACCAAAATCTCCATTGATTCTTCATCAAATTGTGGATTTATTTATTTTTTTGCATTGGGCTTGGAAACATGATTCTAACGGTACCAATTTTGTGTGTTTCCATTAAGAAATGCAAAATTTATGGCATTCTCGAGTGCGAAAGCTATTTTGGGTTTGCCATGCTTATGCCATTTTTACTAAACCCGAGTTGTGAAGGTGAGAAACTAAGGCTAAATTTTGACTTTCTGATGCTCACTTGAGAGTGTATGATTTACATGGGGACCTGAGATCTTGGGTATAGTTAAACAGGTCCATAATTAATATTTTCCAAGAGGAATGAGGTTTTTTATCTTCAAGTTTTTATCAACAATCGTTAAGAAGGTAAACAACTTGTAAACCCTCTCAAAACCCTAGTTTGGTAGCGACTTGGAAGAAATTAGTCGTAGTGGCCCATAATTTATTGATTCTAAAAATTTAATGATTTTATTTTGAATATGACTCCTACAAATTTCTCAGTGTGATTTAGGGGTTATGGTCATGTGTGTGGGTCCACCCAAAAAGGAAAGATTATAAAGATTTCAACTTTTCTTCAAAAGTGTCCATTGTACCTATTGATTAAATTAGAATTTATTGAAGTATGGGATTTTTATTCATTTCCATGATTGTTTCAAATCATGGTTGAGCCTTTAGGAGGTCAAGTGTGCCCTATTTTAGCACTGGTTTTTAGGCAATTTTTGGTAGTTTGGAGAACTTTGGGTGCAAAGTTGATTTGCAGTGCTACAGTAAGTTTTATGGCATGATTTGATTTTTTTATGACCTTAAGGTCAAGATATTTCCATTTATATATCATAATTGTGTTTTTGATGATATTTTACCAAGTTATGGCTTGATTACTGAAGATTAGTTTTTGGGGTGCTTGTTTGTGCATGATCTTAAGAGGCTTCATGAGGTGCAATGATTGTTTTAGTGTGTTTCATTATTTATGGAGGTTTTAGAAGGCTTAGAAAACATTTAAAAATATTTTCCATGATTTGGTGAATTTATTTTTGGTCTAGAACATTCATCTTATGGAAAATTGTCTTGTTCTAGTTGTTTTAGGGATTTTTGAGTCCTAATGGTGGTCTAGAAGGCTCTAGGTGATGTCCACGACCTACATGGTATTTTGGGTGATATTTTTACCATGTTATTATGATTTGGGAATGTATTTTACATTATGAAATCTTACCCATGTGAATTGTAATAAAGATACAAGTATAAAGTGATATTAGAAAGATCATTTGAGATAGTTGTGAGAGTGAGATAAAATATGAGCTAGAGGGATGTTTTGAAGGAGTGAAGGAGATATTTGTGACCTTGATGAGAGTGGAATGATGTTGTGATGTTTTTCTATAGAGAGATCAAGTATGGGTGGCTAGGAAGACGTGGAAATCATCTTGAAGGAAGAGGTTTTGGGCATAAATGATAGAGAGGTGTTATGAACAAGATAGAAGGAGAAGTGAGATTCATTATGTCCTCATCAGTTGGTGAAGAAAAAAATCAGAGATGGAAATCATTTCAGATGGATTTTTGGTTCGAGTAATCTTTAGGGGTTTGTTCCTCCTTGTAGGGTTAGTTCTATACTAAACCGGGGTTTGTGCTCCACTAAATTAGGGGTTAGTACTCCTTATACGGTTGGTGACTCACTAAATCTATGGGTTGGTGCTCCTTGTTGGGTTGGTGTTCAACTAAATTTGAAAAATGGTGAGAATAAATTTTTAGTGGGTTTTCTTCTCCTTGATGGTTTCCCACTTATATCTTTTGTTCATGTGTTGTGTTCTCATTTTCTCATTTAGATGGATATGTTTCTTAAGTATTCATGTTCATTGAATAAGATGGTTGAAGAATTTTAATGTTAAAATTAATGTAAGTTTTATTTCACATTGATTCACCCCCCTCTCGTGTTTTTGCTTCCAAAAATTGGTATTAGAGCATGAATTATGAAGGAATCTTAACAAGTTGGAGGTGATCCTTGAAGCACAAGATGGATAAGAAGATAAGGAAAGAGAACCAAGAGTCAACATATATGGTCAAAGTTCTAGAGGAGTAGGTATGTGTTCCCTAAAATGTGAAATGATCAAATAAGATAAGAAGCATGAAGATGAAATCATTAGCATGGATTATGTATATAATAAGATCCTTAAGAGAAAAGTATTTTAAGATCAAAGGATGACAACTTGTCTCAATGTCAAAGAATAAGAGTATGAAGCTCAAGTTGAGTCAATGACACTAGACCTAAAAGATAAAGAAGAGGATTGTGTGAAATATGAAGCTGAGATGAGGTCCTCAAAGGCATATTTTGAGTAGGTAACCAACAAGTTGAAGTCCTATGAAAAGTTTGAAAAGAGTTCTAAGGACCTAGATGATCTTTTGAGCAGCTAGAAAGCTTCTAGTTATAGAACAGCCCTAGGTTTATTGGGAGACCTAAAGATTTATTATACAAGACAATAAGATTTTGTTCAAAGAAAATAGCATGCAAAAAGGTCAACATCAATAAGGAAAGCTTAGTTATACAACCAAATTTTATAGGGTAAGTTGATTCTTTTCGTGGTTATTTTTATTCATGTAATGAATTTGGAATTAGGGCAAGAGAATGTAGAAGAATGTTATTTGAAAGTGATTACCCATGGAGAAATGGAAGAAATAATAGTTATAATCAGTCAAGGGGTATGCATGATATTCTATGTTCTAGTTGTCACCAAGAAGATCATATTACAAGGTTTTTTCACCATGAGTCTCCAAGTCAAGATAAGAAGTTTGTTTCTCCCAAAGTTAATAATTTATGGTTTCCAAATTTCGATCATAAAATAAGGCTAAGAAGGATGATCATAAGTCATTCAAGAATTTTAAAGAGTCTAAACCTATAAAGGAAAATCCAATTTCAGTCAAGTCTAATTTTGATTTGTTTACAAACAAATGAGGTATGTTTTCCATGATTGAGCATGAACCAAAGGTAGATGAGAGTCACGTTTGTTTGAGATAAATTAAATCACATAGATTGAAATAAAATTATCTGGACATCAATCCCAATGCACCAAAGAAGACTAAGAGGATTTTTTAGATATTCTTTTGTTGTTAAGATGTCAAGATTAGTGTGTTATAGCTCTTGGACATGGTTTGTAAGTTGATGTCGGTGTTAGTACTATCATGATAAGGAATTGGTCAAGATACTTAAGATGTTATAAGGTCTATGGTGGTGAGTCTCATATGTTGTTGAGAAATTATGATTTTGAAATCTAGAAGTTGATTCGAGACAGTTATAAAGCTATAAGGGCATTAGAAGATGTCATGAAAGAGTATATGAATGTGTATATTGTCTTCAAGAAAAGAGGCATCAAGTGTTTCTAGAGCATCTAGAAGGCTGGTAGATTGTAAGTCTTATGGTTCTACCATAGGTAGTATAATAAGTCATAGGTATGTATCTTAGTGGCATTAAGGATAAGGGGCAATACTAATTTAATGAGTAAGGATAAGATCTAAGTTTATGCATTTGAAGCTCAATAGATGTAAGTATGGTCTTAGGGGAATATGTTTGGTGGATGATCATCTATGAAGTTGTATGTGAATTCAAGAAGGATTGTTTGACCTTTTGTATCAAGAAATCTGAGTTTACAGGACAATGTGTTATAATCTCATCATGAAGGCAATACATCCGATAAATGTTTCCTCTTTTCAAGGTTGTATATGTGCAAGAAGAAGTTTAACCATCATGAAATAGGTGTTTAGGTGTTTATAAGGCATATGAAGGTTTTGTAGGGAATATATAGTTCATAAAATTTCCTCAAATGTGTGAAGAGGTTTGGTTGGCAAGAATAATGTGCATGACAAAGCTATAGGAGTTTTTTTGTGGCAAATTACGGTGAGTATACTATGTTAAAAGTCTCTATCTATGCATGTGGAGGTATATAAGAAGTATTTTGAAGTATTTACACTTGAACTATAGTTAGTGACATAATACAAGCTTGATTTATTGTAAAATAGGTATGATCAGTAGATGGAGTCATGGTGTAAATAGAGAGCAATGAAGGAGGCGTAACAAGTTTGATATTTTTGGATATGTATATTTAGAGCCTACTAGAAGTTATAAATGGAGTATCTAGGATTCAAGTTGAAGATGTTAATTAGTCCTTTTGAGATGGTCTAACTCAAATATATTGTGAGAAATAAAGTAAGTAAAATTGTAAAATCCTTTTTGGGTTCACTCTAACAATTTGTGATGAGTTTAAGGTACGTTCATAGAGTTGTGTGTGTTGTGGGTAGGTGTATGAAGAGTTTTAATTAATTTTAAAGGAATATTAATGAAAAATAATAATGTAGGAGAGATAGAGAGATATTTGAATGAATTTGACAAGGTACAATAGGTTAGTGGCTTGAGAACACTTGAGTTAACACTCACTTCTTAAGCATCTAGCGATATGTACAAGTAGGGTGATGTTGTGAGAGCCTGCTAGGATGAGGTATGACATTGTATAGTATGTATATGATGTGGAATTAGGGTCAGAAGGATGAATATAGGGGCACATGATTGGAATTGGTCGACTAGCTCATTCGGGATGCCTAATCCCAAGGTCTAGTTAACAAAGTGACTTGGAAAGGTGAAGTGAATGCTTGAAGCTTTTGGTGAGGTATGGTAAATTCATAAAACAAATTATAGGACATGATCATGGGTATACAAGGTGAATAAACAAAAATCATGGTAATTTCCAATGTGAATTAGCTCAAATTGGCTTATTTCGTGCACCTATCATGAAGGTATGAAGTAAAAAGATGTGGAAAGATAATACAGGAATTAGAAGTGTTTTTATAAATTTTCAATAGTTAAAATATGAATCTACATGTCATAATTCAACAATTAGAGGCACTTTGAGGGTCATTAGGATAACCGCTCTTCAGACAAACCGTTTTAGCATGCACAAATGAGATGGGATTGGAATTTTCAGAGTGAATCAGAAAATGTATAAATTTTATTTCATGGAGGAGGTATTCATGAAGGTGTGGAAAACTTTCAGGACTTGAGGAGGAGTTTTGTGCAAGATATTGTAATTTTACTAAAACCGGGTCAAACAAGGTATGCTAAAATAACACCATGACTTCTTAACATTCAAGAAAAATGTGAAGCCTTATTCGGATGAATCATAAGAGAAAAATTTTAAGATAATTGGGATAAAAATATGTTGCAAAAATTCTGAGGTCAAATGGATGAGAAATAAGAAAGTTTTATCCATTTTTGTGAAGTTGTATAAGACCCTCCTGAGCCTAGTTAAAATCGGTATAAAAAAATTGTCTAGTTAGGTCTAAAAATGAATTTTTTTAATTTATTATGAATTTTAGCATGTAGATAACTCATTATATCATATTTTCATGTTGGTTTTAGTTCATGAATCCTGGTGGACCCCATAAGAAAATATGTCTTTATGAGAAATTTAGTGGATGACAAAGTTTGCAAAGTAACCCATGCTAAAGTTTCTTGTGAAGGATGTTGGGGATGTGTTAGTATTGTTCATGAATTCATCTGAGCTATTCCTTTGATAAATGTGAAGATACAAGTGTATTTTTAGTCCTAGTGTTGAGAAGGCTAAGTAGGAAAAAACTAGTCTCTGTGTTTGAGAGGTAAATGTGATTTTTCCAATGTAATGCTTGCAAGTGAAGGCTTGAAGGTGAAGTACAGGTATTTTGGTAAGTTTTTCATTCTTTTTTTGATCATGAAAGATAAAATGAAGTGTTTTAAACAATAAAATTCAAAACTAGTTTTGGGTGTTTTGAAACCATTTTTGTGTGTCTTTGAAATGCAAGAGTTTTTGGCATGTATAACTTGAGATGAAGCTTGTTGTCAACATGATGAGTTGAATAAGGTTTAGTGATATCTAGAAAAGTGATTTAGAATTCATGAATGTGTGTTTAAGTTCTTGATAATTCTTACTTTGTGAAGTAAACAATTATGAGTCTGAAATCCTAATTTCTCTTGTCCAAGATCAGTGCCTCATTGCATGAAGGGAGGTGATATCAAGTGGTGCATTTCCTTGAAGATGAACCTAGGGTATTATGTGATATGATCCAAGTATTATAATGGTTTTAATATGCATACAGGCATGGAAAATGAAAAAAATCATGATTGCAACTTGTTGATCCTCCATGGTTGCATGTGAAGCTCCAATGAAGCTTGAAAAGAGAAATAACAAGTGAAGAGGTGTTTTAATGAGTTATCAAGATAAATGTGAAGGTTCATAATGTGCATGTATGATATAAACACTTGACATCAAGTTAATTTGGCTGCAATTCAATATTCCTACGTGAGGGAATAAGGCAAATTTTATCCGATAGTTACAAATCGATGTGCAAATGTTAGAAAAGAATATTTGTAAGTGGTTTCAGAATGTTAGATTGTTCGAGGCTTCATATCATCATCATTGGCATGAGAATCATATTTATAGGTCCTTAAAAGGAAACATAGATAACTAACCATATGACAGATGTAATTATCACCAAAAGTGGACAACTTTTGCTATGTTGTTTATTTCATCTTCCTTGTTCAAATTGGTGAGTTAGTTGAAGAGACAAATGAAGTTAAAGTGAAAAGATCACATGTACAAGTATTTCTTGTTAATAGAAATCTCAAGGGTGTGTATGAAAATGTTATTGAATGAATGGCAAGCTAGTGTTGAAGTGAGAGAGAGATAACAATGTACAAGACCAAATTATTGAAGTGAAGAAGAATGCAAGAATGTGTATGATGGTTTTGGATGATGATCATGTTTATGAAGAAACTTGTTGACATGAAAACTCAGGTGTAATGTTCTCTTGAATGAGCTTGTTGTAGCAGTATGATCCTATGAGAGTGTGAGTGATTGAGAAGGTTGTTCAAGGAGAGAATCATGACAAACTTAAGTGTGTGAAAGAAGCCTTGTATGTTTGAGTTTTTGCAGTAGTTGAAGAAGATGAGAAGAGAGATGAACCAAGGTGAAAAGAGAAGAAGAATGAGCTGATTTAGTGGTCAAAATAAGCTATGTAAGATAACAAACTCAGAGTGATCAAAACCTTGTAGATGTTTAAGTAGCATCTTAGCAAATAGGAGTTGAAGTTTCCTTGTAAGTTGAATCTTACAAAAGGTTAGTAGGTTCTTGACTAAAGTTGGGAGTTGAAGCTTCCATGCAAGTAGAAGCTTGTTAAAGATCAAGTAGATGCTTGGTTAAATTATTGAGTTTCATCTGCAAGGTGAGTAGATGCTCATAATGAAATCATTGTAACAATTACATGAAATTTTTTTCAAGCTAGGTCTTTGGTTTTAGTGGGTTTTTCTCCATTGAAGGGTTTCCCACATTAAATCATGTGTCTTTATGTATGCTCTATCGTCAACAATTACTTGTGTAATGTTATGTGTGTTCATCATAAAAATACTAAGGAAATGGAAATGTATGTAAAATTTTGAACAAGCACTGATTCACCCCCCCCCCCTCTCAGTGCCTAGAATTTCCAACGTGTGTGTCAAGAAGGTTGTGCCATGCTTCAATTAATCCCAATAGATAAAGAGACAATTTTATGTTGCTCGAGGACTGATTTAGGTTTTGTACTTGAAGATCATTCATTTGAAATGCCTCATGTGCTTCAAAATATAGTATGATGTCTCTTTATCTTTGAGAAGAAGTCATAAGAAAACAACTTTGATTGACAATGTATAAAGGTATCAGTATAATATAAAGGGTTGAATGAGCTATGTTTTGAGTTTGTGAAGCTATGGTCTAGTATGTTAATAATTCTATAATGTTATGAGGATTATGACCTATGTGTGTGCTTTGAAGACATAATAATAATATTATCCTAATAGGATCAATGTGACCTTGTGATGTTTGACTATCATGAAGATCTTTGATAGCTATAGTTGTGTTCATAGTATGTCATGACATGGGTTGAAGTATCTCACCTTGAAGGATCAAGTCCGTGACAGAGGTTAGTACAAATACAAAGTTGTATGAAGGATCAATCAATATTGTTAAAAAAGTCCCTAGGCATGTATATTGTGTTGATTAGCTCAAAAATGTATGTAAGGTCTTTATTTGAAGTTTCAAGTCATTTTGCATATCATGAAAGAGTCAAAGAAGTTTAGTTAAATATGTTGTATTCCAAGAGCATGATATGAAGTCATGAATTATCTCGTGAGGTATGTTTTTAGATCAGTTATGTACTTACTTAGGGGATTCAATAAGGTAGATTAACAAGTGGAGATTTTCATAGCCAAGCAAGCTAAAGTGCCGAGTAGTCACAAAACATCATGATGATAAGATTGAATTTATAAGAAAAAGGATCAAGAATGTTTGTATGACTCAAGGGGATTCAATCAAGACCCAACTCATTAGAAGACCCAACAAACAAGTTGAAGAGTTATGAAAGTATGTATCAAAGGTGTTGAGATGGTGACAAGATGATATGTATTGTCAATGATGATTGGTAAGCAGCTCATGAAGACAAGTATGTGTTGAAAGTGGCCTATTTATGTTAGGCATACTAAGAAGTCTGTATACAACCGAGAAAAGGTATGATTTATGTGTTTAGAAGTGTTGGTATATATTATAAGGATTCAAGGGGAGTTGGTCAAGGTATGAACATATCTTGGTATTTTCTCTTGAAGATTAGTTTTGTAGTTGAAAGGTAAGTTGTGAAGCGAGCTTAGTAGTGGTGGAAAGCAATGTAAGATATGCATCATTGGTATCTAATGAGTTGTGTTATGAATTTATAGATTCAAGACAAGACATATCGTATTTTTTTCCATAGTTGATACTTTGCTCAATCTCTTTAGCTATATATATTAGGATGCACAATGAATTAAGGGACATTTTTTATCTACTATGTAAGGAGACTCTTCCCTTTTGAGCACTTGTACACAGGCTTAGGCCTTGATATTATATGCAAAACTGATATTTCATCTTCTTCCACTTGCATGTGTTGTGTATATTGATGGTTGAATATCGTACTTGTGAATCTTTCTTTCCTAGTACTTATATGATCCATTTTACCTTCATATGAAATTAGTTCTTCTCTTGGCAAGTTGTATGTTGTGACAAACAAATCTTATTTGTGATAGTTGTGGAATCGCATGTGAATCCCTTCTATTATTATTTAAGTTTCTAACCTTCATGCAAAATACTTATGTTAAGAGGTTAAGATAGGAAGTTGTGCATGTTATTATCCTTTTGTTGAATATTTTGTGCTCATATAAGTTGATCATTTTGTTCCTTTAACTATTGGTGCATCACCACATTTTACTTTTAGTTATCCTTCTTCCCCTTTTCTTAGAAAATTATTGAATAGCTATATCTAGTTTAATTTCAGTAATCGTAGGTTTTGCGCTTTGATTTTTCATCGATGCATGTAGTCTAGTAGGAAGTTAGCCTAGTTTGGAGGTTTGTCCCAAGGAGCCAAGGTCCCACACCTTGGGGATGTTCCCATGTTGCATTGGATCAATTTAACAATCTAGCGGGTGCACAATCCAAGTGACAAAAAGTATCATGCTCAAACAAAACAAATTGATGTGCAATATCATTTTGTAAAAAATGGAAGTAGAGAAAAGGGTGACACTAGCAAAAAGTGGAGACTGAATGTGGCAGATTTGTTGGCTAAAGCAATGACCGCTAAGAAATGTTCTTCGTGCAAGGAAGTTATGGGCTTAATAACCCACAACTACTATAGAATGAGTTTGTTTCTCTCTAATAGAGTAGGCATCAAGAGGAGATTGTTGGTAGTTGCCTACCCATGAAACACCCATGCAAGGGTGTTGAGTTATTTTAGGTGCTTGGTTTTAAAGAAATGGTTGTGCCTAGTATTAGTAAAGCTAATTTAGCTATGTCACTTGAGTTCATTGAAAAAGCTTCTTTAAAATATTATTTTCCAAGCAAACTTAATCATAGAATGTGTTTTCGTTATAAAAGTACATACTCTCATTATAAGAGAAGTATGATTGAAAAACTTTATTTTCAAATACCAGAGCTTTTTCAAGTTAATATAAGCGAAGTCTTGATGAGTTTTTTTACCGGAAAGGGTTTTCCAAGGATAATCATTGTGTCAATATTCTTGGTATGCTCTACTTTATTTCAGATTTACTTATTTCTACAATTCTGGTTTAGTTTATTGCTTGCATGATTGCCCAAAATCTGAACAGCTACTTATATGGAGCAATTGGTCTAATTAAGTTGTGAAATAGTGGGTAAGGTAGCTGTTAATGCATTTGAGTTTCTTTCTTCTACTTCAGTCAAGTTCATCCAGGCTATCTCTGCCTAATCTTGGTGTTATATACAATGGTAGATTTTAGATCACTATTAGGGATACTGGTCTGCTGTATGAGATTTCTTTCTAGGTTTCCACAAGCTGATTCGTTTCGCATGTATCTTATATCTTCTTGAAGGAGGTCTAAAACCCTATCCCTCTAATTCAAACTTATATCATAACACATTAAATATTGGAACTGAGGTTTTTGGCTGGGAAAACATTCGAATACAAAATTATCCTGTCAGGCGAGGCAATCATTTTTGTGACATGCTACCATGGAATTTGAACACAATAATTTACAAGAAGTTGTAAATCTGAACTAGAGCATAAAACATAGAATAAGGAGATTTGAGAAGATAAGTTTGTATTAATGTCTGATGGCATGACATTATTTTGGAGTCCATTAATTGAAGTAGACGTGGCTTTGAAGCAAAGCAACTAGTTTGTCAATGTTAACCAGAAAAATTAACTACTTTTAATTGTAGAAGGAAAAGAATATAAACAAGCTTTCCTGCTCCATTGAAAAATATATAAAATAACATGCACTAAAATAAATATGTTGTAAATACAGTCTATAATAGACAAACTCATATTACAAGTAGACAGCACATATCAACCAAAAATATCCTCTGAATGCAAATTATAAAATAAACAAGAAAATATGATGCAGAGTTTAGTTTAACAACTGCATAGCTTCATCTCCATACTCTGTTATCCAATTGAGTTTCATCACAAAGACCAAAATCCATCCAACTGCACTTTCCATTTAAATTCACACTTATAAAACGAGCATCAATGTTTTAGATCTCCTCTAT
The DNA here is from genome assembly GCA_018340775.1 of Taxus wallichiana var. yunnanensis. Lineage (NCBI taxonomy): Eukaryota > Viridiplantae > Streptophyta > Pinopsida > Cupressales > Taxaceae > Taxus > Taxus wallichiana. The sequence continues at coordinate 165,882,481 of CM031240.1, forward strand.
AAACAACCAAAATAATTATAACAAGAGAAAACATTAAAGCAAGTAATACATATAACAAACCTTAAATTTATGCAACCATGGTTGCAAATAAAAGGCTTACCATTAAACATGGCAACTCTCATCCACAAAGTTCTACTGCTAGAAAACAAATTCTGCTCTGTTTATATTTCCTAATAACATATTCTACTTTAATTACTATATAAAGCAAACTCCTTCCCATCTGTACAGACGACAAAGGCATGGGAGAAACATCCACTGTGAAATGATCTTTTTTATTGAGCCCGGCGTTGTTCCAATAACACGAAGTCTATAAGATTTTCCTTCTCATATTACAATTTGTTTGCTAGACTGGTTGAGGTCAATTGCACTGCACAGGATTTTCAGCTCATCTAATTTCTTCTCAAGTTTATGAATCTCTATATTTTCATTTTTGTCTACCCACTCGATTGCCTCCTGCACCCCCTTTTCAATGCCTCCTATTTGATTCATCTCCATTTCCCCCTTAACATCTCTTTTCTAACTCTCTCTCTCACCTTTAAAATGTAGCCTTCCAATGCTCTTCGTGCAAGAACATTCTTTTTAAAATCCTCGTCTTCCAACCTGAATCGCTCTGCATCAACCAACATTCTTTCCATCTCTTCTTTGCTCAATCCACCAACATCTTCACTGTTTATTATGATTTCATTTTTTAACCCTGTTGTCTTGTGCTCAGCTGACACCTTTAAAATACCACTCCCATCTATCTCAAAACATGTTTTGACTGACACCTCGCCTCTGGGAGCAGCTGGAAGTCCAGATAAATTAAAGTTACCAAGAAATTTTTTGTCTTTAGCTTTAGCTCTTTCACCTGATAAACAATAAAGTTAATGCATTGTTGATTGTCTGATGCTTTGCAATAGGATTGCTCCTTTGTGATTGGAATGGGAGTATTTTTGGGTATTACAACTGACATAACCCCACCTTTAATAGACGTTCCAAGGCTTAAACCGGTAACATCTATTACAGTTAGATCAGCTCGTTGGCCAGTGAGTACTGCAGCTTGCACAGCAGCTCCATATGCAACAGCCTCATCTGGATTGATGATGTTGCAGAGCACCTCTGCATCAGAAAAATCTTCCTTAATCATCTCGTGCACCTTTGGAATGCGTGTGTAGAGCCTCCCACTAACACAATGCTGTCAACTTCCGCCTTCTCCACCTTTGCATCAGCCAGACACTCCTTAACAGCTTTCATGCACTTCTCAAACAACTCCATGTTCAGGAGTTCAAATTTACTTCTAGTAATTTTCATATGAAAATCTTGTCCTTGGCAAAGACAGTCAATTTCAATTACTGTCTCCAGAGCAGAAGAGAGACTTCTTTTTGCCCTTTCGCATGCACTGCGTAGCCTGCGAAGGGCCCTCAAATCACTTGAGATATCTTTGTTATAGTTCAATTCGAATTGTTTTGCACAATAATCAACCAAATTGCTGTCAAAATCTTCACCTCCTAAATGAGTATCCCCGTTTACTGATAGCACTTCAAATATACCATTTTTTATGGAGAGAAGCGAGATGTCAAAGGTGCCACCCCCTATATCAAAAACCAATATTTTTTTCCCTTTGGAGGAAGAATAAGTATTTGTGTCTAACCCATATGCTATGGCTGCACCAGTAGGTTCACTCATGAGTTGCAAAACATGAAGACCTGCAATGGCCGCGGCATCTCTTGTAGCTTTCCTCTGGGTATCATTGAAATATGCAGGTACAGTGATCACCGCATTTCTGACTTCAGAATTCAGATAGGTTTCAGCAATTTCCTTCATTTTGTACAGAACCATTGAAGAAATCTCCTCAGGCAAAAAATTTCTTTTGAAACCTTTGTACTCTACTTCAACCAAAGGCTTATTATTCTTTCCACAAACAACATGAAAAGGCCACAAAACCAGGTCTCTCTGTACTGAATCATCACTGAAAGGTTTCCCTATCAACCTCTTCATATCAAATATGGTGTTATGCGGATTGAAAGTGAAATGGTTCTTTGCAGCATCACCAATAAGTCTCTCCCTGGGAGTGAAAGAGACCATAGATGGAGTAATCTTATTTCCCTCCTCATTTACAATGATGTCAACTCATTCTTTCTGGTATACAGCAACACAACTATAACAGGTTCCAAGATCAATACCTATGGACTTGTTACCTTTTCCCATGATGTTGGATTTACTAGTAACAAAGAAAAATAATGTCTGCAAATTTTAGGATGTTGCAACCATTAAGTTCAAAATAGTTTTGAAATTACATGCACTATAAAACGGGCATATATATGAAATGTAAGGAGTTGTATGCATACAATAACTGCAACGAATTTCCTTTAAGATCTTTTACCAATACAATAGACCAACAAAAACTTCCTCTCTCTGTTTTCGTAGTACAGATACAGTTGTAATCAGGCTAACAATACTGTTGTTACAGTTATATTCAGGCTAAGATCTTCAATTATAAGATGGCACATAAAACCTTAAATCCAGAAAATTAAATAAAACTTGAAATATATACATTCTAAATTGTACATTGATAGGTCTTGCATACCATGTCAACTAAAGAATGTTGTTATTAATATCATCCCATCCCTATTGACAAATCAAATATTCTCGAACTTAATGAAAAAAATTGCCAATTGAAAATGCATTTTGACAGAAGGATATAAACCAATATTGACATATACATCTCAAAATTTCAATGTGCCATCAACAGGTGCAGCACCTAAATATTTAAGAACAATCAGAGACAACAGATTGAACCAAACGAGTTAATAAATAATGGAGACAAGAAACCAAAAAATATATCTCTAACAAAGCTAATGCATGAACATTTTGAACCAAACAAGATAATAAATAATGGAGACAAGAAACCAAAAAATATATCTTTAACAAAGCTAATGCATGAAATCACAAAACTCAAAGATGCTCCGTACACCCAAATTCTAATCAGGGAACAATTATTCAGCTCTTCCATAATAAAAATATCAAAGCAAAGACGAGGGAATAAAAAATTTATAGACTATCAATATGGAAGACATGAATAATTGTCTATAAATTGAAAAGTTTGAAAAGTCTATACAGTGAAATGCATTTTGTTGTTACGCCAGAACAAACAAAAATTGAAAAACTTGCCGGTGGCTTCATTACCCTAGCAGTCGTATCAAATTATCACATGATAGGGACCAAACAATGTTGACTCTACCGCAAGAACTGTAAGAAATTCATGGAAAAATTTTAAAAACAAGCCAAAACTAACTACATCTATATTTATTTAGCGGCGCCATAACAGGAGAAAAAGAAAAGAAAAGACAACAGAAAAATCAAACCCTAGTGAAATATCCCTCCCTCAATTAATAGGAAAGTCTCAATTTCAAATTTTGACATGGGACGACAAATTCAGAAGACAAAATGCCTAGAAGACAACCCAAATAAAAATGTCATAAGCATAAGGAAATCTGTTTTTCTTCTAAATTAATTAAAATATTCAAATAACTCGAACAGAAAAAGTTCGCTACTGTGACGGTTGAGTGAATTTGTGAACCTTAAGAATGGATATTTGAAATAGTAGAAGGAGATGCAGATGACAGAGTTCTACCCGCAGGAGCTTTGCCAGTGAGAGAGATTGCTCTAAAGAATGGGCATTGGGAATGTTGGGCCATGCATTCCACCAAGCATTTGCAGTACAGTAGCATTACAGTAATAGGACTTGACGACCATACATTTCATCTCAGCCGAACATCTGTCTCTACGTCAACGAGCCAAAGCAGACTCGCCGCATTGATTTGATTCTTATATACACTGTTTCCACTGAGTTTGATCCGTACGTGATTAAAGGACCCTGAGGTGACACTTTTGGAATAATTACAGGGGAGGTGTTCAATTTTGAGGATGCCATCGCTGGAATGTGTCAAATTCCGGGAGTTTTTCCCGGCTACCCTGTTCAGGTTGCCTTGCTGTTTACACCGCATATTTTTTGATCACTTTTTATTATACCTTTTTAATATTCCACATTCATATATTTACAAGAACCCCCACTCCGTTATGGGGTGTAATTTAAGCCTTAGGCAAACTAGGCAGTTGCCTAGAGTGCCGGACATCACGGGGCCACCGAATCTAAAAAAAATTTTGTCAATTAATTTTAGAACTTAACTTTAAAATAATTTATTTGAAGACTTAATATTGATCAACCCATTTATAGATATTATTGTATAGTAACATAAATTTCACACATACACATAAAAAAGTTTTGTAATATTTTTCCAAGTAAAAGAAAATATCACATATTTATAAGCACATATGATTTTTTTGGTATTGTTACTCATTCTCTATGTAGCTCTAGATTATGTAGGTGTGTAATTTGTTCTAGAAAAAGGTTAATGTATTTTTTATAATGTTGTTGGTGTATCTAGTAGAGGTGAGTATAATTAAAGGAAAAAGGTATTTAATTTTCTATTCTTAATTTTGTGGGGAAATTTTCTATTATTTTGTTATGGAGGAATCCGTAGGCCTAGTCCAAATACGACTCTTCACAAAACCATGGGAGCTACAAAAACGTTTTTGTTTCTTTGGAAAAAATGGTGCTTTATTTCGTGTAGGGTTCATGTGACCTTCATGTGACCTACTTGATAAGGCTAAATTAGACTTGTAATAAGCCTTGTATAAAATATTGTATTTTTACATTCTGAGCATTTCCTACAATTAAATGTTTCCATCCAGTATATTTTTCATCCTTCCGTGATAATTTAATAATTTATTTTTATTATTATTTTATTATGACCATGATGTAAATTTACAAATACAAAAATATAGACATTTTATTTATTTACTTTATGGAAAAAAATATCAAATAAAGTTTTGAGGAGGCGCCCACTCAAACTATTGCCTAGGCGCTCCCAACCTTTAATTCGGCCCTGGGAATCTTGCATCTGGTCAAGTCCTCGAAAACTTCGATCGCACAGCCGGTTTAAAGCACTCTCTGCCTCTATTAGGTACCCGATGAACAAACAGTCGACGCACTCCCTCCCATATCCTGCCTTTGCCATGGCCCGTGCGCTGCAGTTTACTGTCGAGAAGATGAGCTTCGAGCTTCGGAATGACTGCTTTGAGTTTTTTTATTGTAAGACGCAGCCACGCGGTTATATTTTTCGATGCATCCCTTCAGCTTTGATTGTCCCCGCAACATTTTCTGGATAGGTAGGCAACCAGTTGGGGGAAGCCCATACACCGCTACTTTGTGGGCACCAACTTTGTATATGCTCTGTTTGTAACCAGTCAAATTATGATACATATTTATTGATTCAAAACTGATTTCACATAGCAAAACTCACTAAATTACCTCCACGATATTTCCACAGCTCCTGAGAATTAAGTCCACGATATTGTTCAACGTTGAACTATTTTCTCCTGTTGGGGAGGTAAAAATAATTCTGCACAAAATCGTTGGTACCTACTCCGACAACGACTAACGATTCACCTATTATAGCGGACGCAGTCTTGACTCCCACTAATCGCTCTACGGGTGCTTTGTATCCTTTAAATAATTCCACTTGTTTTCACAAATGGTATCACATTCTGTAAATATATATGTTATCAGAGAATATTCAAAACTTCAAAATCATCAACATCAAAACATATTTAATAGAGTCACGCACAATGGATTTCGCGGTGAGGTTATCGTAACCACTTCCGGCTGAAGCAAAATTGACACCAGTGAGGAGGTCATGCACGGTGAGGCGAGGGTCTAAATATGGCGGCACCATCTGCTTAACCCCCAGCGATGCAGCTGCATTATGAATCAAGTTGGGTTAAAATGTAGACTCCAAGAAAAAATTTAAAAATGTAGACTAAGAAAAAAAGTTATTGTACACAGAGAAAATCCACGGAGAGTCTTCCATTCGAACAGCAACCAGTGGATTTTTTACCCACAAAATTGAGGCCATACGGTGGGTGATTGGCTTTTACGTTGGTTTTAATAAAGTCGTTGTTTCCCGGATCCACGATCGAATCCCCGAATGTGAACAGCATCGACACTTTGGCCTTCACTTTCACGTTGCTTGCTCCTTCGCTCCCTTTGCCTGTGCAGGCAACTATACACAGGAGAAGTGGAATATACATTGGATGCCACATGATTTATTTGGACACAGCCTGCACTGCGTGTAGAATTTATAGAGAATGACAAAGAGGGATAGGTGTGAGACTGATGAATCAGGTTAGGTTTGTTTGGTGGCATGTATTTACGTTATTTATTTACTCCAGGGATAAAAAGAGGTCGAAGTACTTTTTGCTCTCAATGCTATGAATTTACTATTTTTTCGCTTTTTGTGGGGTGCGTGCTGTGGACGACTCCTAACATTCTTAAGTTGTATTTCTCGCTTTTTATGTTAGGTCTCTCGATGAGCATTCTAAATTTTCCGCCTCTAAGTATAACGTATTTTCCATAAAACTTATTTACTGATGGAACTCAAACATAAGATGTTAAATTCAATCAAATTAGTGAGCAATTTCAACTAAATAGCTCTAGATGAGTTCCCAGAGCTACTTGTCATTTCCCCCCTCCATATGGAATTCAAAGGAAAAAGTTAAGTTGAAATGTTCATGAATTTTCTGGTGTTTCCATCCGTCTCTTGTCAGATGTTTCTAGGAAAGTTAATAAAATGCCAAAGAATGGCCATGGCTTGATACACATGCGCCTTGGCGCATGGGAAAAGCGCAAAAGGCGCACTTAATGTCAAAAGGGTACATTGTGTGTAAGATGGAGTTTCAAAGTTTCATTATCGTATGATTTTAAAATGCATGAAGAAGGCGACTCGGGCACCATCTGATTTGAACAGGTCTAAGGATTGCTTTATCCGTCAATTGAAAGAGGGCCTCAATCCCATTATGTGTGAACCACAATCATACAATTTAGAGGAAGATTATATTGATGTGGAAAAGGCCCTCACAAAGAGGGCCTTAAATCACATTATGTGAAATATGCTCTTGACAATCATCTAAGTGATTTAGAGGAACGTGGCAAAGAAAATTGGAAAACACAGGGTGGAGAATGATGTCAGACAAGTCTATAAATTGCTCCTCCTTTTTCTCCTCCAGAGAAGGAAGAGATAAGTAGGATTCGGAGGGAGCCGAGGAAACATTTTGTAGAGAGGGTCGAGGGAAACCTGATTTTAGGCTAGCAGTGATGTCACACATGGGAGAGAGATGGAGATAGAAGAAGATATGGTTAAATGGGTGGAGGCAGCTTGGAGGGATCGAACTCTTGACCAGTTGTTTTTTTTAGATCCTGCAAGTCGGTATGAAACAAATATATTGTATAAAGAGGCGGAGACGTATGTAGGAGGATTTTAAATTTTGTATTGCAAATGTGAGAGAAGTTGGAGTCAAGGGTTACATTTGATGATCGTTTAGACATTTTTCATGATTTTAGTCATATAATACTTGTACATATTTGAAATAACCGTCACACGTGACTTGCATATTCAATATGACCTTCATTTTTACATAGATTTTTATATAAATTATATCAATATATATGATATACATTTAAAAAATTAAATAAATATAAATTAGTTGTGTTTAAATAACTACTATTTCGTATTTTTGAGGGGCAATATTGGAAAATTACTGTCATCCAAATTTTTTTGACAAACATAGATGGCGTCAAATTTAACCCCTGTTGAAGTGACGGGAAAAATGGAAAGGGAGAGATGGGAATGCGCCCTCAAAAGCAGGTGGTCGAAATGGAATGATGGCATTATTGATGGCGTGGAATCCATGGGTACGAATGATGTGGTTACCCTGGTCAAGGAGGTTGTCAAGTTTACTCCGCTAATGGCCCAAGATTAACAAAATGTCTCACTTGCCCTGCAATTTGATGGTCACCTACAAAACATATAGTTTCTTTTATGCTAGGTTTTATGGAAACAAGGAAACTATGCAAATTTGCATTACACATTCAAAATTGCATATGAAATTTATATATGCTCATATGTTTTGTTTTCCTCCCCCTCATTTTTTAAAATAGCTTGTTGTTTTCCTCCCCTCATTTTTCCAAATAGCTTCTTACAATCACATGAAAATTAATTTCTAAATTAATTTTGGTAGATGGAAATTCAAAACATAGTAAAACTAAATTGTTGAGTAAGAGAATTCTATTTTCATCTCATCCTGTAACTTGCAACTCATGTGCAATAGCTAGTTTATGAAATACCGACCTTGTTTATGGTACCTAGGCCTCAAAATTGATAGTTCATTTTTTTAATGAAAAAGATCTTATATTATACTAAATGTAAGATGATAAAAGATTCTCTTAACAAACAAAGTAGGTGGTATGAGAGCACGCCCCAAAGCCACAAGCACACAAGGCAAAGCTAAGCAAAATAATAAAGAAACAGTTACATGGGGTTCGAGGAGAACCAAAAACAAAGTTACTCAGTCCAACGGATAGCAAGAAACATGACAAAGCAAAAAAATTTAAAATGCCATATAATTTTTTAAATGTTCTAACTTTTTACTATATATAATATATAATAAAATAAATAAATGTAAACAAACCATAGAAATATGTATAAAAATTATTAAAATTTATAGCCACCCGAAAGAGCTAAGTCACAACAAATTTTGATTTGACAGTACTAATAATTTGAAATTTGAGGCCTACTTAGAGTAATTCAATCAAGAGTTGTAAAGCTCTAACACAGACAAGTCCCCCTATAACCTTTGGGGCCACTAAAGTGGTGGTCGAGACTAAGTGGGCCAACCTCAATGACCTTCCTATGTTGCATTGTTGTTTATGGCATTCATAGTTTCCTAAGGGAATTATCCAACATGGGGAAGAGGCTAGTAATTGGCCCCATACATGAGAATTAAGAGGGTGTGAACCGCTTTTTGTAATTTTAATCGTATATTACTAGTAAAAAAACTAGGTAGCCATAGACAATAACTTAAAAGTTATAAATCCATGTAAAATTTTGAATGGTCCTATATAAATATATATTAAATATGTGAAAATATAAAAATTATTTGTGTTTATGCACATCAAAAAAATTTCATAGTTCAAAAGAAGGTGGGGAGTACATAGGGCCACTCACCACCCCCACAAATAAGTTGAGAGTCAAACCTACAATTGTGGTCACCTAAAATGGTAGTCATGTTAAGTGAGCCAATGTGGAATCCCCATAATGAATTTTTTTATTTTATTGTATACCATATTATTATTTGGGAATGTACTTAAAAATTTATAAACATTTATTTCACCTATTATAGACTTTAATAAAATGATTACATATTATTTTTGCTAATAAAAAGTGTATTATATATATATATATAACTTCTATAAATATTAAATCTTCTTCATATTTTAATATCCAAACAACGTTTTTGATTGAAAATTCATTTCATATTATGAGAAGAAATTAATGTACATAGCTAATCATACAAAAAAAGTGGGTGGTATGGTAGCATATCCCAAAATCCCAAGTCACATGACCGGCATGTGTTAGGTCGATCGATGTGCGAAAAAAATCTAATGGATTTTCAACCAAAAATTTTGCGAGAACAAAACGAGGAAACACATTAAGTAAGAACCGTGAACACAACAATAGATGGAGGTGGAAGTGGAGGTGGGTTGTCGGGCATGTCACCCCAAAAAGAGCTACCTTGAGGTTCCACATCAGGAACTCCAACCTAACCATCTTATTCTTCTGTGTTATGATCGTGTTGTGGAGAAATGGAAAGAGCAAGGTGGGAGGATTTACCAAAGGGGGTAACCCCCACAAATCAACTACATCGTTACTACCACTATCATTTAGGGTGTTCCATCCATCATTTCTACAAGCGCTCAAATTTATAGGAGTATGAGTAGGAGTAGAATCCTACATCCATCTTGCCCATGTTCAACATGAGGGCTAAGGCTCTTGCATTTGTTATGAGATTCATAATGTGGCCAAGCATGTGGGGGAATGAGGCAGTGCACAATCCAACTATTCCCGAATGATGGCACAAGAAGCATTGTCTCAATGGTCAATAAGAGTCTACAGATGCTCCACCTCCAAATGGAATTTCTCCGCCTAGACTTGAATATGGAGAAACACATTCAAAATCACAACAACTTGATTAGAAACAAAGAAGCTTCTATCCATTTGAATTTGATTGAAAATTGTAAAATTTCTATCTTTCCAAATCTGAAATATAATATCCACTTTGAATAATTGTCATATCTAGTTGTATTTTGCAGGTAAATAAGTTGAGTCCCCAAGGAGGATCATTTTCTAAGTAAAGGGATCTGGAAGAAAAGGAGAAAAAGGGAGTGGATCCACCTCCATCACCTCCACATATATTGCACATAGAAACAAAACAAGAAAATATGTTTGATGGATTCAGATTGATGGAAAAAGGGGCACAACTATTTGGTAACTTCCAATTGCTTAAGTATGTCTATAATAGGAAGGCATCAATAGAGAATCACAAAGAAAATGAGCTTTTCTAGGTTTTATGAGAATTTGCCAAACATTTTCAAATCTCCTTGACCAAACCTGAGGGGAGGAGTTGAGATTCCATTAAAATTGAGAGTATCATCTGGAATGGTAGTTTCCACCAAAAGGTGATAACCAATTCAAGGTTTATACCATCAAAAAGGAGTGGCGACATGCCACTTCTAATCCTGCCACCAAAATATTGAGAGGAAACCCCAATTTTGTGAATATTTTCATTAGAATAGTTGAAATGATGGTGGAGATGGAATGTGCATCTTCATTTGAAAGCTAAAATCATTTCTTAAGATCTTCTCATGGCATTCAACTCCTGGTTTCTTTGAAAAATCGATATGTGATATTATAAATATAAAATCATGCATTTTAGACATATTTATCCTAGCTTTATACTACTATTTAGAAGGTTCTCAAGTGTACAAAGTACTAATTAATCCCCCTTTTTCCATTTTTTTTATGTTTTACTTCGTCTTTCCCGTGTATTTCTTGATACTTATCACCCCATTTTATAACTTCCCGAAATTCTAGCCCTAGTTTTGGGTGCCCCAATCTATACTTAGGGCACCCTGGTCCCACCTCGGGTGCCTTGATCTATGATTATCCTCTTTTGCTCATTTTTGTCACTTCTAGCCATTAGAATCCTTTATCTTTTCCTCTGTCAGATTGTCGGGATTAATTGCGAAAGTATATTTGAGATCCCTATAAATATAAAGCTTATAAGACCATATTGAGGCTCCTAGGTCTTTGCATTCTATCACTACTATCACTCCATCTAGGGCTGCATCTATTACACCATCTTCATCCACATAGTTCCATACATTCTAGCTAGCAAATTTTGTATCACATCCATTGACATAGGAGGGAGGGATTCTATCTATATATTCTATATTCTACATCTTCCATAGCTATCATAGCTCATTACTACACAAAGTGCGACTACACGAGATTACCTAGGGAACCATTCACACACACTCTCCATAACTACATCGGGGTTCGTAATATAGTGAAAGACTCGGTGATAAGTCCATTGGTTTGGCGGATGAGGTCAGTCGACCCATTATTCTTCTTATGGAAGGCATCATTCTATTCATCCAAAGTGAATCTAGTGCGATAGATAGATAGAGTTTTGACCTAGTTACAACACTCGCGAACATAGATTCTAAGCTTCTACACAATTTATAACACCCATATTCTAGACCAGGGTGCCCCAATACCCTCCCGTGCACTCCGTGTCATCTCAAGAAGTCCAAATCGACCCTCCGCAGGGTTCCTGAGTGGTCGTCACACACCATTTTCTAGTTTCGGACTACGACAACTTGCAAAGACTTTTGTAATCAGCTAAGTCATTCTCTACCTTCTCCTTGTCATTTAGGGTTTTATTACATTTAGATTAATTTACTTATATCATTATTTACTATGTTTATATCATTTACTACATTTCCATAGTGTTTTATGTCCTCCTATTTAGATTAACTATTGGATATACTTCCCCTTAGTTTTCCAATTTTAGTTAATCATTTTGGTGAACCCATCGTTTCTTTATCGCACTTTCTGAGGGGTAGTTTCCCTTTTCCATGGCCCAAACTCATGAGGAATTTACTGAAGCTCACCTTAAATCCATCAATGATCACCTTGCTAAACACCCATAGGATTTAGATTTACTTCTACATGTAGCTCGTGAAGAGGCCACTAACTTGGTTAAGCTCAACCCTTATATAGCCTTGCCCACCCAACCTCCCACCTCTATGCTTCCACCCATTTCTACTATTCTGGTTTTAGTTCCCACTCCCACTAATCACTTTACTCCTCCTTTGGTATCCCATCAGTGACAAACATCCTCTATTGGTAATCAGGATTTAACCTTCTTATATCACAATCTCTAGGATCAAATTTGCAAGTTGCAACAAGCCACCACACCTCCCTCTTTAGATTCTACCTTATTGTTGCATACCCTGTTTTCACCTCTTATTTCTACTTACCCTATTCCTCATAACTTTTTCACCCCTAATTCACCCAATTTTAATGGACACGGTGACCCACATGAGCATCTTCATGTGTTTCATGTTGATTGTCTCTATTTCACCGACGATCACCTCTTATTAGCCAAACGTTTTCCTCGTAGTCTTCGGGACTACGTCATGCATTGGTTATATGATTTACCTGCTTCATTCCATCACCTCCTTTACTTATCTCGTTGATTTTTTTCTCACACTATTGGGGATTAAACCATATAACAGTGTTACACATATCTATAATCGATAAAGTGTTACACATAAACAAGAGATCCATTACACAAATAACTATTTAACAAGAGAAAGATTCACCTATTTAACGTGGGCTACGTGGGCTACCCACCAATAAATGGCCAATATTATTATTCAATGCTTTACAGAGGAAATACAATGAAGATCTACTATCTTCCAACACCTCATAGGATGTTCAATGCTTTTCCCTCACTCAACTACTCTTTCTTGCTCACCAAGAAACTTACATGCAAAACAATTGCTATATATATTCTCTCCTTCTTACTTACCCTCATACAATGCATACATGCATATATCTATTTTGGGTAACTTAAATTTTCTTTTACAATCAATAAATCATATTTAAAATAATTGATTTATTCTAATTTTCATCAAAAAACAAAAACTATGTCGCATAGGTAACCATCGCTTCGCACATTACTTCTTGAAACGCCGGCCACTTCACTTCGACTGGATCGACCAATGTTGGTTACACCCTGACCGATGCCATCGTTCTTAATCAGAAACTAGTAACATGTAAAATCAAGTTTCTTGTGAAGTAATTAAGCTCCATTCTCAACAATCTCCCACTTGGAGATCAATTGTTGCATTGTATTGTGCATCACCATCCTTGGTTCCTTTTCCTTGGCCTGTTTCTTCCTCTTCAAGTCTTAAACTCGAAGACCAACAAAAGTGGAGTGAAGCTCCAACTTCTCCCTTACCAATGGCTTCATTAGCATATCTCGTAGGGTTCTCATCCATATGGATTTTCTCTAACTTTAGTTGTCCATCCTCCAACACTTGCCATATGAAGTGATACCTCAATTGAATATGTTTCGTTCTTGAATGAAATGTTGAGTTCTTTGCCAGATGAATCACGCTTTGACTATCATTGTATAATCTACAATCCTCTTTCTCCTTACCTAACTCTTCCATGAACCTACTCATCCATATCATCTCCTTGCTAGCTTCTATAGCTGCAACATACTCTGCCTCTGTAGTAGACAAAGCCACAACCTTTTGCAATCTCGAAATCCAGCTAATTGTCGTTCCACCTACTATGTGAAAATATATCCAGTGGTGCTCCTCCTACCATCCAAATCTCCAGCCATATCTGAATCAACATAACCACATAAAGAAGTATCTGACCCTCCATAGCATAACTCCATGTCGATGTCCCTCTCAAATACATGAGAATCCATTGACTGCTTTCCAATGTTCTTTACCTGGATTAGCCATAAACCTACTCACAACTCCCACTTTGCCATGTAATGTCTGGTCTAGTACAAACCATGGCATACATAAGACTTCCTACTCGCTGAAGCATAGGAACATGTGCCATGTACTCAACCTCCTCGTGATGAAGGACACTGATCTTTTCTCAATTTGAAGTGTCCAACCATAGGTGTACCAACAGTTTTGATCTTTACATATTAAACCTTTCCAACACCTTATTGATATAAGCCTCCTGAGACAAATACAACTTCTTGTTTTTCATGTCTCGGTGAATTTGCATGCCAAGGATTTTCTTTATAGCTCCCAAATCCTTCATTGCAAATGTGTGAGCTAACCTTTCTTTAAGTTTACCAATGTCCTGCATACTAGATCCTACAATCAACATATCATCCACATACAATAAAAAATAACATAGCTCCCATTTTCAAGCTTTTAAAATAAACACAATGGTCAGATTCACATCTCATATAACCATGCTCATGCATAAAACTGATCAAATCTCAAATACCATTTCCTTGGAGCTTGTTTGAGCCCATATAGGCTCTTTTTCAATTTGCACACAAGTTTCTCCTTACCCTTGACTTCATAACCAAGCGGCTACTACATATAAATCTCTTCATCCAAATCACCATGAAGGAAATTTGTCTTCACATCTAGTTTCTCTAAATGCAAATCTTCTACTACAACTAAGCTCAATATAATACAAATAGAAGTCATCTTAACAATAGGAGAAAATATTTCACCAAAGTCAATACCTACTTTTTGTGCAAATCCCTTTACTACAAGCCTTTCCTTGTATCTTTTATGTCCACCCTCTTCTTCCTTGATCCTGTAAACCCACTTGTTCTGCAATGTTCTCTTACATGCTTTGGTAACTTAACCAAATCCCAAGTCTGGTTTTGTTCCAAGGAGTCCATCTCCTCATCCATGCCATGCTCCCACTGGACGTGGGTCTTATCCTGCATTACTTCTTCAAAGCTCTTTGGTTCACCATTATCAGTCAATAATAAATAAAATAGAGAAGGTGTAAATCTTTCTGGAGGTTTACTTACCCTTTGTGACCTTCTCACAGAGTTTGGGGTACCGGAGGCTCAATCTAAACCTCCTGACATTCCTATCCAAATCCGATAATGGACCGACACCGGTCACTCTAACCGACACCGGCTGCTAACCGATGTCGGTTTGTATCTTCTATAACCGATACCGGTTCTATTGACCGATGTCGGTCGGGGTCAACCAACACCGTTATTCGTTGTGTAACCCTATAGGTAATTATTTTAAATCCAAGAGTTCATTTTCATTCACAAACTTCTCAACCAGTTCATCCTTGGGTACCAAAATTTGATCCATGTACATTCTCTTTTCATTCCATTCAACATCATGACTCCTAATAATTTTAGAATTATCTAAATCCCAAAAATGGAAACCGAAATCACCATATCCATAACTAATGAAAGTGTATCTCTTGGATTTTGCATCCAAATTTTTCCTATTTTCCTTATCAATATGCACAAAAGCTTCTGAACCAAAAATTTTTAAAAAAGAAAGATCTACCTCTTTTCCGGTCCAAGCTTCCTCTGGTATTCCTCCATCTAGTGAACTTAAAGGCCCACGGTTAATCAAATAAATCCATGTATCAACTGCTTCCACCCAAAACTAAGGGGCAGTCAGAATGTATTCTCATACTTCTAGCACATTCCATGATTGTCTTGTTCATTCTTTCTACAACACCATTCTCTTGTGGTGTTCTTGGAACCATTCTTTCTCTACGTATCCCATTCACTGAACAATAATCATTAAAAGCCTTGCTACAATATTCACCACCATTGTCAAATCTAAGGCACTTTAATTTAGAATTTGATTCATTCTCAACAAAGGCTTTCCATCTTTTAAAAGTCTCAAAAACATCAGATTTACGTTTAATACAATAAACCCATACCTTTTTTGTAGCATCATCAATGAAAATAACATAATATTGGGATCCTCCATGAGAAGCTACCTGAGCTGGTCCCCACACATCTGAGTGTACAAGCTCCAATTTTTGCTCCTTCTTAGTTGCCCCAACTTTGAGAAATCTCACTCTCTTTTTCTTTCCAAAGATACAATGCTCACAGAAATCAAGATCTAAATCTTTCAAATCTGATAACTTACCCTTATCCTTTAAGATTTACATTCCTTTTTGACTCATATGACCCAACCGATTATGCCACATGCAATCTAAATCTAAAGTAATGTAGAAAAGGATATAGGTAGATAAATATAACATTCCTACCTTCTTACCTCTTGCCACAACAAAAGCACCCTTGGTGACTTTCCAAGAGTCTCCTGTAAAAGTAACCATGCAACCAAATTCACCTAGTTGCCCTGCAGAAATAAGATTCCTCCTGAGGCTTGGAACATGCCTCACATCTTTCAATACCCATGTATTTCCATTCTGTAATTTTAGATGAACTTCCCCTTTACCATTAATACTGCAAGGTTCATCATCACCCAAATAAACATGCCCAAAATTACCCTGGACATAATTTCTGAAATAACCCTTATTAGGGGTTGCATGGAAAGAATCTCTTGAATCTAAAACCCATGATTCAATTCTATTATCTAAAGAAAGAATAAGAGCATCTTGCATTACCTCTATGTAGCAATATTTTCTTCTTTACCTTTTTTGGTTGTTGGTTCTCTTTATCCTTTGACCAACAATCTTTCTTTGCATGTCCTTTCTTTCCACATTTCCAACAAGTAATTCCCTTACTTTTGGATTTAGATCTGCTATCCCTTGAATTTGATTTCCCATTACTCTTACTCTTTGATCTCTCTTCTTCTTGCCCCTACTTTCTACATTCAAAGCATTTCTAGATGATGATTCCTTTGTAATCTTCCTGCAAATTTCTTCATTCAAGATTATACTATCTACATCATCAAACTTCAAAACATTATTAGCAGATGTTGTATTACTAACAACCATTACCAAGTTATCCCAACTATCGAGAAAGAACATAAGAATAAGAGTTCTTTTACTTCATCATCAAATGGTATTTCAACCAATTTTAATTGATTTACAATAGATCGAAATCATTCAAATGACTAGATGCAGATCCACCTTCATGCATCTTAGAACTAAATAGTTTCTTCATCAAATAAAATTTATTTGAAGCACTAGGTTTTTCATATAAATTAGCAAGAGATTTCATTAAATCTACCATAGAATTCACTTCTGTAATATTGGAAGCCACGGATGATGTTGTCAGCTCAATCTTATAGATCCCAAATCCTTTCTGTCAAGAATCTTCCATTCTTCATCAGTCATCTTCGTAGGTCTAGACTTCTCATCCAACGGTAAATACAAATCTCTTTGATATAGATAATCCTCAATTTACATCTTCCATAATTGATAATTTCAGCATCAAAATTCTCTACCTTGTATTTATTTTCTTTTGCCATTGTTGTAGCTCCCACTCAATCAGAAAACCCTCTGTGAGTAAATCCTGTCAACACACAAAACCTCCAAACAAAGCTCTGATACCAGTTGTTGGGGATTAAACCATATAACAATGTTGTACATATCTATAATCAGATAAATCATACAAGCAATGAATGCGAAATAACCAAAAGATAAAATAAACAAGAGAAAGATTACACCAGATTTAACGTGGTTCACCCAGTGTGGGCTACGTCCACTAAGAAATGGCCAATATTATTATTCAGTGCTTTACAGAGGAAATACAATGAAGATCTACTGTCATCCAACACCTCATGCTTTTTCCTCAGGATGTTCAATGCTTTTCCTCACTCATCAATGCTACTCTTTCTTTAACTTTTCTCACCAAGAAACTTACATGCAAAACAATTGCTATATATTCTCTCCTTCTTACTTACCCTCATACAATGCATACATGCATATATATCTATTTTGGGTAACTTAACTTTGCTTTTACAATCAATAAATCATATTTAAAATAATTGACTAATTTTCATCAAAAATAAATACATGTAGCCATCATCGCATACACGGTCACTTTCTCACTGGATTGACCGATGCCGGTTATAACCGATCTTATTACACCCAACCAATGTTTGGGGTGTAAAAGCAAGTTTCTTGTGAAGCAATTACACTCCATTCTCGACACACACAATTTTCCATCAACATCGCTTTGACCTATGCCCAATGAGCACTTCAAATTATGTTATGTCCTTAAAAACATAACTTTCCCAAATGACCAATATCCTTATTGATTCCGAATTACAAGATTTATTTATACAAAGCCTTTTACCACCTCTCTACAAAAGTGTCCTCTTTGAAACCTTTTTTCCTTTTACTTCCTTTTACTATCTATGCCATCTATCAAGCTTCTCTTTGTTGGAAAACTAAAGTATCACAAAAAATCCTCATCCTCATCTCGCTTTTCCAACCAAGTCACCATTTAAACCCTCTACGTCTAAGCCTATCGACACTAAACTCATAGTCAACATTGTTACACCTTCTAAGGAGACACCATCCCAACCACCTCGACGTACATTTACCAACCTCCCTATGGCACCACACCTTATCTTGCAACAACTCCTCGATAGCAACCTCATCACCCTCCCACCACCACTCGAGTTAGACCCATCGCAACCCAAAGGACACAATTATAATGAAAACTTCATTGTGATTACCATCGCTATGTAGGCCACTCTACTAATCTGTTGTATGAAACTTCAGCCACTTATCCAAGATCTACTTGACAATGACCAACTTGAATTTCTTGAACCTACTAGCCCTCCTCCCACTAAGGATAAGGGTAAAGTAAAAATTTTTAACAAAGAATCCAACCAACGCGACAAAAAGGCTACAAACTCCTCCGCTAATCATGCATACCATGCCACACCACCTCCCAATGTAGGAACACTTGATTTCTTAGTCTCCAACACCGATACGACCCCACCAAGTGTTTTTCTTTCTCTCACGTTGACTATCACGCTACATTTGTATCCGACCATTTATACATATAGGCCCTTATCGCCTCAACCCCCATCAACAACACTAAGGTTGACCTATCCTCTCCTATTAGCACATGTTCCTTGTCTCTTTTAAGATCTATTGGTTATCCCCTTCACAAATCAACTTTATATTCAAGAGGCCTTATGGTGTCGTTAAGCTACCTATCACAGTTGGTCCTCTCACTCTTTTCCTACCTTACGTCATTAATTAAGCCATCAACCATTATGACCTACTTCTCACCCTAAATTAGATCTCAGAATCCCAGGCTATTATCTCTATCAACCACTTACGCCTTAAGTTTGTCTAAAACAACCAAGTTTTCTCCGTTGATGGCATCTCTCATTCACCTCCAAAGATCATCACATTCTCCCTCTACTTCTCTTGCACCTCCTTATCTCCCTCACACAACTCCTCTATTGTCACCACCTGTGTGTCCTATTCCTACTTCACCACTTCGATTGGCCCCTATGCGTCCACTCCATTCTCTTAGTCCTACACATCGACATAGGCCTATTCCTAACAACATTTCAACATCTTGTCGCCAATCACCGCCTCAATTTATCCCACATGGACCATCCTCCTCTCCATACAAAGCCAGTGCCTCAATCTCCCTCACCCACACACTTCACTACGCCACGATGATCATCTTATATTCACCCTTCTCATGCATATCGGCTTCATTCTCTGGACACAATGATTATCTCCCATACCACCATTACTAGAGCATCATTCTCTGCCTATTCCTTCTCGAGCATGGGTCGACGGACATTTGTCCTTCGATCTTATAGGTTGATTCCTCTTTCCTAAACACTTGGGGGCATAACACTTACCTAAATTTCCCCCTATACATCCTACCTGCATATTTTCTCTTAGCATACATAGTCTATCTTCTACATACCCTCACCACCCAATGACGCACCCTAGTGCTTCGGTTCACACCGTGACTATTGAGAGATCACCATTACATTAAACCACACACACAACACATCCTACATCATCATCTTTGTACATCACCTACATCCTACATCATCCTATACATATCTCATCTACATCATCTCTCTCATACACGTTACTCTAGTCATCATCATTTATGAGGTTAGTTTTATATTCCATTCATACATTCTACCGTTCCACTAGATCACATTATCACCACTACATATTTTATCTAAATGTACCATCACACTTTTCTAAATTCTACCATGCATTTACACACCCTACTCAACATTTAGTCACCTACACTACATTGTTCTACACGTTACACTTACCACCCTATGATGCACTCTAGTTCCTCGGTCCATACTCGACTACCAAGGGTTTACCAATCAAATGGACCTTCCCTATATGCGACATGTCATCATACCACATTCCTCAGACTAGTGACCAATGCTCTAGGCTATATCATCACCCACACCTATCATCACATAGTGGTATACACCTTAGGTTAAATCACCAATCCTTCCATCAAATCTCCACCATTTCATTACATTTTACAACCTCCTAACATTTCATCCTATCCTTGTCTTCATAAAAACATTATTCCATCACACCATGTCAATCCTTTAATCACCATGTAGTGGTATACTCCCTTCATTCAATTCACATTATCCTCTTACATATTATCATCACATATTCTATTATCCTCTTCTATGACATAATATCATCCTTTATCGTACTCATCACTTAGTTGTATATGCATTAGGCTAAATCACCACTCATCGTATTCATCAAGTAGTGGTATATGCTTAGTGTTATATCACCACCTCCTGTTACCCACCGCATACTCATATCCATTCATACACCCTCATCACCTATCTCGTAGTGACATACACCATAGGCTAGATCGCCACCTTCCTCTACCATCATATCATGATATACACTTAGGGATAAATCATCACTTGTCTATTCAACAAAGTTGTGGTACATGTTTTTGCTATAGGATCCATGCACATCATCTTCCCATGTCATATGTCATCACCATTACATGTACACACTTAGTGCAGCGCGTTAGGCATAACCCGCCCTACTCGACCATTTCCCGATGATGCACTCTCATTTATGGTTCATTCTTGATTACCAGGGAACAAAAATGAACCTCACTACATACACTTCCATACACTCGGGGGGCATGTTGCTCCTATCATTCCATATTGCATTCCATTCCATCCATCCATAACATATTGCATTATCTTGGTAGCATTTAATTTTTCTTACTAGTGTTTTACATGCTCATTCTATTACACATGTTAGCTTTCTTTCCTATATGTCATTATCATACACACATGCACATTCATGCCTTTTTTTAGTGTGATTGTAGATATAGGAAATTTACACACGGCATGGATGCTCACCTTCTACCCTTACTATATTGGTCGCTGGGGGCATCCACATTCGTCTCATACAGGTGCTATTGTTTCATTTTGTACTTAGCATCTTATACTACTTGCTTATACACATTTTTGACATATTGGTTATCATCCTAACATGCTAACGGGTGTCTCATGTGCAACACTTGTTTTGCAGGACTACATGTTCCCATGACTACTTCTATATTTCTACTTGTCTTATTTGTTTTCTATTGTATGGGGATTTTCCCTTTGTTTGTGTGCACACTTTTCTATTGTTTTTGCCATGATGACCTTCTCAGTGTCTTGCGACATCATGATTGATGTCCCATGTTTGAAACCCACTTTGTGCGATCTATTTTGTCTTCTTACGTGTTTACACTACCGTGCTTGGTAGTTTTTCTATAATTTGTGTTTTTACATTGATTTCATGCATGTTCTTGTAGAATAACACTTGTTTTGGCTAGCCATCCCATTTTTTGTGTACCTTAGTATCTACCAAGTGCTTTCCCTTCCCCCTATAGGGTTGAGTTGGTTACAAGGTCAGAGTGTGGTAGGTCCTCTTTTGGGGTTGCATTCTCCTTTCAGGTCATTGCATGCACCCCCAAAGAGGGGGAGCATCATCATGGGTTTTCTACTAACACAACATATCTACATCGGTTCATACACAACAAGTGAGTTCAAATCAGATAGAAATCCATACACAACGGCCTTAATAGGACATGGTGTCCTTTGGAAATTCTATGGAGCGGTTACAGAGATCGGGGTTACAGTGGGTGGCCTCTCTACACTTCTCCATCTAGTGGCGTAGGATCACCCAAAAACTAGTACAAATATCTCTTCTAGCATTGCAGGTAGATAAAGGTTGGAGGACAAAAAAGAGTTCCTCCTTATACTTCTTCAGCTAGGGTGGCATGAGATCACTTGAAAAAATCATGATAGTATAAGATATCCTTCTACACCCTTTCTTTCGACATGGATTAGGTGCACATGTTCCATTTTTCCATTTACATTCTATTTCAGCATATTTTACACTTTTCTATATACATGCATATTTTACACAATGTTTTTACATACATACATATTTGACTACTTGAGTGTTTTCTCCTTGCAGGTCCGCCATATGAGAAACAAACAGTCAAATTGGGGGCAACAACAACAACAATGACAATGACAATACACATCACTACAGAAATGCCTTTACAATGCGTAAGCCACACATGCATTCCACCCTAGGTGCACTCTCATCACTTCTTTTTACATTTTTCATCTTTAGAATCCACACTCCTCCACATTCGAGTCTATTCCATCGACACACTTTCTTCTACACTCTACATGGATTCTAGGTATGCTTCTCTAACTACTTTATGTTACCAAGTTGTTCACTCACCAACATAAAGTGGGGAAAAATGTAGACATAAAATCATGCATTTTAGACATATTTATCCGGTCTTATACTACTATTTAGAAGGTTCTCAAGTGTACAAAGTACTAATTAATCCCCCTTTTTGCCATCTTTTTTTATGTTTTACTTTGTATTTCATGTGTATTTCCCGATACTCATCACCCTATTTTCTAATTTTCCTGAGATTCTATCCCTAGTTCTAAATGCCCCAACTTATACTAGGGTGCCCTAGGGTGCCTTGGTCCCACCTTGGGCACCTGATCTATGCTTAGCCTCTTTCACTCATTTTTGGGTCACTTCTAGCCATTGGTCTCCTTTATCTTTTCCTCAGTTGGCATTGTCAGGATTAATTGTGAAAGTATACTTGAGATCCCTATAAATATAAAGCTTATAAGACCATATTGAGGGTCCTAGGTCTTTGCATTCTATCACTACTATCACTCCATCTAGGGCTGCATCTATTGCACCATCTTCATCCACATAGTTCCATACATTCTAGCTAGCAAAGTTTGCATCACATCCATTCACATAGGAGGGAGGGATTCTATCTATTATATTCTACATATTATTCTACATCTTCTATAGCTATCATAGCTCAGCTACTACACAAAGTGTGACTGGCATGAGAGCACCTAGGGAACCATTCACACACACTCACCAGAACTACATCAGGGTTTGTAATGTAGTGCAATGCTCAATGATAAGTCCACCGGTTTTGTGGTTGAGGTTAGTCTAACCCATTCTTCTTCTTCTTGTGCAGGGCATTATTTAGTTCATCCAACGAATCTAGTGCGACAGATAGATAGAGTTTCAGACCTATTTAGGACATCACAAACATAGTTTATGATCTTCTACACAATTCACAGCTCTCGAATCTAAACCGGGGTGCCCCAATACCCTCCTAGGTGCCTTTGTCATCTCAGAAGTCCAAATCCACCCTCTCAGAGGTTCTGAGTGGTCTTCTACATAATCATTTTCTAGTTTCTGCACCCACGACAACCTACGATAGACTTTTGTAATCAGCTAAGTCATTCTTTACCTTCCTCTTGTCATTTAGGGTTTCATTACATTTATATTAATTTACTTATATCATTATTTACTATCTTTAGATCATTTACTACATTTCCATAGTGTTTTATGTCTTCCTATTTATATTAACTATTAGATATACTTCCCCTTAGTTTTCCAATTTTAGTTAATCGAAATATATAGAATTCCTTTCTTAAAGAGCCTCAACCCTTTAATTCAAAACAAGTGCAAGAGAAGCACCTTGGAATTGAAACAGGGGAGACCACCATATGGAATGGGGGTTGATAGAAAAACCATTCTGGAATCCATTCCCCACCCATATGAGATGGGGTTTGAGAATTTCTTAGGCATGCAAGATACTTTTGGCCACAAATGTGCATCCAATTTTGACAAAAACATGAGTGAGTAACAAGGATAGAAAATTCATCCCTTTCCAAGATTTCCTTCCAAGAGATATCCTGGGAATTTAGTGTCTAAGAAGAATTTCCCATAATTTAAATTTGTTCATACTTTGAATAATCCCTTTGACGCTTGAAGCATGACCTTGAAGCTTGATATCAAGGATCCTTATACCTCACACCTCTTTAGGTCTATATGAAATATGTCACACTTTGTATTATGGAATCCTTTAGAGCTGGCCCAAAGAAAACCCTAAGTAGTTTTACAATTTTATTGTAAGCCGCTTTAGAGGCGTAAAATGAATAATAAGAAAAATGGGTGGCAACCAAGATAATAAATCGACTGGAATTTTCCATTAATGAAAGTGGTTGGGTGATCCAGTAGGAATTTTTTTTTTCATCCTGCAAGACAACATAGGTCCAAATCTTAGCAGGAGAGGCTTGGAAGGCGAAGGGAATACCTAGAAATTTTATTTGGATCCAAGGTTGAATCCATTACCATTTATATTGTGTGAGTCAATGAGGAACGAGGGTGGAAGATTACCTACATCATTGAGTTTGTATCCATTGAATGATTAATCCAAAGGTGAGGCAAAAGTATTAAGACATTATGTAGAAGTATTAACACTTTTTCCTCTTTAGGTAGAGTGAGAAAGTAGTCATTGTAAAAATTCCATTAGTTAATTGTTGTCTAGAGTTGGGAAGGGAGATGCCTTTCACCAGGCCTTGAGAGGTGTAGTGAGCAAGAAGATAGTTGAAACCTTTGGCGATCGAGACATATAAAGATGATGTCAAGGGGCATATTTGTTATATTGATGTGAAGATCCCAAACCTAGAGGATTGAACACCATTGATAGTGATGCATGCGCCAACATGTTGGAATAACATGTTCACCGTGCGAATAAATCGAGGTCCAAATCCAAGAGATTGTAACATGTGAATGATAAAAGGCCATTTAATCTAGTTGTAATCTTTCTCAAAATCAATTTTGATGAAAAGAGATTTTTGGTTAGTGATACTTGCCCATTCATACCTTCTCAAAGAATAATGGCATTGTCCATAATATATCAATTTTTGATGAATCTTGTTTGTTCATTACGGACATTAAGAAGAAGTGATTCATTAGGTAGATAGAAAGAACTTTGAACTTTTTTTGTAAGAGACGTTAAGAAAGGTGATGGGCCTCTAATCAAATTATTTCTCAAGATCCCTAGATTTGGGAATGAATTTGTAGACACCACTTTTTCACCCCTAGGTGACCTGACACACATTTATCACAACATCATTATTCACACTATTAATCCTATCCTAAGTACATTATAATTTACCATCATAAATCCTCATTTATCATCGTAAAACCTTATTTACCCTCCCCTAACCACCTAAAACCAACCTAGCCTAATTTATCCTACCCATTTTAACCCTCTAACCTCTTTCTACCTAGAATTCTAACCTCCCATTGTTCATCAAACAACCTTAATTCTCGGAATGCAAGTGCTTTTAACCATTTGTCATCTTTTTCTTTACTTGGTTTTAACATCTCTAGATAAATCAATGACAATTTGTGATTGTCCGTGATTGTTCTGCAGATGTTGTTGATTCTATTTAGTGACCTTCTCCCTCAATTGTCTAGTTAGTTAGAGATTGGATATGGGAATTAATTTTCGCACCTTCGCATTTACATCCCCATTCTAGGAAATATCAATACTCTGGTGCTAGTGCTTGAGGAAATATTGTCAAATAAACTATCATCCTTTTGGAGCTTTGTCACCCTCGAACTATTCAACAATGTTAATATGTTTTCATTTATTGCTTTCAATCATTTTCTACATTATTTCTAGTCTATAAAAATTCATCTATACCATCCCACATAATCACTTTACATTCACCCTTCATCTTATCATTTGATCAACTTTTTAGAATATATGCAATTTTTAACGGTGATCACATTCTATTCCCGATTTCCATCGTTGGTGCCTTAACCCCTTTTCCCTTTATTATCCCCTCAAACACATTGCGATATCTGTTTTCTGAGTCTTATTTGTTTCTTGGGTTCCCCTAGTCCATCTTAGCATTGTTACATTATATCTTGCATGAAATACAATATGTTTTATCATATTTTATCAAAATAATTCCTTTTTTCCCGATCGCAACCGATTCTTGATCATCATCTATCCTATCTTTTTAGTCATTTTTAGCAATTATCATATTTTCATCAATCTATTTTGGCCTAATATGTTGTCTTGCAAGATGTATTCTTTGTAGATGATTGTTCTAGGTACCTCTCACCCCATCACAAGCATATACGACATTTCGATCATCCAACAACCCTTCATGTGGGAATAGTTCGATATTACACACAAAATTATCTTGTGCACCATTTCCCTCACACTAGGAGTTGAAGATATTAAGGATTAACCCGAGATCATACAAGAAGAACTTAAAGCTATAAAATAATTTTGGTTCGATTACTTCGAGGACTTAGAGCTCACTATAGCCATTTCCTAGGTTGCCTACCATGTATAGCGAGACCTCTCCACCCCCTTTGAATTCTAAATCATTATCGTTTATCTTATCATATTATATCACTTGATTTTATAACACGAGTTGACACCCTTTAAGGAAGCCATTTGGATTCCTGGGATCGTATTTTTCCGAGAAAATCATTAAATCCTTATCTAATATTCATATTTTTAGTTTCTGTCTCTCGCATACAAGTCTTCTCACTTGGTGAAAGGAGGAGTCTCTTACATTGTTCGTGTATTCTCTCATCCAAACATGGCATTTTCAATGTAGGTATCGATAAACCCTATTTTATTTTGAGTTTTTGGTATTTCAACATTATAACAACTAACCAAAAATCACCATAGTCATCCTGGTATGCCCAAAGGGGACCCTTAGTCCCTTTTTTATTATATTTCATATATTTTGTTCCTTTTCTTGTCAATATTATCTAACCTTTCATCTTGGAGTGTCGTGTTGTTGTTGTTTCAAAATGCGCTTGAAAATTAAAACAAATAAAAAATAAAAAAA
Organism: Taxus wallichiana var. yunnanensis; assembly: GCA_018340775.1. Classification (NCBI taxonomy): domain Eukaryota; kingdom Viridiplantae; phylum Streptophyta; class Pinopsida; order Cupressales; family Taxaceae; genus Taxus; species Taxus wallichiana. Next base: position 165,909,650 of record CM031240.1, read on the forward strand.
GGAATAGCAATCATAGTGTACATCCCTTCCTTTCATTTTTTCCTTTTAGCATTACATTTTGTCTCATTTTTTTCATCAAAGTAAATATTTCCTTTGGGTCTTAATAATGAACCTTCATTTTGCTTTCTCATCTAGTCTAATTAGGAGTTGAAATAATTACATTCACAAAAAAAGCCCTTCATACACAACTAAACCACATATCACATCAAATTATTTTAAACAATCCTTACCATGTGGACCTACTTGGATTTCATCGGAAAAGAGGATAAGGCGAATCGGTGATTTGGCCAATATAAACAATCGGTGGGTGGTATATCGGCTATGCACCCGACACCTTTATTGTTGTGGGACTATGAGATGAGTGGGTAGGCCCTAATATCATGCCTCGTGCCAACACCAACAAAGATTTGGGCGTCACGTAATTTTAGGTATATCAAGGACTCGACCTTAAACTTACTTGAAAGTAGCCTTAGTTGAAGTTTTCTTAGTATTGTAGTCATAAAATCTATGCACTTGGGTGCATTTCTAGGTCCTAAAATCATGCTAGAATTTACAACATTCCTAAGCAAGAAAACTAGTAATTAACAACTCCTTTTATCCTTTTATTTTGTATTCCATACTTTTATTGGCTTTATAAATCTTACACTCTTGCGACATTTAACTATTTTATCTTTCTATGGCTTGACACTAGCGCCTAGTTTGGACACTAGCACCATGTGCTCCTGTCCTCCTAGGTGCTCTTATCCCTCATGAAAACACATGTTATACACAATCCAAAAAGTAATATACACACACCCATACACATAAACACACACATATCAACATGTAATACAACAATGATACATCAACTATGCAGAGGGTATAACCCTTCATGCACACACTAATCCTTCTCACTACTCTCCACATATCCAAGGGCTTGTGATCTTGATGCCCATCTTGTACCCCCACAATACCTAGATTGTGAATGCATTGATAATGTGACAATCATTCACTTAATGTATCATTCTCTACTAACATCCGAGCATATTGGTCTTGGGACTCACTAGTCTCACAATCAATTCATGTGTCACATCACTCCTAAGATAGGCCTCAAGTTGCTTAGTAAGATCTACATGTCTCTCATCTTACTAAATCTATAATACTATACATACATGTCCTGTCGAAACCATGATTAGATCAAACAAATAGGTATGATTTCCTATAATATCATGTACTCACTCCAAGATCCCACCACTCACTATATCTCTTAGAATGTTTTAGAGGAATATACACGATGATGCATTCAAAATGGTATTCCAATATGTATCACCTATAATTCCAAAGACATATCCATTAGTACCAATCATTTCATTACAATCATATATATAAACAATAACATGGAATCATACTTACATTGTGTTACTACAAAACTATAAAATCCTCTCCAGGGAACCTCTTGTGCAACCACACTACCTATAGGTGTAGGAAAATGTGTGCCACCTACATCATTGGGTATCGCACGCACCCCATCTGGGCCATCAATAACTATAGGGAATAATAAAACCCATTGTTTGCAGTCCACCACACACTATATAGGTTGATGTACACCTACATCATCTCTACCACTCAATACCACATTTGAAACTACCTCCTCTTTTTGTGGAGGGACTATCTCGATAGATTTGGCCCAAGATAGACCCCCTCTATGCCACATGAGTTGAATGTCTCCAAGGATAAGGTTACGAGGGAACCTTTTGTGTGATACCAAACCGACAAGTCACCCTCTCATACTATTTTTTTTCACTCATGGGAAAACTAGTCCTCTAACCACATGGTCTAACGTATTTGGAAAAACTCCACACCATCCTCAAGACATCCCATATACTCTTTGTAGGTATTCATATGATATATGTTGGCTATCATCATATCTAGAATCCATATGTAAGTCATAGTATCAAACCCCACCTCCTGTGGCATGACCCATCTCACCTCTATAAATCAAGGTAGGCCCAATCTATCATTGGTCGACCAATAGGCCATACACAAGTAATACACACATATGCTCATACATGTAATAATTAAATTGTTTCCACACCACCACCATGAATCTCTAAAGTAAAACTATGCAACTCCCTGTACAAGTGTGATAACATGCTCTGACACATGCATGCATATCGGTACACCGCCCCTCAATAGACTAGTATATATGTCACATCTTGTATGATATTGAGACATCATCGACATCCACAACTATAAAATATGCTAGCAATATGACAATATATTTTTCAACCATGGAATAGGAGATGTCACGATCACACTAAGTCGATAGAGGACTCTCCTACACCACCCCATCCCAATAAATATATATGTGCTTGTCTCATATGAAATTATGTAGCTTGTGGAAATACCTACACTCTCTTTATAATAATAGACAATGTCAATATCTAGTATACATCCTCCATCGTCACCATCATGTCTAATGTGGGAAGCCAAAATGTGCAATTATCAAGATTCCACCACTTGCAAAGTGTGCCGATCAAATGATTATTTGGGGAAATCTCCCATAATATCGCTACACGACGTTACTCGAATCTATCCAATAAATACCAATATGCATCATCTAAGCCCAATGTGAGTAACATGTCCATGTGTCACCACAATGAAACTATCATGCGTGCACATCTTGCTGCAAACAAAACACACATAATCAACATATCAATATCTCGAAATAAACACAAAACATCATTTATGCTTCATTTTTAGAACAAACATATTTTCCATCCCAAAACTCAAAAAATAATCCTTTGGGTCAAAAACATTAGGTGCAGGTAAAAATGTACTATGTAGGGTCAAGACTATACAATTTCATATTTTTTATCCCTAGTGCCAAACTGCACCAATCAGTCTATTTTTTATTTTTCTATACAAAACTAAAAATATTGCAGTTTTTAACAAAAAAACATGCCAAAACACAACATTAATGACACTTAGTCACTCCTCTATCATCTAGGTATGAATGGCATCTACTACAAGCTCAAATCGTGATTGAATCGCCTCCTTGACTCATGACATCATCACACTCTCGATCTCTCATTTGCACTTCTTCACAATTATAAATGAAAGTTACATTTCCTTTTTAGATTTACTATATATAGTAACAACCAATGGTGGCATTTTACCCACTTCCATATTGCCTATGGTATTTACTTATTAGTCTATTCATGATGGTATGACTCGTATCTTGGGGTTGTTACTTTGTTTTTCACGTTGTTTGCAAAACTTTTATCATCTTTCACTTCTCCTCCATGTTAATAAATCATTACTCAATCTCACATTCATTTTACATTTTGCACTCAAATTTTATCAATTGCTCTCTCTCTCTCTCTGGAACATTTTACATCCCATATCTATCATTGATATCTCACTCAATATACCAACTACCAATGTATACATACTCTTTAATTTCATTGTCTAGTAATTGTGTCTTACACTCTCCCATTCTTCAAAATATGGGAAAATATATAAGGATGTCTATGTAAAGCCAATCTCTTTTTTCTCTCTTATTTTTAAATCACTAAGGAAGAAAAATTAGTTAGCTATGTAATGTTATCCTCCTCTACACGAACTCATATTCAAATCCAACAAGTTGGTTATATAAGGCCAATTTCTTTCATTTAGTGCAATGCAATCTCAAACACCCAAGTGGTCACTCATGATTAAAAAAACAAGATACATATAAAATACCCATGAATTTATTGTGAATACATGGGGAAGTTGCAAAAATATAAATATAACAACAAACACCCACATTACAAATTCCACTAGCAGACCAATATAATGCACAAAGTGGGGCAATGAGATGTCATTTCCCATTAACCCTATAGGTTTTTCAAAAATTTATGAAACCTAGATCGATTTATAGTGGTGTGCTCCCATTATTTGGGGGCAAGCAAGGAGGCCCTATGATAGTCTTCCCTTGGTGTTGGGAACACCCAATTCCCACATTATTATGAAATCAATCACCATTTTGTGGATTTGATCACCCATAACCCTATAAACCCTCCAAGCTCGAATCTCCATAGTTACAAACACCTCTCTCATAATTACAATGTCTTCCTTTAGAACCTATGACATGCTTCTCCTTATCTCCACATGGGTCAACTAATGACCCACATTGTCCACCACAATTGGTTATCTTCTATTAGCAATGTTTACATGTTTCTTTCTTCAACACTCTAATAGTTACGATCCTTCTTTCCTTTACACTACCAAATTTCATTCACTAGCATAAATGGGGGAAAATGAAGATACTAATTTTTAAAACAAAACCACTATTACATCATGCTTTTATTAGGATTATATGTACATGAGTTTTGAACAATGAAATAAGGTCTTAATGGCATCAACCCTTCATTGATTTACTCTTTGTTGCTTGATTGAACTCAAACGATTGTTATTTTCCTACTTTGATTGGAATTTGGGCCTTTATACGAGATATCCAACTCCTATTTTTAATATTTATTGTTATTTGAGCTTGGATTAGGACAATATAAATGGCCATGACCAAAGTGTATGGTCTTGACCCCCTTTGTTTTTTGATACTTTCACCGATATGCGCCCATTTTTCATTCTTTTATCTTTCATTTTGTATCTTATGGGTCAACCTTTCTTACCACTAAGATCCTAATTTCAAAATAAGAGCTCATATATATACAAGCCTAACCTAAGAATATGTATCTAGCAATCATCTATCTATTTATCACATATTGAGTTGAAAAGGTAATGAATACTTCTGCACACTACATATACAACATATGAGGGTATAGATATATTTTTTCTCATCCCCACACAAGGGTTTGATTGGAATGAAGTATTCTATTCCGCTTATTGGTGTGGAAACACAAGGGAAAAAAATAGGACAAGGGCTAGTTACATTCATATGGCCATAAAGCACTAGGAGAACTACACGACTCATCTAAAATGTAGTGCATGTCGGGTGACATCACAAAGGGATGATCACCAAGGTTAGTTTGATTTTAGAATTTGCATTTTTTAATCTAATGTTTTCTTGAGTCTATTGCATGATATCCAGGGTTTGTTTTGTAGGTCTAGGTGTGAATTTGAGGGTTTGATGTGACATTGAAGATTCTAAAAGGTGACAAACAATGACATAGAGTGACATTAAAGTTTATGTTACCTCATTTTCTACAGGGGAAAAATCATATAGTAGGATCAAGATGTGTTGTATCATCTTTCCCTACCTATACGGTCTTGACCAGGAAGGTGTAGAGACATAGAAGTTGATTTTTGTAGTTTCTAGGGTTCTGTTACAGTTCTAGATCTCATCCTAATACATCCCGAAGGAATCTGAACCAACTAAGTGGCTCTTTTATCCCAAATACACTTGTGGTTGCTTACATCTCTTACTTAGAATAATTTTCATGTTGCACATGTTTTTATCTGCTCAAAACATAGTTGTAAATGTATTTTGCAACATTAATTTCTATATTATCAACTCAAAAGAACAATCAAGTTCAATTAGGGTTGATACAACTATCAAAAACCTCTATAGAATGCAAAACATCTAAAATATACTATAAGAACATTTGAAAATGGTGAGAAACTTAGGAGAGTGTGATCTATTTGATAAAAATAAACACGAGTCTCATTTCAACATTGAAATATACATAATTGTTTTCCATTCAAGCTAATGATATTGTTTTATGTTCATTCTTACCATCATCAATTCATCACATCTATTTGATTTTAATTGGAATTAAATCACGAGCTCTCTAAATATAGATTTTTAATCACATAGATAATCATGTTTAGTAATATTTTCATATGATTTTTAGGATCTTACTCCCTTTCTCTCCCTCTCTATAGAATTGGACGTTCAATTTGCTTCCATACCATTTGTAAAAAAAACATTTGTCTTACCTCATTCTTTTCATGTCTCTCTTCAACATCTCCACTTCCACTTCCGCTTCCACTTCCGCTTCCACTTCCACCAAATCTACACATATTCTCAAATATGTATGTATTTCTTTCTTGACTTAATTTAATGTAATTATACGAGATATGCGAATTGTTAGAAATTGATTTGTGTCATTAATTTTCATTATAAATGAAATGGAGTCTTCTTCTCACTAATGTGACTTATTCCAAATGTAAATCTATAATACTCAACTAATTAATTATTGTTTATAATATCATTGTCACATAAAACTATCCCTATTAAATCAACTATACTCTTTACCAAGTTTCACTCCATATCTTTTCCTTAGGTAAATTATTAAATTATTTATACAATTATCATATTTCATGTATTAAACAAAGGATCTATGCTTATAAACTAGTATAAGGATTCAAATCTATCTTCAAACCTTATTTTTTAATATGGGAAAAAGGTTTAATTTTTAGTGTTGGCATGACATGATTATAATTGAAATGATTTTGATGAGCCTATTTGGTGTAACAAGCTACCACCACTTAGGTCAAATATGGTATAATTAAAAATTACTAAAATAGTAATGAGTAGATGGGGTAATGTCCATGCCTTTTTAAAAAGGTTTAATTTTCTTCCTATAAAGTTTTACTATATATCTTGAGGTGGAATAAACTATCACTTGTACCACTTAATATTATTTCAAGACATTAAAAAGACAAAATTTAAGTGCAATATATTTTTATACAAATTTATCTAATGGATAGATGATATATAAAGAATAGATAACTACACATATGGATAAAGAGTTGATAAAGTACTTCTTACTCGAGAAAAGGCTCAATACTAAAAAGATGACAATTTCATTTGAAATGATGAGATGTACTTTGCATCAGAATCTTGATAATCAAATGCACGAGAAGATAGAAAGGGGTTGTGTCCCTTAAATCTCTTTTGATGTGTTTTGTTTTTTAACAATTCATATTTATGCTATTGTGAATGCTATATTTTCTTTTTATTTATGAAAAAACTTAATAATATAGAGAATAATGACGATTCTATTTGAAACATAGAAATGTACTTGTGCATTGTGATTTCAAAAATAAATGTAGTATGTAAAAGTTAGAAAGGAGTTGTCCCTTGAAATTTTTAATGTGTTGTATTTTTTTGATAATTTATTATAATATAAAATATTAGGAATGTAATTATTTTGAGGTTATAAGAAAAATTATGTGAAAGTTTTGGTCGTCCTTTTCAAATGAAAAATTCAAGAGGCTTCAAGCCTATCGGTGTACGATAATTGAACATAAAAGAGCTTCTTAATATAAGATGCTTTTAATTTTCACGATCGAAATATGAATATTGAAGATATTTCGGTCACACTTCTTGACATATCATCAAGATGTTAGATAGTTGATATTTTTTTCTAGCTAATCACTCTTGCAACCAACATGGAGGCCCTTTGACAATGCGCTAATAGGTTTCCACATCGGGTATAAGGTAGAATAAGTCATCTTATATCTATCTTCTATCTTGAAATTTGGTCTCCATTGAAGCACTTTACCCCTTTATTCATCTAACTAATCTTGTAATCTTTAGAATTTAAAAATAGTCATAATGTGAAGTGTCCGTAGACTTTAAGACCTTCACAACTTGCTTAGATTTTATTTCCAACAATATACAAAAACAAAAACAAAGACATATAATAAAACCAAACAAATAAAAAACATACTACATACTTTATCACATATCTTCACTACTACTACTTTCCATACAATCTTTGTAAATTCCAAAAAAATCTTTGTTGTGCATACCACACTACATTCTTCCATTTCCTCCACCTCCCCTTTGGCGTGCACATTGCAACATAAATTGCATATTGCTAGTAAGTAATCCCCGATTTGTACGACCAATGACGTGGTAAAAACCGCCAGTGACTACCCTCCATGAAAAATACACCTATGGATGGATGCGCGACCCATCAAACAACACCATCCCATGCATGCACATGCCCCGTGGGTCCACACATCAAAGCAAATACATCGGTGGTGTATTGTGCATTATAACAAAATCAAATCAAATCCCATTCAAACAACCAACATGTGTAGCCGGATTGGCGTGGATTGTGCGTTGTGCCAGACCAAGCCGGGGTCACGTTCGATCCTACCGCACTCCCTTTACGCGCGGGTGAAAACACTAGTGTGTTTTTAAAAAAACTAAGTATGGAACGAATTGACATGTGGCAGCATGACATCATGAATTCGCATGGGCATTTCTTACATGCATAGGTGCAAAATGAGTGAAGGGTAGCTCCTCCTTAAAAACCTTATGCTTGTAATAATAATCTAAAGAGATAAAACATGACATATAGGTAGATTGTGATATATGTTATTTTGGTAGAGCTTTCACAAATATAAAATTTAATCGATATAAATAACACCGTAATAATTTTCTTTATTTTGATTCATACGGGATAATATTCGGGGTAGTAGCTGGATTTTGAAGTTCAATGTTACATGTCACAATAATATTATTTGATGGTCTAAAATATTATATGGATGTCGCTTTGACGTTCAAAATATAATATGCACATCAAATTTATTTTTATAATAATTATTACAAAAATAAAAATTGAGTAAAATTTTACATCTACAAGATTGAAAAATAACTTTAAATATATTTCTAAAATGAAATTGAAATAAATAATATAAAATAAAATGCATAATATTTCTAGATATTTAGTAGAATATAAACATCATGTGAAATAAATCATCACTACAAATTTTATTTAGATAAAATGAGTTTATCAAAGAGCTAAAACTTACAATGATCGACCATGCTTTCACAAAATATTTTGTGACCTTCTTTGTTTTTCCCCTCTCCAAATGTCGTACACTTTATCCCAATCGATTATAGAAGGATTAGGTCCATTTAGTGATACTTGCATGAGTGCATCCAATGTTATGATTTCTAGCTTTGATCTTCTTATATCTTTAATTAGGTTTTGTTTTGAAAACCCTCGTTCACATGTTGTTGTATTTCTTAGGAATCACAAGTGTACTCTACCATAGTTTTAACATGTTTGGAAACTTGGTTTGCCAACTTTTAGAAATAAAAAAAACCCTCCATGCTTCTCTAATAGAAAATCCCTCACACCCTGAGTGGAGTGTATCAATAAATTGATGCAACTCTTTTTTACAAGCCTCGATGTCAAATGATGGAATGTCCATCCCTTCATTACAAACAATCTGGCTGTAAATGTTGGAAAAGTTTTTCAAGCCAACGCATTGAATTATTTTCTCTAACCAAAACATCATGTGAATAGTGTGAGGGACTAAACAACTTCACTGCATTGAAAATAGAAAGATCGGAAACCTTGCATTTAGACAATCTATTAGTCTTTGAACATAATATTTTGTAAGTTGTATGCAACTTTGTAATGTGCCATCAATACAAGGACTGAATCGTTGCTTTTGTGTATTAAGAGTATCACCATGTGCATTGGGAATAGATGTGTAAAGTAATTCATGTTTGTGAACTACTCCCTCTTTATCAGTGATTTGTAGATAGCCAAACTGAGATGCCTCCAAATTTTTTGATAAGTAGCAAGCACCATTTGGAAATGAATTATTATTTAGAAACATTCTCCTTAGAGTATTAATAGTGGCATCAATAGTAGCTCCAAGAGAAGTGACATCAATGTGCTCCACTTGAAATTCTTTGTTTAACTTGTTAAGTTCACACATAACATCAACAAGCATGTGCAAACAATACTGAACAGAAAATATTCTTGCCTTATCATACCATGATTCTTTCTTCTCACTTTTCCACAAAGTCATTATAGCAGGCATCAATGCCACTAGCCTTTCAATAACTTGTCCCCTAGATAACCATCTGACTCCATGAATCTGAAGGCACTGGAGAGTTTCTAGTTTCATAAGTTCCTGTAATGCAATCAACTCATTAGTTCTTTTTGTTGAATTTTGAACCCATGAATAGACTTTATTTGCCACTTTCTCAACAAACACTAACTCTGGTGTCATTTTAGAAGCATCTGATGCAACTAATGCCTCACGATGAGCAACACAATGAATAGCTATTAAATTTGGCACATCTTTTTTAACAAGGTCACAAATCCATTTTCATTTCCCACCATAGAAGAAGCACCATCCGTAGAAACAACTATCAATTTTTTGTTCAAAATATTCCGTTCCTTTCTTAAAGCTTGTAGTGCATCATAAATTGTTCTTCCTTTTCCATTACCAACACTAATAAGTTTCATGAATTGAGAGACTGGCAACCCCAATCCTTGTGAATCTAGAAATGTTGCATAAACAACAAGATGTTTATCTAGGCTACGATCAATGCTTTCATCTAACATGAAAGAGATATAAGGACTCTCATTCATCTTCAAGATCTGTATCTCTTCAAGATATTTAGATATAGAAAAATAAATTGATTGGCTGCCTTTCGGTTTGTATATGATGCATAGTCTTTATTCTTGGGCATACATGATGTATCTAATGACATGACAAGTGAACAAAGAGAGTCATATGTAGACAAAGATAAATCCTATTTTGCAACCCAATATGCCAACTTCATGGTTGTGATAATTCTATGCTTGTTAGAATCATCAATCTGTGTTATATGTTCTGGAATAGATATCACCTTTTTCTACTTATCACATACCCATTTTGCCTGTGATAGTTTGTGAACATTAGATTTCTCATGGGTTACAATTGCATCTTTTTGCATGTTGGTACAACCATTTCCTATTCCCCATGGACCTGGTGCTCCATATGTTTCACACCATTCACACTTCATAGAAGTTTTATCCTCATGGATAGTTTTTTTAACCATGTATACTTATTTTCCCACTCTACTCTATAAACTCTCTTCAATTTATGTTTTACCTCTTTGCCAACAGTATTGTTTGTTTCAACCTCACCTCCCATAATTTCTATATCTTCATTAAGATCTTCATTCAAATCTTCATTCAAATCAATATTAGGTCGAAATTCAGAAATACCTTCACGTTGAAGATCTTGAGATGGAATTGACCATTTAAACATTTGGTTGATTGTCCTTTGTTTCTTCTTTCTTTCTGACATTTTACAAAACCTGCAAAATCAATTTAAATGTTAATTTCTTTATAATAATGCACCACAAATTATAAAACTACAGAGATTAATTATGCAGTTAATAGAGACTCGGACTGGAAGATCTTAATATAAGTAAAATATATAGTACAAATGGTTAAAAAATAAAACACTATTATTTTTGTTATTTTCTTATTGTATTCCCTAGATTCAATCCTAATTTCAACCTATTCCATTTTAGATGAACATGATAGGTTCGTATTTCAATTCTAAAAATAGGATTTCGTTACATCTTTAAAATCTTAATCTAATCTAACTTATTCTAGATGAATAATAAGTTAATACTAATTTAAGGAAATAGGGGCTTCAATCTACCTTTAAAGCTTTCAACATTTTATTTTATTTATCAATGTGTTGACATCTTGAAAATTAACACGTTAGGTAAATCGCTCATTTCTAAGTGCAAAAATGATTCAACCTCCTTTCAATTAAAAAATAAATTCAACATTTAATATAGTATGATAAGACAGGTTGTTGTCCTAAATGGTAAAACTAAATTAAATTACGGAGGTTGGAGATGAGGAAAAACTAATTTTTTTAAAAATAGATTCTAATTTTTTTGTTTTAAATTACTGCTTGGATTTTTGTATTTGCAGACCTGCAGGCTATGAACCATCTTATGGTGGAAGTCATGTCCACAAATTCCACTTTTATTTCAAAGCATACCCGATTCCTGGCCGTGTAGATCAATGCTATGATGGAGCTTCTAAGTTCTGCTGTTTAAAACCGATATGTGTCAATGGTATTGGTCATCGACTCATCCCTGATTCCCTGTTATAAAGTACGGAAAATTAAATGACACCCTTGTCCCGATCCGATTGAATGTTGCACACAATAGATTGAAAATTTGAATGCTTTGCACAATGCACACAATAGGTGGTTGTAGCCTTGCAGGCTACGGTGAAAAAAACTTAAAAGCAATGTAGTATGTTAACACTAACCATGGAATTTGGATCATATTCATGGATGGATTATTTGGATAGTTACTAAGTTAATATTTAATAATCTGCAATTTCTAATTCTATTTCATAGTTTCTATTTCAAATTCATACTTATGAAAAGGATAACAACTGCAAGATTTTTTCTTTCTTTTTTCTAAATATTTCTAAATTTTTATTTTTATTTATATTAGATTTTTGATGAATTTCAATATATATATATATATATATATATATATATATATATATATTGACGGTTAAATTTGTAATGTACATGTCATTTTGACGTTTAAATTATAATTTTACCTGTCAAGCATGACGGTCATATTTTAAAAGTGACTGTATTTTGACATCTAAAATGACTAAAAACATCTAAACGCCTTGCAAAATCCAACCCCGATTGATTCAGGGGAGAAGTTACATATATATAGGATGTTTTATTCCTATGATGAAGGAGATAAAACCAATCCAACAATCACTCCACTTATCACTCCAGCAATCTCTCAACCTTCCACAAATCTCTCCCAAATCACAACTCACTCAACTTACTCATTATTAATAATCTTACAACATTAATAACATTAATAATGTTACAAACAATATATCCGTAACACTAGATAGACTTAAAATGTCAGAATTTAGAAACAACAATGTAACAGTAGCAGGATCGTACCAATACCATAAACACGATCTCCTGCATGCCAGGACTAGAGCAATCTTATATCTTCCTGTTCTCTCTGGCAAAGTTCCTGCGAGGGAGAAGTCTGTCATCTGCATTTCTCTTCTACTCTTTCAAATATCTATTCTCAAGGTATATAAACAAACTCCATAGTCACAGTACCAAAGTTTTTCTGTTTCGAGTTTTTAAAAATATTATTATATGTTTTATAAAACACAGATTTCCTTGTGCTTATAATATTTTTATTTGGGTTTTCTGAATTTTTTGTTTCACGTCAAATTTTTAAATTGACTGTCCTAGTAAATTAAGGAGGAAATTTCATTAGGGTTTCATTTTCCCCGTTTCTTCCATTTTTCGTGTTATGGCGCTGCTAACTAAATATAGTTACAGCTATTTTCAAGTTTGTGTTTCATATATTCCATGAATTTATTTTAGTTTGTGTGATAGAATTGACAACATTGTTTAATCCCCATCGTGTGATAATTTGAAATACCTGTTAGAGTAATTAAGCTACCCAACAATGTTCTCAATTTCTTCCCTCAAAATATTTTTTTGTTCTCCTGACATTTATTCTGCACCCGATTTCATCCATTCTCGACAAAGGAAACAGGGTTAGGGTCTCTCAAAGATGTTACTCTTTACTATCGATTTTGATAGCAGTTCACTCAGGTCTTATATCGAATCTCAATACATTTTCCCTGTTTGAACTCCTCCCTGGTCTCATTAAGGCTTCAACCTAGCTGGAGGCCCTCCGTTTCTAAATGATGAGGGCTGTTACTATTGGCCTTTTGGCAGTTATTTCCTTATAATGGCCCCATTAATTTATTTCGAAAACCCCCAAGGATATACCCGGTTAGGGTTAGGTTTCAAAACATCAATTGCCATTAACTTTTGATACTCCAAAAAGAGTTTTTATATTGAAAGACAGTTAATCTGAAAGTAATCCATGTAATGTTAGGATAAATGTCCTTATTGACAGGTTTCGATTGCACTTTGCTATAATTAAACTAACCAATCAATTGTAAAAATATACAACATTGTTCAGGCCTGGACTTTAAAAAGGGATTTGTTATCAGATATTTTTGACAGCCATGGCTTTCCAATTTGAATTTGAGAGCAAATTATCTTTATGCCAGTTGCATAGCCTTTGTGCATCTTTAAAGAGCATCTTAAAAATATAGGCAAGTAAATGTTCAGTGTTAAATTCTCCATTTCCCGTTATTAAATAGGGTTTCCACAACATTCTACAATCAACAAAAGATAGTTACTGTCACAATATTCAAATATCTTTTCTATCAAATGGGTTGTATACCAACAGTGTGTATGATGGTGTAAGAGGTGTTGCCTACCAATCCACCAAGGTACAAATCTAATGAGATACAGAGTAATAAGGGTTGAGGCTGGGATCGTGCCCTAGATGAATTTGGTGAAATGGAAACTCCCAGTTCTTGACAGCTAAGCATAAGAATTCTGTGCACCTAATCTGTGCAAATTTTGGATTCATTCACAAATTAAAAAATCTTTTCTGGATTACTCATCTTGGTTTTTTATTTTTTTATTTCATGATATTTTCTGTTAGAAGCCTAGGTATGCATTTGGAGAGAAATCTCAAAGACACAGTTAGCTAAGGGGACCGATCAAAAAAATTGTGTTCAAACAAAGAATTCTCCATCATAATTTCTATGCTTATACTAAAATGAACAATATTGTACCCAGAAAAATGCCCAACCAAGCCACGGGATAAAGAACTTGTATGTTTACTACACTTCCACATTTTTTTATAACATGTCTATTATGCTTATCTCGCCACACCTTGGAGAGAGCTGACAAAGGCTGATGACTTTTTCCTTGCACCTTCCAAAACAATTGCTTAAAATCCTCTTAGGCTTTTCCTTTCCATATCTTACAGTCATCTCATTCCATGATACCATCTTCTAATATGTATAATTTTGTTGAGTTATCCATATATGTCTATGCTACGGCAATTACAACTACATCATCAGGAAGAAAAATTGATGATTTTTATGATCATACCTCATAACTCATTATTGCAGTTTGGATTTCACAGCCGGGGGATACAGGAATAGCTTGTTGAGTTTGGATTTCACCCTAACAAGCCCATTTTTATAGATTTTGAGGCTTCTTCGAATCCAATTTTGTGCATATCCAACAATGTTCCTCATTCAAGTGATTACATTTTGTTAATGCATCTTGTCAAAAAAGTTTTAATGCATCTGTTAAATCATTCAAATCTTGAAATTTTACTACTAAAACAGAGGAAGTTTTAGTTGGTCTATGGTATTCGTAACATATTTTAAAGGAAATTCATTGCAGTGATTGACTGTATACAACTCTTTACATTTGCATAAATTTGCCCATTTTTATTGCATGTATTTTCAAAACTATTTTGAACTTAATGGTTGCAACATCCAAAAATTTGCAGACAGTAGGTTTGTTTTTTCACTGGTAAATCCAGCATCATGGGAAAAGAAAACAAGGCCATAGGCATCGATCTTGGAACCTGTTATAGTTGTGTTGCCGTGTACCAGAAAGAACGAGTTGACATCATTATAAATGATGAAGGAAACAAGACTACTCCATCTATGGTCTCTTTCACTCCCAGGGAGAGACTTATTGGTGATGCTGCAAAGAACCATTTCACTTTCAATCCATATAGCACCATATTTGATATCAAAAGGTTGATGGGGAAGCGTTTCAGTGATGATGCAGTACAGAGAGACTTGGATTTGTGGCCTTTTCAGGTTGTTTGTGGAAAGAACAATAAGCCTTTCGTTGAAGTAGAGTATAATAAGGGTTTCAAAAGAAAATTTTCGCCCGAGGAGATTTCTTCAATGGTCCTGTACAAAATGAAAGAAATTGCAGAAACATATCTAAACTGTGAAGTCAGAAATGCGGTGATCACTGTACCTGCATATTTCAATGATTCCCAGAGGAAAGCTACAAGGGATGCCGCGGCCATTGCACGTCTTCATGTGTTGCAACTCATGAGTGAACCTACTGCTGCGGCCATAGCATATGGGTTAGACACAAAGACTTATTCCTCCTCCAAAGGGAAAAAAATATTGGTTTTTGATTTAGGGGGTGGCACCTTTGACATCTCTCTTCTCTCCATAAAAAATGGTATGTTTGAAGTGCTATCAGTGGAAGGAGATACTCGTTTAGGAGGTGAAGACTTTAACAGCAATTTGGTTGATTATTGTGCAAAACAATTTGAAATGAACTATAACAAGGATATCACAAGTGATCCGAGGGCCCTTCGGAGGCTACGTAATGCATGTGAAAGGGCAAAAAGAAGTCTCTCTTCTGCTCTAGAGACAGTAATCGAGATTGACTGTCTTTGCCAAGGACAAGATTTCCATATGAAAATAACTAGAAGCAAATTTGAACAACTGAATATGGAGTTGTTTGAGAAGTGCATGAAAGCTGTTGAGAAGTGTCTAGCTGATGCAAAGGTGGAGAAGTCAGAAGTTGACAATGTTGTGTTGGTGGGAGGCTCTACCCGCATTCCAAAGGTGCGAGAGATGATCAAAGAAGAATTTGTAAATGGAAAGGTTCTCTGCAACACTATCAATCCAGATGAGGCTGTTGCATATGGAGCTGCTGTGCAGGCTGCAGTACTCACTGGCCAACGAGCTGATCTAACCATAATAGATGTCACCCCTTTAAGCCTTGGAACATCTGTTAAAGGTGGTCTCATGTCAGTTGTAATACCCAAAAATACTCCCATTCCCATCACAAAGGGGCAATCCTATATTACAGCACATGACAATCAAAAACGTATACGCTTTGGTGTTTATCAAGGTGAAAGACCTAAAATTGAAGAGAACAATTTTCTCGGTGAGTTTAGTTTATCTGGACTTCCACCTGCTCCCAGAGGCGAGGTGTCAGTTAAAGCATGTTTTGAGATAGATGGGAGTGGTATTCTAAAGGTGTCGGTTGAGCACAAGACAACAGGTTTAAAAATGAAATCATAATTAATAGTGAAGATGTCGGTGGATTGAGCAAAGAAGAGATGGAAAGAATGTTGGTTGATGCAGAGCGATTCAGATTGGAAGACAAGGATTTTGAGAAGAATGTTCTTGCACGAAAAGCATTTGAAGGCTACGCTTGCAAGATGAGAGAGAGAGTTAGAAAAGAGATGCTGAGGGGGAATATGGAGATGAATGAAATAGGAGCCATTGAAAAGGGAGTGCAGGAGGCAATCGAGTGGGTAGACAAGACTGAAAACATAGAGATTAATGAACTTCAGGAAAAATTAGAGGAGTTGAAAATAGTATGCAATGTTGTTGACCTTGACAAGTCTAGCAAAAATTCTGCAAGAGATTAAAATGGAAAAAGTCTAGCACTGAGATTGTCAAAATAAATTGAGTTTGTCACGCATTTCATAATGGATGTATCTTCCATGTTTTTGTCTTCTGTATGGAGGGAGTCAGTTTTATCTTAAATTAAATAGGAGTCTCCGCTTACTGTAATTCAAGTAGAACAAAATATAAAGAAAAATGGAAAGAGAGCAAACATTGTTTTCCAGCAGCCAAACTTTATGGGTAATTGGTATTCTGTATTACTTGCTTGAATGTTTTCCATTGCTATAAAATGTTTAGTGTTTGTAGAGAATATCTAAAACAACAATGCTTGTTTTATTAGTATGAATTTAAATGGAAAGTACAGTGGATTTTGAACTTTGTGATGAGAAGCATTTGAGAAACAGAGTATGAAGTCAAACTATGCATTTGTTAGACTAAACTCTGCATCACATTTCCTTGTTTATTTTATAGTTTGCTTTCACAGGAAGTTTTGGAAGACATGTGTTCTCTACTGGTAACATGAGTTTACTGTTTGTCTGTGATAGACTTTATTTAAAAGATACAGTTTTAGTGCCTTGTTATTGTATAGATTTTTCAATGTAACAGGCAGCTCTTGTAATATTCTTTTCCTTTTACAATTACAAGTTGGTATTGTTCTGGTTAACATCAACGAACTAGCTGCTTTGCTTCAAAGCAACATTTACTTCAATTAATGGACCGGGAGAAAACTATATAGAAGCATATTGTCATGCCATGAACCATTAATACAAACTTTTTCATGTCAATACTTTCTGGTCTTCTTTAGAATGACATTAATACAAACTTAACTTCTCTGAAGCTAACCTCCTCTCTTTTCTCCAAAATGCTTTATCACCACATCCAATTATTTTTACAAATCTGTTTCTTGCCTTCAAAAATACTCCCTACATTTCTCATTATTTTGATGAGGATTTATAATCACATGTAAATATTTTCAATGTTTTATATTCTAGTTTAGATTTACTGTTTTACAATTGACTTGTAAATTATTGTGTTAAAGGTGATCTCATGTCAGTTGTAATACCGAAAAATACTCCCATTCGAATCACAAAGGAACAATACTATACCACAGCATCTGACAATCAAAATGTGCTGCCTTTCTTGTGGATCAAGGTGAAAGAGCTAAAATTGAAGACACCAGTTTTCTTGGTGAGTTCCGTTTATCCGGACTTCCAGCTGCTCCCAGAGGCGAGGTGTCAGTCAAAACATGTTTTGAGATAGATGGGAGCGGTATTTTAAAGGTGTCAGCTGAGCACAAGACAACAGGTTTAAAAATGAAATCATAATTAACAGTGAAGATGTCCGTGGATTGAGCAAAGAAGAGATGGAAAGAATGTTGGTTGATGCAGAGCGATTTAGGTTGGAAGACAAGGATTTTGAGATAAATGTTCTTACACGAGAAGTATTTGAAGGCTACGCTTACAAGATGAGAGAGAGAGAGTTAGAAAAAGAAATGTTAAGGGGGAGGATGGAGATGAATGAAATAGGAGGCATTGAAAAGGGGGCGCAGGATGCAGTCGAGTGGGTAGACAGGAATAAAGACAGAGATTCATGAACTCAACGAAAAATTAGAGTGGTTGCAATTACTATGCAATGCTATTGACCCTGACAAGTCTAGCAAAACTTCTGCAAGAGATGAAAATGGAAAATTTTAACCCTGAGTTTGTAAAAAAATCGAGTTTATCATGCATTTCATAATGGATGTATCTTCCATGTTTTAGTCTTCTCTATAGATGGAGCCTGTTTTATCTTAATTTAAATAGGAGTCTCAGTTTAATGTAATTTAAGTAGAACCAAATATAAGGAAAAATAAAAAGAGAGAAAACTTTGTTTTCCAGCTGTAATTGGTATTATGTATTACTTGCTTGAATGTTTGCCATTGCTATAATTTTTTTACTGTTTGTAGAGGAGATCTAAAACAAAAATGCATGTTTTATTAGTATGAATTCAAATGGAAAGTGCAGTTGGATTTTGAACATTGTGAGGGATTTTGATGCGAGAAACAGAGTATGAAGACAAACTATGCATTTGTTAGATTAAACTCTGCATCACATTTCCTTGTTTATTTTATAGTTTGCATTCAGAGGAAGTTTTTGGCGGACATGTGTTGTCTATTGGTAACATGAGTTTGTCTCGGGGGCCGAATTAAAGGTTGGGAGCGCCCTAGGCAATATTTTTAGTGGGTGCCCTCCTCAAAAATTTATTTAATATTTTTTTCCATAAAGTAAATAAATAAAATTTGTCTATATTTTTGTATTTTTAAATTTACATCATGGTCATAATAAAATAATAATAAAAATATATTATTAAATTATCACGAGAAGGATGAAAAATATTCTGTGGATGGAAAAAATTAATCGTAGGAGATGTTTAGAATGCAAAAATACAATATTTTATACAAGGCTTCTTACAAGTTTGATTTAGCCATATCAAGTAGGTGACAAGAACTCTATCCTGAAATAAAGCACCATTTTTTGCAAAGAAACAAAAACGTTTATGTAGCTCCCATGGTTTTGTGAAGATTTGTATTTGGACTAGGCCTACGGATTCCTCCATAACAAAATAATAGAAAATTTCCCCAAAAATTAAGAATAGAAAATTAAATACTTTTTTCCTTTAATTATACTCACCTCTACTAGATACACCAACAACATTATAAAACATACATTAACCTTTTTCTAGAACAAATTACACACCTACATAATCTGGAGCTACATCAGAGAATGGGTAACAATACCAAAAAAATCATATGTGCTTATAAATATGTGATATTTTCTTTTACTTGCAAAAATATTACAAAACTTTTTTATGTGTATGCATGAAATTTATGTTACTATACAATAAAATCTATAAATGGGTTGATCAATATTAATTCTTCAGATAAATTATTTTAAAGTTAAGTTCTAAAATTAACCGACAAAAAAGGAAAAATTTAGATTCAGGGCCCCCCGACGACTCACGGTGCCCTAGACAACTGCCTAGTTTACTTAAGGCTCAATCCCCTCTGGTTTGTCTATGATAGACTTTATTTAAAAGATATATTTTGTTAGTGCATTGTTATTGTATAGATTTTCTTTGTAAGAGGGCAGTTTTTTTAATATTCTTTTCTTTTTACAATTAGAAGTTGTTATTGTTCTGGTTAACATTGACAAACTAGCTGCTTTGCTTCAAAGCGTCATTTACTTCAATTAATGAACCGGGAGAAAAATATATAGAAGCATATTGTCATGCCATGAACCATTAATACAAACTTATTCGTGTCAATACTTTCTTGTATTCTTTAGGTTGACATTAATACAAACTTAACTTCTCTGAAGCTAACCTCCTCTCTTTTCTCCGAAAAGCTTTATCATCACACCCAATGTTTTTTACAAATCTGTTTCTTGCCTTCAAAAATAATCCCAACATTTCTCCTCATTATTTTGATGAGGATTTATAATCACATGTAAATATTTTTGATGTTCTATATTCTAGTTAAGATTTACAACTTGTAAATTATTGTGTCTAACTTGAGAGGATAATTCTGTGTTTGAATGTTTTCCCACTCAAAAACCTCTCTTCTAAACGCGTTATGATATCCTTATATGTTCAAATTGAGATAAATGGGAAACCAACTTTCACCAATTAAACAATATATAAGATAAATAGGAAACCAATCCGGTTGTGGAAACCGACAAAGAAGTCTCATTACAAAGAAGGGTGGTGATCTACAAAAATTATCATTATATTTAAGATCAAGATTAGACAAAGATAGCCTGGATGAACTTGCCTGAAGTAGTAGAAGACAACTTAAATTAGGTTTCTGGCCAACTTACCCGCTATTTCTCAACTTAATTTGAGCATTGTGTTGCAGAGCTTCATTCCGCCAAATAAATCCCAAATAATCTCCAACACAGGTACGCAGGTGCTGTTATCAATGCGCTCCTCTCTTTTTTTGTTTAGCACCATAGAAGCAGTTTAACCCAAAATCTCTTTTCGATACTTTTGTAATCTTAATGCAAAACACATTTTGTGGGCACATAACTGCTGGATTTTCGGGACACCCGACATGTTGGAAATTAGAAATTAGTTATTTTTTAAATATTTTTTTGGTGAAAATGATAATATGAATAGTTACTAATATAGTGACATTGTTTTATCATGTATTTGAAATCAACACGGCATGTTTAAGTCATTTCAAGTGGACCACCATAGTAACGTTTTTTGGTAATAACAACAAAATAAGGGAATCCACTTAGCGTACATGCATGCTTAAGTCATCTCAAGTTGACCACCACGAACGAGCTTATGGACCCACTTAGCACACAAGTAATGCAAATATTTGGTACTAGGGGGAGGAATGTCGAATTTAATCCATTCACTTGAGCATTTCATGTTCTAGTCTCTTTTCCCATTATCAAAGCTCTTGGAGATTGCCTTGCCTTATAAATCATTTGTCTCAAAATTAATGCTAATGTCAAAGACCATTTGGTCCATTGGTGAGATTTTTGGTTCACATAAAGCCCATAGGGGATCAATTCTTGTTTAATGTAAATGCCCCCAAAACGCGCGACATCGAGAGTCAAGCGATTGAGGTGAGCATCATGCCTTGGGTGACTTTGACAACGTGGATGCCCCTTACTTGTAGCTACATAGCAAAAGGTACTAATTGATTTAGATTGTATGCTTACTCAACATTGTAATTCATTTTATGTTTCCTATGAAACATGACCAAAGATGCCAACATTCTATGTAAGTCGATGCCCATTATAATGCTCTAACATTCAATTTCTTATTAAATATGGGATTAACCTTTTGCATGACCCAATCATGTATATATGTTACGCTAAAATATTTCACAAGGAAATACAAAACCCATTAAAATTAACAATCTAATTAAATTATTCGCAAAAGCCTTGAACTTTACATAAATACATGATTGGATTATTGAGTCGTTAAGTTATTCTTGCTCCTAATTTGTGAGATATCTCCATTATGCATTGTGATTTTGAATATCTCAACAAAGCCCTTATTATTCAATGTAGACTTTGTTTTCTTTTAATTTTTTGGGGAACTAAGTTTTAGTGTTGTGCATTCGCCTACTAAAGGATGTTAGGAACCACATATGTTCAATACAAAGGTGTCAACCAATTTGGTGTCCTCTTTCTATAACTAGTCTTTTATTTCCTATCTCACGACCACTTCGTAATGTTGTTCACTACAAATAGCTTGCAAAGGCCTTAAGGTCTAAAGATCACATTTGTATGTACCAAATCATTGTTGAAACGCGTTTTCCAATGAGCCCTTTGACATAAAATATGGTTTTCTTTGGTTTTGTATGGATTGAATGATGTAGGAGCATTCGGTTCACTTGTTATTTTACATCACCCAAAAATATGTTAGCTAGGAAGTATAGTTAAGTGTAGCATTACATGATATTGCATCGAGTCTATGTTTTTTTGTGCGCCTATGTTTGTATTTGAATGCGCAACTTTTGTGCACACAAAAGTCAATGTACTTTTATGTTTTATTTGTCAACGTGTAATCGTGTATTATTGTTTTGTTCCTATTTTTGTAACACACATATGTTTGTAATAGTTCTATGCAAGTTTGTATACATGAAACAAGTGCCATGTACTAGTTCATATTTGCTTTTTGATAACAAAATCATCTTAGGATGGCTAAGCTTTGCGATATCTCCTAGATTCTAGAACATCATTGAGGACATCACATAAGTTGTATTTCAACAAAGCAACACAAAAGTAAAATTCCAACAAAGTTATTTTTATTGATGTTAAAATAGGGTTGAGGGGACCCTACCCTGTTACAACATGTTCCCGTGGAGACAAAGATATATCAATGAGGATCTAATGGGGTTGCCTCTTTCAACGACAAAGAGGAACAAGAAAAACAAAACCAAACCAACAAAGCAAAACAAAAAAGTAAATAGGAGACCAACTCATTCTTGAGACACCTTCCACATGATCTTAAATGCATCTTAAGGGGGTCGTCTTTCCCTTTCTTCTTTTTTTCTCATTGTGGTCCAACCACCTCATATGTTCCGATTCACATTTTCACAATTGTGAACGAGAATGATAATTTCAAAATTCTCCTTATCCACAAGAGTTTGAAACTCCTACGAAACAAGAGGAAGGGAACTAGATTACGCTTTCAATTCGAATATTGGAGAGAAACCTTTTCTACAAGGGTAGAAGAAGGAATTACCTTCACATCCTTAGAAGCTAAATCAACCTCATTCTCCAAATCTTCCTCTGAATCACTATTCAAGTGAATATAAACCATCAAGTGTCTGGGATCTGAATTATTCCACCAAGATGTTCTACTTTTAACTTGTCTCTTCAATATTTGACAATCCGAATCTAAGTGGCCAAGAGAAAAACAAGTCCTAGATCCAAGGGGAACCCTTCATAGTCTAAATTTTGAGTCCAAATTCTGTCATCAACTTTGAGCTCAATAGTAGCTAAAAAATAAAAAGTATTCATATCTACCAATATGCATGCATATGAGGTATAATCATATAAGGTCATCTTTGGGTCAATAGCTAAGCATTTCCCCAAGGTATCCCCAATAGAAAGTAAACAATTCTCATCCCAAAATTAGAGAGGTAAATATGGAAACCGAATCCAAATAGGTTTAACATGGAAAGTATCAGTCACATGATTAAACAGAGGAACCATGACTTCATGAGCAGAAAGTGAAACTAAAAATCCCAAACTTTGCCAAAAATCATATCTTTATATGAGTTTTTATCAAAAATAATAATGAGAAAACCTTTAGATGTAGGGTAAATATCCAGTTTACCTTCCAAAATAGGCCTCCAATGAGTCGAGATCCACTTGTGAAGTGTTGGAAAACCCGGGCATAGATTATTAAATCTACAAATACGGCCATTTTTTTGGAAACATGCTTAAGATTTTAGAACCTCTGCTCCAAAAAAGAAGAAGGAGAGGTCTAGCATAAGCCATAGGTTTTGAAGGGAGGCGGGAAGAGGAATTAGCAGCTTCTGGAAAAATCTTTCCCCAAATATGCCTTTATTCGGTCCATTAGCAATGCTACCTGTTGCCTCTAAAGAAATTGATTAGGATTTTGTACCGCCATTCCTTGATACTCCAATG
This sequence comes from Taxus wallichiana var. yunnanensis, assembly GCA_018340775.1. Taxonomy (NCBI): domain Eukaryota; kingdom Viridiplantae; phylum Streptophyta; class Pinopsida; order Cupressales; family Taxaceae; genus Taxus; species Taxus wallichiana. The sequence continues at coordinate 165,933,831 of CM031240.1, forward strand.
AAGCCAACAACACTCTCAGACGCAACCACCACAAAAATCATAGGGGATTTTGATTTCATCGCCGCCACAAATGCGACCAGCTGAACAGGGCGAATAGGGATACAAACCAGGCTTAGTGGGATACGAATTGGCTCCAAACACAACCCAACATTGGTTCTGTTGTCCCTTATGTCTCCATTATTTCTTGTAACGGAACAACACCCAAATTTGGGGCAGAGTTTAAAACAGTGGACGTCTCCATAGCCAACCAAGCCACACAAGATGCCGCACACCCCACCATCGCCCTGAGCAGAGATCCCACCTCCATCGCAAACAGACCTAGGTTGAGGGTTACAGATATTTTCGGTAGAGCACTCCATCGGAATTACTTTTGTGTGGATGACATCCCAGTGAGAAATATTAGAGGCTCACGTAAAGAACACACATTCCTTATATGGATTCACATACTTCAAAACCATATTCATTCAGACTATATTGCGATAACATGTAAGAACTTAATTGAGGAGCCAATGCAAAATTTATGAACAAAGGGCATTGCTTATGGACATGTATTCCCCACGTGCCTAAGGGTCACACAATGTGATGAAATTTTTAACATTTCATCTATTGCTTCAAAAATCCTTAACAAAATCTATATGCAAATGCTCCAAATGGAGCTTTCAAATTGTTTTAGAGCATTTTAGAGACCCCCTAGTGTCTAACTACAATTCTATCCTAGATTGGATTGTGTGCTCACAAGAACGTTCAATACTAACTCTATTTTAACTTCAAAAACCTTGCTAGCCTTGAGCTTCCACCATCCCAAAATGGTGAACTCAACCTCCTTGTATAGTTGTGCATTCAACTTTTGTTTCCCACTTCTCTCCTTGTTTGAATCATCGTTGGATCGGTAGTCAAATTCTTCTAGATGCTTCTATATTCTTCTAAGTAGATTCAAATTCAAGTTTAATCTCTTTTAATACTTGGATCTACCGCCATCTCGCTTATGCCATGTCGATTTGGCCATTGGTTCCTCAGCCATTCCATCCTTGTCAACATCCTTTGTTAAACATCTTTCATTACTTTTTTCCGCACACTCATATGATTTAGTCTCACCTTCACTCCTTTCGTGCATTGCCTCTAGGTTTTTGTGTCTTCTATGGGGTATTTGCACATTTCCCCTCTATCCTCATCTATTGACATAAAAATGGTTTTCTTTGGTTAATGTATGGATTAAGTGACGCATGAGCATTCATGTTGAATTGTAAATATGCATGACCCAAAACATATTAGCTAGGAAGTTTAGTTCAGTGTAGCATTGCACGTCATTGCATCGATTCTATGTTTTTTGTTGTGCTTATGTTTGTATTGAATGAACAACTTGTGTGCACACAAGATTCATTGTAGTGCTTTATTTTATTTTTAAACGTGTAATTTTTTATTATTGTTTTGTTCCTATTTTTGTAACACACATCTTTGTAATAGTTTTGTCCAAGTTTGTATATGCAAGAAAGTGCCATGTACTACTTCATATTTCCTTTTTGATAGTGGAAAATAACCTTGTAGTGCCCACTCTCTTCGACATTGATCTTACTAGGATTTTGCTTACTTTGGATTGGAGACCTGGACTTTGTTATCATATTTGATCATTAGACATTGATAGACGAGCATTGTTATATTTGATTAGTATTTTGATAGACATTATAGATACTTTGGTTACGGTTATGTGGTGACTCATAGTGTGAATTATATTCTTGGATTGATATTTCAGTATGGATGATGATCTAGAGTTATTACTTTATATGTATACTTGACACGTTGGATTTTGATACATAGATTTTGTTAGATGATCTGACTAGTCTTGTGATCTCATTGTTGTCAATGAAATGAAAGAATTGAAATATCTTGAAATTTTAAACAATTGGTGAAATTACTTGATTTTAGTGATGATTGAGTTATGTTGATTGATGATGTGAATTGATATGTATATGTGTGTTTTATTGTCTCGATGTCGTTAATATGGCCATGAGGCCAAAGAGGTATTGTTTTGATTTTGGCGGAAAATTGTAACACAACAAACAAAAGGGATAAAAGACCAACAATGAAAGAATTTTGGGTATTGACAACTAGTCACCTTGTGACTTGTGTTTTTGTATGATGTTTATTTTGATAGATTGTTAGGAGGTCCCCATTGGGGGTGGCCTCAAATGTGACCTTGGGTAAATGTGTTGTTTTCCCTTCTTGTTTTATTTATTTTGTGAATATTTGAATTATTTTAGTATTGTGAGTCACCTTTATTATTGTTAATTTAAGTACTCCACTTAAGTTGATTAATGTTGATTAATTATTGTAATTCGGGATCTAACTAAAGTGAGTATTTAATGTGGGTAGGTGGTTCTTTAATTATGTTGGATTTGAAAGGATTTTATTACTCTTGAGTGTTGTGTACTCAACTTTGCATGTCAAATTCAGAATTGAGCTTAAGCGCCATTTAGAGGCGCATGTGGGACAAGTTTAGCTTGTCCCATACCTCTTAATTTCACCTACCAACTACTCCTATGGGTTAAGGGGTCAAAAATAGACCCCATTATGTGATTGTAAGACAAAAAGTACTATTTATTGCACTTTCTTACATAAGTTTTTAATTTTTTCCTTTAGAGGTGTGGGTTTGAGTTTGTGTGTGTAAGAGGGTTGTCATTTCCTCAACCACCAATTTATTGAGCTTTGGGTTTGGGGTTTGACCATGTGATGTGGAGTGGAGGAGGAATGATGTGGCATCCTACATGGAGCCACATCACCTCTCTGTAGGATGCCACATCATTCCTCTCTCTTCTCTTTTTTATTTATTCAAGTTTGTTTGATGATTTGGGGGTTACTTGTTTTATTTGGACTCTTGCATTTTTGGAGGAGCTTGCTTTTGGAGTGCTTGTTTGAAGCTTTGGAGTTGGCTTGTGCTTGCTTTGGACTTGAAAAGGCTTGGAGCTTGTGCTTGTGGATTGGATACTCTTGCAATGGCAAGGTAGGGACTTCACCCATGTATTCTTATTGCTATTTTGTTGTGCAAATGTTTGTGAATGGATGATTGTTGTATGTTTGTGATTTTGGGAAATAAAATGGCCTTTAGGTTGTGTAGGAGAAAATGGAAATGAGGATATTTTGGAGGGAGACATAAGAGTATTATTGTGTATCCTGGGAAGAAGTTCGGTTGGGGTGTCCCACCTTGTAGATAAGTTAAATTTGTACTTATCTTGTATGTTTTATTGAGGGAGACATAAGAGTTGAGTTGTTTTAACAGCTTGTTTTTTGGAGGGAGGAATAAAAGTCTTGTTGGTATTTGATTGAGTTTCTTGGAGGCTTTAAGGTGGGCACCTAAACCCTTTGAGAGGCATAAGTAGATCCCCATGTTTCTTTTTTCTTTCTTGGCTTGAGTATTGAGCCTTTGTGCTTGGGAAACTTGTGTGTTGTTGTGATTTTTGTTATTGTTCTCATTGTGTTGGAAGTTGTTTGAATGTTGTTGTGGAAGCCATGTAAAGTTTCATTGGTTGTCTTATACCCCTTATTGTTTCATTGTTGGGGCTCGGGGCCAATGAGGAAGAAGACTTCTCCTTCTCATTGGATTATTGGTTGGGTGGAGAGTGTTTCCTACTCCCCTATTTTGTTGTTGTGTTTAGATTTTGGAGAAAATGGTGGAGCTCAAGTGGAGTCTTGGACATAGTTGCACTTGAAGAAGACAAGGAGAGAGATCCTACTTTGTAAAATATTTGCCATGTTGTCTCCACTTAAGTGGAGGGCTTGTAACTTGCATTTTAAAGGTTTCAACTTCTTGTAAATGTGTTGTGAAAGGTTGATTTGTATTAAGCTTTCAAAATGTATGTAAATTTAGAAAGTAGGCAAAAGAAATTATATTTGTTACTATGATAATCCCTTCAACTTGTATACTTTACCAAGAGTGTATTGAATGAAAAATTGTATTTTAAATAGGTTAGTTCTTGTAAAATGAAACTATCAAGTATTGTATTATTTAGATGAAGTAAGAACCTTGAAATGGTTTTGGAAATGAAAATGAAGCTCTCTCAATCTAAGCTTATATTCAACTTAAATATTGCCTTAAAGTGTAATATGTTTCATTTTAAAAGATTGGTGTTCTTGTATGAAAATACACTTGTTTGCTTGAAATGCATGTCATTTATTCTATTGTGAAAGAAAGGAAATATTCTCTTGTTTTATTGTAAAAGTTAGCACTTCAAATGTTGAAAATCCTAGTTAAATATCATAACTTGATTATAAGAAAAGAAAGAAATTAGGAAGTTAGTGTTTTAACAATGAGTAGATCCTCTTCACAAATTGTTTTGGGTCAAATAAGAAATTTTATTAGTTTCTAAATTTTACCCACATATGTATAGGTAGAAAATTATAGTTACTTTGTCTTGTATTTCACTTTGTCATTTAACTTAATTCGATCACTTAAAATAAGAAAAATATATATATATATATATATATATATATATAATATAGTTATATATTTATATAATATAGTTATATATTTATTGTTAGATAAAATAAATTACATTATATATATTATAGTATTAATATTATTAATAATAAAAAAACTATATTGAAAAACCTTATAAAGCTGAAATGGCTTAATGTGGAATGAGTTCATATAAAACAAAATCTATTAACAAAAAGAGTGGGGGGGGGAGCCCCCCAAATCATTTAAACCCTGCTAAATGCTAACAGGCTGCAACTTGCTTTTAACACTACACATTTCTTTTTATATGCGGCAACCCTTTAGTTAATTTAAACATTATATAATTAATATACATGTGTGTGTGTGTGTGTGTGTACACATAAACATGTGTATATATATACACCCAAACTATTTGTGTATATATCACCATTTAAACAAGATCTAAAATGGGACACAAACGCCCTTACCCAAATAGGGCTAATGCAAATAAAATACACAATAACAAATAATAATGCGAACAAATTGTAGTCATTTTTATACCCTTAGAACAACATTCTAATCCCATGTGCACCGAACTATCACCTTGTGGTATTAAGTGCTCACTTCGAGGCATGTCTGCAGACGCCGAGTGATGCAACCTAGAATTTACCAGTAAAAGCCCATGCGTTGGCACATCACTCAGCCTACACTGAGCGCTCACCTGAAGTGCGCAAAGGTATATGCCCCTCTTTAGGGTTGTTGTTGCAGGATGTTAGCATGATGAAGACTTGTTGCATTTAGATCCATAATTAATATAACATTCTACAGAGCATATTCAGATCTAGATCTTAAAGTATCATGAATCAAACAATAATCATAGTAAAATCATTCATGCAATAATAAACTATAACCATGATTAACACCTTGATTCACCAATAAACCCCATTATATTAAATGCGATACATACCACGAAGCTTATTACAATAGATAATACCATAGTTTATGCATGCATCAAATTTGGCAACATAACCTCACAATAACTCAGTTCTTACATACTATCTCTATGCTACACAATTCACTACATATTTATAAGGGTGGGGACTTTCCCTTCACCGCTTATCTAATCCCAAAATAGGTCGTATGCTATTATTAGCCACGTGCCATTACAATAATAGCCACACATGCAAGTGCGCTAACAACAAACTTCTTTTAGTTAACTGTTAGTAGTAAATCTATTCTCAACTTTTACCCATGTAAGGTGCTTCATATGATCCTCCAAAATAGCCAATGCATGTCACACAAGTCTTTAACCGGTTTGTGTGTTTGGCATGCTATCTCCAAAAATAGCTCATCATCGTGAAAATGGATAAGTCCCAATTTGTCTCTGTCCTTAGTGCATGATTCCTTCCCGATCCTCCCGTGCTTTTAAATGCGTGCTCTGCTCTTCCACACAAAACCTTCTGTATGTTTTTCGCTAAGTGCCATATTTTTACTGACCAACATTACCCCACACTAATTACATTTCCACCCCGGCAATAGTTGTCTCAAAAATGAATCAAAGAATATGAATAGAAGAATAGAAAGAATTTTTATGAATAAAATAATTACTTTTACCTTGCAACATCTTCTACTTCAACCGGAAGAATCAATTCTAGATATTCTTCTTTTATTTCCGCCTCTAAAGTCTACTAATCATTGAGCGCGACTTCTTCCTTTTCTAGAATATCCACCGCACTTGTAGCTCATCTTTCACAATATCTCTTTTCTCATTCTGCAAGACCAAAACAATGTTGGACATTGCAATCATTCTTCCTTCTAATAAGTCCATCTTTTGTGCTATGAGTTTCCCAAGCTCATCTAGCCTTTCCTTGTGTGGTTCTTGTGTGTTATAGGGCCTTGTGCTTCTACTTGACAAGCGCTAATCGTTATGCGTGGCCCAAGGTCTCATCCTTCATGGATTTTAGGACTTCATTGTCCTCTATAATGGTCATGGTTCTTATAACGGCTTCGGGGCTGTACTGAATATTCGGTAGCCTTGATCTACTTTCTTGACTTCCTCTGTAAGCTTTGGGAGCAATATGCATCATACGATGTAATCTTCCTCATCACCAAAGCCTTTTCTCACTCTACTTCCTGCTCAGGATTATTTGGTGCTAGCATGCACAAAGGTTCATCTTCAAGCACCAAGTCCACCAAGGTTTGTACATAATGCATTGCCAGGAAATGTTTTGGGTACCTTAGGCTCTAAGTGCAGCTTTTCTTTCATGATATTGTCCCCAATTTCCTCTGCCATGTTGATGAAAATAGTGTTCTTCTTTTGTGCCAAGTATTTTTCTTTCTTTAGGTGTTCTATTTCTACATCCTTAGTTTTGAGTTCTTCTCTTAGTGCCCTAATTGTTGCAGCCTTATCCACATTTCATCATGTCACCTCTATCGAGACTTTTACCAAAGAATTACTCACTTGTTCATCTGACATAACAATAGGATTTACTATTATGTGTTTGGCACTTCTTCAACCTCCATGATACACATGACTCTTCACATACATCAAAGTTCGGTTACTCCATGTGTGTGTCATAGACCATAAAATAGCTTCTTGTATGCATGGTTACCATATCTTCATCCATCGGCTCTCTTCATACAACTCCTTTGGCATCACCGTGCTTTGAAAACGGGCACGAAAAATTTTAATTGTCACTCAAGTAGCCCATGAGTTTGCGTTATTCTCTACTTGTTCTTTTTGATCTTGCCCCTTAGAACTCATGAAGATTCGAGCTTGTTCATTGGTTGAGCATATCTTGTGTTGTCTCATCTACCTCCCTTTCTCCTTCTTCTCTATCCTTCATTTCTTTTTCCTTTGGTTCTTCCACGTTCTCGGAGGTGTAGGGGATTTGGGTGCGCTTTCACGAGATTCTTCCACCTCCTCGTTCACCTTCCTTCCTTCTTCTCTTCTCGCCTCATGAGAGAGTCGAGGTGATTTGCGCACTAATTGTGGAGTAACACCTTGGGTTCTTGTTCTCTTGAATACCATTTTGAAGTGGCACTCTCCTTGTCTCGCATCCAGCCCTCATCATCTCCTTCTTGTGGGTGGGGGTGGAGTAGTCACGAGCTCAACTTCTTCCCTATACCCGTAGGCAATGCCTCCTGTGTTGCTCCTAATCTACCACTATCTTCATGCTCCTCTTCTTCTCATCTACTTCTATCCTTCATTAGGTGCTTTTTCCACTCCCACCACTATATTCATGCTCCTCTTCTTCATCATCTACTTCTATTGTCTCTGTGGGCTTAGGTGTTGGAACATTTTCCATTGTATGCTTACCTTTTGGTGGCCTTGGGAGCGTGAACTCATTCTCCACATACTTATTGTTCTCCAGCTTGGGCTTGAGTTGAAGGTACTATAGTCATTTTTGTACCCTTCACAGAACAGGAAAATCCCATGTGCACTTCTTATCACCCGGTGGGTCTTTGGCTCACCCGAGGCACGCGTGGGAGTTGAGTCTCTCCTTTATGCAAGTTTTGTGAGAATGCATCATCTTAGAACATATAATCAAATGTAAGACAAAAAAAGAACTAAACCACATTCTTATGAACTTAGGAAAAAGTTGTCATCTCATTCTATGCAGGTAAGAGAAATAACAAGCAACATATGGAGATGATTTATACAAAAAGGAAATGCATGAGTATTGAACATAGATGATTGATAATGAAGCATTATATTCATACTATCAAAGTAATAACCCACATTACATCCCTTGAGGTCATAACAGATCCTCATATTATGCAGAGCCAAATCATGCAGTAGAGTTATGTTATGCTCATCATATTACAAAGAAAAATGAGAACCCATCCCCTTCTATATGCTATTGCTCATAGAGATCTCCTAATCCCTAGCCATAACATCCTTCATTTTGTTTTCTACGTGGGGCTTTCAAATCTCTTTTTCTCTCCTTTTCTTTTTACCGGATGCTTGTATATATAGCCTTGCACCCACCGCCATGCCTTCCAGAAGTTACAGATCGATTGCCAAGTGTCAAAGTGGTCCTCCATGGGAGCATGCCTTCACAGATCCGAGATCTCCACTTTCCATGATGATGCTCTTCTAGAACCCTCCATCGCATGCTTGTAATATTCCATTCTTGATCCCATAGTCGCCAGGCTGACACCTTATCCACAAGGGTCATGTTTTTCTTGTGTGCTGCTTGGGGTGCTGAATATGGCTAAGTACAAAACCCATTTTTCCTTGCACACCTTAAACTTGTGCGCCCTTCTTTGTCTAGGTCCCACGCACCCACACACCTTCTTGTACTTAGCTGATATTTTGGGGCCCAACATCACCCCACACTATGCCTATTCTCCATCCTCAAAAACACTCTTCAATAAAGGAATTAAAGAATGACGATCTTTACAAATGGTAGGGAAGAATAAGGAATGAAGAAATGGGGAAAATAATGAAAGAATGGGGAATTAATTTACTTTTGGAGGAGGAGAGGGAAATCCTTTCTTAAATCAACTTCTAGTTTTCCCCAAGTGTCGACCTTACTTTGAGCTTGCTGACAAAGGTCCCCCACCAAGGCACTCACTTCTTCAAAACTCAACCCCTCTCCCTTAGTGCTCATTGTTTCCACAATATCTTCCAGTTGCTTACCCAAATCCTCAAGCGCATCCATCCTCCGAGTGATTTGATGGTATAATTCCTTTAGCGATTCTTGATTGAGCCCCGCAAGGTCTCAATGGCCTTCGATTTCTTTTCCACTTCAACTAAGATTTTGTCTCGCTCACCTAGTTCCCCTTGTTCTTTTCCTAGAACTCCTTGAGTTCTCGCTTCATGGGTGGAAAATAGGATACTTGCCACTTTATCTCTATCTACATAGTTTTCATAGGTAACCTCATCAATTTGCGTGGAGGCTTTTACATCGCGAGGATTTTTTGTCTTGAGAAACAATCTCCATCACCCTCATCTTATTTTCTTTCTCTTGGTGTGTCGACGCCTCCTCCACTGATTCTAGGGTGAGTGGTCACCTCTCCATGGTGAGTATGCGGGTCAAGTCCTCTAGGAATTACAAGGATGATTCATACTTTTGCGCGGGTGGTGATAAGTCTGGATGCTTTAGGACAATGGCATCCATGATCATCTCTATCTTCTTGTATGCCTCCCGCACTCTTTCCTTTTCATCTTTCATCTCACACCTTAATTGAGTCTGATTAACTCTTCCCCGCTTTAAGTCCTTGGTCTTTTCAAAGAGCTCTTCTTCCTTTTTCCAGCTCTACCTCTAGGAGCTTTACCTGTCATTTCTCCCAAAGAGCTTGGATTCAACCTCAACTGAGACTTTGTTGAGCGCATTACAGATCTATTCATCTAACAACCTCTGAGCATTCACCAAGGGGTTTATCCCTTTTGTTTTTGGCATTTGCATCAATGCCCCTTGGCTTACTTCAAATTCCGGTTCATCAATGTGGGACTCAAATGCCCATGACAACTTTTTCCTCATTTGAGGGTATGCACCTTCCTCATCAAATGAATTCATAGCTATAAGCTATTCCATTGAACGATGCTTTGAAAGTTCAAATCATCAATGTAGCCCATTTCTTGAACTTATGATGCTTCTACGCTCTTCCTCCCTGTGTGTGAAGCCTTTGGAAAGCTAACAGCCAAACTGGGATATCCTCCCATGCTACCATATTCTCTTCCCACACTCTCTTCCTCAATTTCCTTCATCACCACATTTGCCTTGCGCTCCACTTCTTATTCCACCAGGTCCTTGATGATATTTTCCACTTATTTCTCCATGGCCTCGTCTACCTATTCCTTCGTGAGGCTTGGGGTCCTTTTCCTTTTGTAACTTCTTCCCCACTCACACCCTTGCCTTGGGTCTCAGCCTCTTCTCCATCCTCCTCTCTCATCTCCTTCGTTATACTCCTCATCTCTTTCTTCCTCAGAGTCATGTATTTCATAGATAGGATGGTCTTCACCTCCTGGTTCATCTTCATCTTCATCATCATCATATTTGTCACCGATGTAGGCATCTAGACTCTCCGTCTCTTCTGAATCGGCCTCATCCGCCACCTTCTGCCTCTTCCTTACTGGGGATTCCAGTATAGGAGATTCTTCTTTTTCTTTTCCCTTGGTAGGTGATTTCTTCCTTGGTGATTCCTCTTGAGTGAGGGGTTCTTCGTGCTCCAACGCCTCTTCTTCTAGAGTCTTTACTTTGACTGGAGACTTCTTCCTCCACATGTAAGTACTAGGCTTAGTGCTTGTCTCCGGTGCACTTACCATCTATGTAGTTTGAACACTTGGTGCCTTCTGCACTTCTTCTCTTTCTCTTTTCTAGGCACGTCCTTCTTACTTCCTGTGGGGTCTTCAGGATGAGACATCATTCTCCAAATAAGTTCCTTTTTCAAACTTCAGCCTTATGCGAAGGTATATCCTTGTTGTAGCCCTTCTAGTGATTGAAAATGTTACAGGCTTCATCATTTGTATCTCGTGGGAGACATATCTCTCCACGTACGCGTGCTTCTTTGGGTAGAATAGCTTCCAGAAACAACTCGTGGTGGTTTGCATCTACCTCACTAAGGTCGAACCTTAGTCTCTTGGCCTCCTTGAATTGGTTAAATCTGGATTGGAAGTATAATGCGGTGAAGGAGAAGGGTAGTTTGCACCATGGACTCATGTTTTCATCTATCAACCTAAATCTGCCAATGTAGAAGTGTTGGTACACTACGAATTATGCCTCTCCATTCACGAGCATGGGAAACTGCTATGGGATTCTCCACTCAACCTTGAATGCGTCACACATTCGCTTATACCACATCTCCAGTGCGCCTTGTGAGTGACTATCATGGTTTCATAAGTGTATTTTATAAACCTCTTCGCGGGTGAGGGATCCTCTTTTGGATATTCCCAAACAATTTTTTTGGCCCATCGGGCACTCCAATCTATGAAAACACAATGGTGAGGAGGATGTTACCGAAGAGTATCTTCTCTCCTCCTCACGTGTTGCTTATAATTTCATCCACGATGAAAGAAGACAAGTTGTAGATGGTCCCTTTTGATACCTTTCCTAAGATACGTTCAGCCATGCCTTATTTACTTATGTCCATCTTTCTTGATCATTGAGCTTGGTTACCAAGCGCGCGACCATCCTCATCACTGGGTTTGGTATTTCTGAGATGTCAAAGTATCTCGAACCCTTCTTGTAGTCATACACAGCTACAGGTCTCCTTGATAGCCTCTTTGTCGCTTAGATCATCATCGATGCTATCTCCTTCACAATTGAGGCATGTGAACTTGGATATCAGTTGTGGTGTGATGTACATTTTGTGCCCCGTGAAATAAAAATGATCTTCATGCACACATGACATAAGCCACTGGTAAAGGCGCTTAGGTTTTTTGAAGTAGGGAAACTCATATAATTGCAACAACCCAACCTTTTCTAGTTTGACCTTCACCTCATCATTATAAATGGGCATTCCTTCTGGTGTCATATTGTTGGTTGGGTGAACCAACTCCAAGGCCATTTCCTTCTCCGTTGTGCTCATGTGATGATTATAATCACTTACGACCATCTTCCGCAGGTGTGAATCCCATTATTTTCCTAGCAATACCCCATCTGGGTACTGCATTTCCATGTACCATTCTTCGTTGGTGCTTGTGAAAACAACCATTTGTTTTCCCTTTCACTTGCTCTTTTTTTATTTGGTGAAATGGTTGGTTTCCTTGGTGCCATTCTTCCGGTCTTTGCTAACACTTAAATATTATTCTTCTTACTCTCTCTACTACTCTATCCAATCCTAAAGCTCAATCTTGCAAAGAAACCCTTCTAACTCGTGCCCTAGCCACCAAACCCTAATTGGAATAATCCTTCCACAAGATGATGCTTCTTCAACAAAATTCCCCACGCCCGTGTAATCCTTCCACACTAGTTTGTGGATTTACCCTAGTCACGCACTCTTAGATCTCTCTGGTTCTTCTTCGTACAAATCACTTTTGGATGCCCTAGTCGCAAGAGATTCTTTTTTTTGTAAACGTAAGGTAACAAATGACTTTCCCGACCTTGTATTTATAGTTTTTCCCTCTTTCTAGCATTAAATGCTATACTACCTACCACCATACTTTAACATTAAATGCAGATTTTTCCACTAAGCCGATTCTAAGCGCCCTTATCTACGTACCACATCTTGTGCGCCAAACCCTTTACAACCTTCTAGCAAGAAAAAATTCAACCCGACTAAAGACTCTTACGCGTGTGTCCACAACGAAGGCACTTCTTCTATCCTTTACCCATTTTTTTCCCTCACCTACCTCATGTTGTTCTGCGCTCTTCATCCTTTTTGTATGTGGTTTCCACAAAGCCTTTTGACACCAACCATTCTCATCCAACTTTTTTCCTACGTGCTTCTTACTCCTTACGTGCTTTGTATCCATCAACCGAGCCATTCACCGCAACTTCTACTACCAGTTCAACTTGTATTACGGGCCTATACTTCGCATCACTCCACCCCACACTAAAATATATGTGCAGTCCTCTACGCATACACAACCTTGGAAAAATAATGTGGTTATCGGCGCACAAGGCACAAAAAAAACCAAAGAGAGGAACAAGCAACGAGAAAGGGAAACACAAGAAAAGAAAAAGCATAAAGGAAATTCTAGACTAATTGGCAACACTGCCTTATTTACAAACACCAAGAAGACTTATTTATAGTAGGGCTTTAGCCTACTCCCATTGAAGTGACTTGGTAACCTTGTCCCATCCAAAGGTGCTTGAATCGAAAGCACCCAAATTAAGAATGTACGAGATGATGTAAGGTCCCAACCAATGGATTTTCAACTTCCCAGGATGGCACAGATACTTGGAATCATACAATAACACCAACTACCCAACTTTAAACTTCTTGTTCTTGATATGATGATCATGCCATGATTTTTGTCTTTCTTTTTCTATATTCTGACTCCATTTAGCAAGTGATTGTCTTTCATCTAACTGCATCAATTTATCAATTCTTTCTTCCAGCTTTTCTCATTAGCTAAACCTCTTGTGCGCTATACGTAGTGATGGTAACATGAATTCCACTGGTAAAATAGCCTCCATGCACAAACACCAATTGAAACAATGTGGCCTTGTTCAACCTTTTATAGGTTGTCATGTATGCCCATAGAATGGATGATACCTTATCGTCCCAATCCTGTTTTCCAACATCACAGATCTTAGTTAACGTATGACTTAGTATTTGTTAAATGCTTCAGTAGTCCCATTTTCTTGAGTGTGATATGGGGTCATCTTATGATGGGCCACCATAAATTATGCTAATAGAATCTTGACTGTTTCATTGAGAAAGTGTGTACCCCTATCACTTGTTAAACTTAAAGGACAACCATACCTACTAATTATGTTTTCCCATACAAATCTAGTAGTTGTTGTTGTAGTGTAATCCTTTGTAGGCATTGCCTCTACCCACCGTGTCAAGTAATTGGTGCAAGTGATGATATATCGTGAACCAATCCTTCGCGTGGATGGTGTAATTGGTCCTACAAAGTCGATTTCCCATTTATCAAACGGTTCAGATTGGCTATTGGTCGTAAGGGAATTTCATCTCTCTTTCCAAGTTTTCCAAGGTGTTGGAAATGGTCATAGGCCTTACAAAACTCAATGCAATCTTTATAGATGGTTTCCCACCAAAGCCCTAGCTAATAAAATCTTCTACGTGGTAGTGTTTCATGCATAGTGTCCTCCTGCAATCCCACCATGCACTTCTTCCATAATGGCTACATGCTCATGTTCTAATACACATCGGCGCAAAACCTTGTCACGACCTAACTTATACAAGTCTCCACTAATCAACATGTAGGGTGCGACATGTATTGCTAACTACTTTCTCTCCAGAGCCTTCATCCCTTCCGCAGTGCCACCTATTTTTTAAAAACACTTGCTATATCTTCCAAGTCGAGGGTGTGCATTGCAATCTAAACAATTGGGCATCGGCATGGTATCCTCAATGCTTTGCGCATCCTCTCCTGACTCAATCCTTGATAAATGGTTAGGTCTTGAATTGATTTTTCCATGTTTCACCACCACTATGAACTCAAATTCTGAAATAGAAGGACCCAACAACATAAACGCCCTTGCAGAATGGATTTGTTGACTAATTATTTCAATGCCATGTGGTCTCGTAGAATATGAAGGGCATTTCCAACAGTACTTTTACTCAACTTATGCAACACATAGATCATTGACAATGCTTTGCGCTCAGTAGTTGTGTAATTTTGCTCTACTGGTGTCAACTTCCTACTTGTAAAGCTCAAGGGATGATCAACAATTCCCTTGCCAGGTTGTGCTAGCACTGCTTCCATTACCGTCCCCAAGGCATCCACATGCATATGGAAAGGATTATCCCAAGAAGGAAAATGTAATATGGGTGCCGTTACAAGCCTTTCCTTTAAAGTGTCAAATGCCTTTTGCTGTGAATCTCCCTAATGAAAGGTACTTTTGTGTTTCAATTTTTTTCTAAGTGCGTGGAAATCTTGGTATACCCCTTGATGAACTTCCTATAATACTACTGTGTGTCCAAGGAATCGCTTTGTGCTTTGACTAGTAGGGTCCCATAATCCTACAATAATTGTAACTTTCGGGATCCACTAAGTAAGCCAAGTCTTTTTGCATATAATGTGCCCTAACAGATTCTAAATGGAGTGGCAATGATCAGGGGATCATTTTTGAAAGTTCCCTAAACATCCCTAAATTGTGTCAAGTGCGAAGATAATCTCAAGAGCTTTCCAACGACTACTGAGAAAGTGACAAACGGACATCGGGAGCTCTAGATGTGTTCGGTCAAAGTTCGGATACAATGAAAGAAAAAGTCAACTCTGGTCAACTGGTCAATATTGGACCAATGGCACTATGCGACACATGGTGAAAAGGCAAAGGGAGTTGTTTATTGGTTTTCGATCACCGGTCTTCGACGAGCGTAAAAATGGTGCACGGGAACAAGAGGCTCAACTTTTATTACGGAGGGGAGCCCGGCCACCGTGTGGACTATGGTATTATCGCCGATGTGGTGGGTCCACAAGCCACCACGTGGCTTGCCACCACTCATCGAATTCACTCGATTTTCCTATCGGGAGACGACAAGTGGACTACAGGATTACCGAGTTAATTATTTCTATACCACATTATATGGGTCAAAATTATATTTACTTGGTAAGTCCACTTTCCAAATGCCACACATGTATATGCCAAACCGCTATATATTAATGTTTATACATTAGTATTAAAGCTCACATAAACCAACCGACCACACATAACAACCAACATGCTAGGTTATGTCCACGTGGTAAAGGCATGCAATGTCATGCGTGGAAGATTCCACGTGAGGAGAGGGAGGTGAAGCGGTGGAGATGGGGGCGGATAAGTCTAACGTGGTCCTTTGACCACTCCACATATGCGTGGGAAGGCTATTTAAAGCCTTAAACATTATTCAGCCACCTAATGTGGGATATACCCACTTAACTTAACCAATGCCGCGCCAAATTTGGGTTTTAATCCCATTAAAAATGCAACCCGAATATTATCCCAATTGTTATGCTAAGATTTAATCCCATGTATCTTGCTACGGGTTAGGTTAAAAATAGCATAAGGATGATTTGTAATTGCATATTTTTTGGGCCCTAATTTTGTATAAATAGGGAACCCGTTCTTTGTAAAAACACACCAGTGCAACGGACACACACAAACTCGGAGACAAGCTCATTCCTAGAGCGCTGGAGGCGAAGTCCGAGCCAAGAGGAGAATGAGAAATTGTTGTGTGAAGACCTAAATTATTTAGGCATTGTTATTTTTTATTATTATTGACCTATTATTTGTTAGGCAATAATAAATTAAATATTTGTGGCTAGGAGTTATTCAAACTACCTAGTCGGCCCATAGCGCCACACCAATTACTTGCAAATCCTGGATTGTCGACCGGAGTGCTAGCGTCGCATTGATAGCATTGGGAAGGCCGATTGAAGCCAAAGGAGATTGTACGCCAGGAAGGTGGAAGTCGGGTGTTATTTTTCACCCTTGTCATCCGAAGGTCTGGTTATTCTTCTAAGCAAGTTTAAATAGTTTCCATTAGGTTTTCTTGTGAAAGTACTATTGTAACTTACAAGTTTTGACTAGTGGAACGGTTCGACCACAAACCCAGAGACGTAGGCAATTGCCGAACTCCGTAATCAATCTGTGTGCAATTGTCATTTTTTCTTGCATTATTTTAAATTGATTACTTAAAAGGAGTAAATTATCGGCAAATAATTAAAGCCTATAAGGGTCCGAGATCAGGTCGTAATAATCTGATTATTTTCGGATCAAGTTTGGTATCAGAGCTGGTTATTGGCTTGCAAACTTGCTAATCTTTGAAGCAAGTTTGGTATCAGAGCTGGTAATTCCTATTAATAGAGTGATTGCTTCAAGTTGGTGTAGTTAGTTCAATTTGTGTGAACAGGGTACAAGTGCACTATGGGCAAGATGTCTAAACAGCAAAGCTCGAAGAGATTGAAGCTTATAATCACCAGATCCAGGAAGAGAAATCTCTCCTGTAATCAATGTATTACTCCTTGGAAGAGGAGAATACTCACTTAAAATCAGAATTGCAAACCAAGGATGAGCTCTTGGCAAGGTTGCAATGTGGTGATCAGAGAAAGGAAATACCTTCAAATTCGATGCGAAGAGGCCATGAGCGATGATCGTTGCCTTTGTAAGTTTTTCACCATGGGAATCTTCTTCTTCCTCCCATTCGGTTTCAGATTCAGGTAATAAAGTATTTGGTTTGTTTGAAAAGCATACTAGAGGCATTGGATCCAAGTTACTAGATAAAATGGGATTTAATGGAAGAGGCCTTGGTAAAAATGGCCAAGGTATTGCTAACCCAATACAGGTCGAGGATCGTCCTCATTTTGCAGGTTTGGGTTATCCTAGTGTGGGAATGGAAATTGGAGAATGCTCCAAGAATGCTGACGGAGACAAGCTTCCGAAAGAAAAGTGATTACCCCACTAGTCCTGTAAGAAGATTATGAGCAGGAAAGTTGTGCTTCGTCGTCACAGGCAGGATGTGGTAAGAGAAATCAGTGAAGAGGTAATGAGATTCCACCTCCAGTTTCTTACCATAATCATAAGCACAATAAAACTTCTGATCCACTTTTTCAGCTTAAGAAGTATGGTTATGATTTTCAGAAGATGTGGAATTCTTTCCATGTACTTTTTGTGGATTGCATAATCATTCAGTGGCCAGATGCTGGAAGAGAAGGACACTGATGAAGAAGTTGATTCCATTAAGTCGAACAAAGAAATCAGAAAGACCAATCTCGTATACGCAGTCGAGAAATGGAAAAAGAGTTCCTCATCCCAAAAAAAGGAGATTAAGAGGAATTTTTGTGCTCATTTCCAGAGGAATGGGCATCGGGTGGAAAATTGCTGGAAACTACATCCATCTCACCATCAGAGTAATGGCAAGCCAAAGATGGAATGGAGGCCTATTGTAAAGGCAAAGGTAGTTTCTACTCAACCACCAGTTGACAAGTCAACCCAGGACTAGGTAATACCTGAAAGTGAAAGTCCTTTAAAATGGGTAAGTCAAAATTTTTTCAATTATATATTGCATAATTCAGATTGATGGATCATATGCAGTATTAAGTTTGGAGATCAAATTATTGTGAGGAAATGCTGAGAGAAAGGTTTACAATACTCAGTGGATTTTCTTACTTAGAAAATTTGATTAATGCTCCTAACATATCTCCTAATCAGCGTGTGAGTACCATTACATGCTTGGATCGGGATTTGACTCATATAAAGCTTGGAGATTGATTTGCCATTTGTGCATCAGACATTAGAGTTCTCAAAATATCAGCTCGGAACTTCATTACTTGTAAAGACATTGTGACCATGCAGCGAATGGTAGCTGAATCACCGTTAGCATTGACGTCGGTCGGAACTTCATTACCGTAGAGGCATTGCGACCGTGCAAATGAATGGTACTCGATATTAGTATGTCAAAAAGAGGATCTCTCAAAGGATTAGCTCGAACGTCATTCGGTGTCAAGGCATTGCGACCACACACATACGAATGGTAGGCGATCAACGAGACTTAGCATCGTGCATCGGAGGCTCGAGGTCTTGAAAAAGCCTTAGCATCATGTATCGGAGGCATTGAGGTCATGCATATGACTTAACATCATGCATCGGAGGCTCGAGGTCTTGAAAGAGGCTTAGCATCATGCATTGGAGGCGTTGAGGTCTGACGAGACTTAGCATCATGCATTGGAGGCTCGAGGTCTTGAAAGAGGCTTAGCATCATGCATCGGAGGCATTGAGGTCTGTAATAGACTTAGCATTGTGCATCGGAGGCTCAAGATCTTGAAAGAGGCTTAGCATCATGCATCGGAGGCATTGAGGTGCAGCAAAGGGACAAGGCATTGTCCATCGGTGACATTGGATCGATCAAAGCTCTACGTAACATGGAGTTCCTTCAAACCAGGTTTGGATTAATGGAATCAACTCGGAGCCGTGGAGCTGTGTTATAGAGTAAAAGAAGATCCTTGTTGTCAGATATCAAGAAGCTTAGCACCGCACAGAAGGAGCATTGAGGTTTCATTCAGAAACTTAGCACCAAAAAGTGGAGGCGTGGAGGTCTTCTTTGGATATCAGAATGGCGCAGCAGAAGCGTCGTGGGCCCATAACCCACAGGTCCCAGGATAGGAGCAAAGTTTTTCCAGATTCAAGACAATATGGAATATTTTTGGGACAAAAATATTTTCTCGGTGGGAGGTGTGATCAGGGATCATTTTTAAAAGTTCCCTAAACATCCCTAAATTGTGTTAGTGCGGAAGATCATCTCGAGAGCTTTCCAACGAGGTGAGAAACGCGACAAGCGGACATCGACTGCAAAGTTCGAGGTTCAACTCGAATATTGGACCAATGGCACTGCACACGTGGCGAAAAGGAAAAAGAGAGTTGTTTATTGGTTTTCGATCACCGGTCTTCGATGAGCGTAAAATGGTGCAGGAACAAGAGGTTTAACTTTTTACGGAGGGGAGCCCGACCGCCGTGTGGACTATGGTATTATCAGCGGCGTGGTGGGTCCACAAGCCACCATGTGGCTTGCCACCATTCATCGAATTCACTCGATTTTCCTATCGGGAGACAACAAGTGGACTACAAGATTATCGAGTTAATTATTTCTATACCACATTATATTGGTCGAAATTATATTTACTTGGTAAGTCCACTTTCCAAATGCCACACATGTATATGCCAAACCGACTATATATTAATGTTTATACATTAGTATTAAAGCTCACATAAACCAAACCAACCACCATACATAACAGCCAACATACTAGGTTATGTCCACGTGTAAAGGCATGCAATGTCATGTGTGGAAGATTCCACGTGAGGAGAGGGAGGTGAAGCGGTGGAGATGGGGCGGATAAGTCTAACGTGGTCATTTGACCACTCCACATATGCGTGGAAAGGCTATTTAAAGCCTTAAACATTATTCATCCGCCTAATGTGGGATATACCCACTTACTTTAGCCGCTCTTTGGGATTTAATCCCATTTTAACCGATGCCGCACCAAACTTGGGTTTTAATCCCATTAAAAATGCAACCCGAATATTATCCCAATTGTTATGCTAAGATTTAATCCCATGTATCTTGCTACGGGTTAGGTTAAAAATAACATAAGGATGATTTGTAATTGCATATTTTTGGGCCCTAATTTTTATAAATAGGGAACCCGTTCTTTGTAAAAAAACACAAGGTCAATCTGACGGACACACACAAACTCGGAGACAAGCTCATTCCTAGGCGCCGAGGAGGCGAAGTCCGAGCCAAGAGGAGAATGAGAAATTGTTGTGTGAAGACCTAAATTATTTAGGCATTGTTATTTTTATTATTATTGACCTATTATTTGTTAGGCAATAATAAATTAAATATTTGTGGCTAGGAGTTATTCAAACTACCTAGTCGGCCCATAGCCACCACACCAATTACTTGCAAATCTTGGATTGTCGTCGGCCGAGTGCTAGCATCGCATTGATAGCGTCGGGAAGGCCGATCGAAGCCAAAGGAGATTGTATGCCAGGAAGGTGGAAGTCGGGTGCTATTTTTCACCCTTGTCGTCCGAAGGTCTAGTTATTCTTCTAAGCAAGTTTAAATAGTTTCCATTAGGTTTTCTTGTGAAAGTACTATTGTAACTTACAAGTTTTGACTAGTGGAACAGTTCGACCATGAACCCGAGACGTAGGTAATTTCCGAACTCCGTAATCAATCTGTGTGCAATTTTCATTATTGTCTTGCATTATTTTAAATTGATTACTTAAAAGGAGTAAATTATCGGTAAATAATTAAAGCCTATAAGGGTCCGAGATCAGGTAGTAATAATCTGATTATTTTCGGATCGGGTAAAGACACATTTCTTAATGTTGAGGATATCCTCAATTGCTGACATCTCTCAAACATCGTCTTATTTTGTCACAATGGTCTTTCACCAGGTCCATACACCGATCCGCCATCCGGATAAACTTGAAGAAAATTATGGATGAAGTCTTGTAATGCCTATACCACAATGCGCGAGAACACAACAGGCACATTATTCAGTCCATAACTATGTAGGCAAAAATTTCCCATTCAGTGGTGAAAGTTGTCTTTCTCTGGTCTTCCCTTGCAATCTTGACTTGGTGGTATCCTGAGAAGCCATCTGTGAAAGAGTAGACTTCACACCCGGCTACTCCCTCCAGAATTTCTTCAGTAAAGGGAGTTGGAAAGGGATCAATGATACACATTGCATTCAGATCCTTGTAGTCAACACAAATTCTTATCTTACCATCCTTTTTAATACTGATAACCATCAGACTTATCCATTCTGACTCTTCCACTGCCTCAATGATACCATATGCTATCATTTTTTCTATCTCTTCCTTAACCCGTATGTGTAAATTTGGATTCATCTGATAATGTCTCTTCTGCATCGGGCATGCACCCCATTTCAAGTTGATCTTCATTTCCACCAAGGAATGGTGGATGCCTTTGAGTTCATGGTACCCACAAAGGAATAAATCTTGGAGCTTGCGGAATAGATCAATGATCTTTGAAACTTCCTTTTCTGCCCAATAGTTTCCGATGATAGCCCCCCTAGGTTCTGCCTCTGACCCAATGTTAACCTTATTCATCTTTAAGGGCTCATGGTAGGCATGTGGTCACTCATCAACACTGTCTATAACCTCGTGTGTACCCTCCAAATGACTAACATCCAACGTCTACATCTCCACCCCATCCATGTTATAGAATAATTTTCCTTTTTATTTTTGATACACGTGTGCTCAAAATGTACTTCCTATAATTTTCCTCATTAAGGTGCGTCTCCAAATAAGGCTCACCTAGAACTCTAGCACATATCCTCGGCCATGGCACTATCTCCCATTATAAGGCACTTGATTTTTTTACAATGCCTTATTTAATGATGGTTTGGTACTCCTATATTTGAAATCTTGAATGAGATTAACCACCAACTCTTGCCAATTACCCGTTTGACGCTGCATCTCCGAATGAACGCATGCCAAGTGTGCACACAACCTTGTAAGATGGAATACAACTTATGTACCCATAACGAAGGAGGTAATGCTTTTGTGCTTCCCATCCAGGAATCATCACATGCTTGGATATGAAATGAAGTGGTATCTTTGCCATGGTAGTATTTATAAATAGTGGGTGCGTTGCTCTTAGAGAACCTTATAAAAAACACGATCCTCACCTCGTGCTTGCGCTCCGGAGGTTCTCCCAATGTGTAGCCCACTAGCGTGTTGTACTCTGAGTAGGTTATAGCTGAGCATTACTCTTCTTTCATCCTCATTTCTCCATTAAGCTTCCATTTCTTTGTAGGAAAATCTTAGGGTATACCCTCCATAAGAATTCAGGAAAATTATTTCCTCCTAGGTACTTGATTTGAGTGCACCTTTGTCACCCTTGTTACATGTCCTTTTAATTATTTCCCAATTAACTCATAGGTTCCATGCACCCAATTTTCGCATGCCACACTAGTGGTATCACTTAAGGACTGAGCATCCTCAAACTAGATAACTCCCTCCGTGGGGTGAATTATCTCAGGATCTCTGATGGAGTACACATAGATTCTATCAAGGACTTCTTCTCCCAATGGCTCCATGTAGGGCGCTGACTTCCCATTTGTTAAAGGAATGACCACCCATTCTTCCTTGTTCTTGAAGCTGATATACCCTTTGTTAAACCTTATGTCGGCATTGTTCTTGTAACACCATGGGTGCCCAAGCAATCTTTGGAAAGTTTTCTGCCTCGGCGAGTGCCAAGACTTCAAGTCTCTAGTGAACTTGGCCCCTTGAATGGTGATAACTACATCCTTTAGGACTCCAATGGGCATTTCCTTAGTCTTGTTCACCATATACAACACATTTGAATATGGATGTAATGCGGGCCTTCCCATCTGATGTCAGGAATCTAAGGTAAGAACATTCACCTCTACTCCCATGTCGATGAGGATATTGCTCAGAAGCCATCCATCAACAACCACATTCAAAGTAATCTCTTTGTCATATTCAAGGTTGTGAGGAGGAAGGTTTACATGAAAACCTGTCTCTTGCACTCTGCTCCACCTTCTCCTCAACCATTCTCCTAGCAAGGGAATAATATTCTCTTGCCTCAACATTTTACACACTTCTTTGACCTCATCCAGGTCATTCCTTGGAACCTCGTTATCCTTCCATTGCTCCACCTACCTCAATTGCTCCTTGAGACATTGTATCTCCCCTTGTAAACTTTGAATCACGTCCATAGTCTCCTGGTACACTTCTTTTTGGTGGGCAGGGTCTGGGTACTTTCCATGTACTACCTCCTCTCTGGAAACTAGTGTCCTTGGTCTTGGCATCTCCTTGGCACACGCGACCTCTACACGTGTTGTCACCAGTACAGGTTCTAGCTCTAACTCACGTGCCACTCTTGGCATCCATTGTGAATTGGCCTTCTTGATGCTCACCATAGCAGTGCCCTTATCTTTCCGGTGCTGCTATGGTTCATATGCTCATAGAGTTCTGAACACTCTTCGTACTTGTGCTTCTTCCCGCACCATGAGTATTGTAATAGATCAGAACACTCATGTTTATAATTCTATGTAGATCCACAATTATAACATGTTCCTCATGGGAACTCACTCCATCCTCCACCGCGGTTATCGTGACCATGAAATCCCCCGTGAAAACCTCTTCCACGTGCCCCTCCATCTATGTGCCCTTCATAACGATGATCATCATCCTTAGAACTCTAGAAGGCTAGTTTGGCACAAACCCGTGTCAATAACATCATGGATCTGATCAATCAGTCTACAATCCTTGTGTCATGGGTTGTAGAGGTGCATATCTTACATATCAAGAAAATTCTTACAGTTGTGGGTTGGAGTAGAGGGCATCTAATTACATCATGATCCACGTGGAAGATCTCATAGTCTACTGCCACATCACGCACCGACTTCTGAGGGAAACTATCCTTTACATGTCCCTCCACTTTGCAGTTTGTACACCAAAGCCCACTACGAACTTCATGCGTTGAATTTGAGATAGATTCTCTAACTGCTTGGCCATTACAACAATTTGGGCCTCCAAAAATGGACTAACACCAGTATCCACACTCCCAATAGCTTCAACACACAAGGTAGCTTCCAATGCCTCACATGGGTCGGTGAAAGTCTTGTGTGACAGATCCCTACTAAATGGAACTATCACTCCTCTGAAAAACCATTGAGCATGCTGAGAAGGATGAATGTCATAGGAGAGATTTGATAAGAGAGTCTTGAAACATGTGTCATACTCCCGCACACTATCTAGTCATTCCTTGCTAGATCTCCTTCAGAGTGCTGATGCTCTTCTACTCAAAATCTAGAATATGGAACTCGTGAGGAAAGTGTTCTTCAATGCATTATAGTCTACCATTGTCGATGGAGGTCATGATTCCTATACCAACTATGTGTGCATCCTTTACAAACTAGCTTTCCTTTCATTCTAGGGTAGTGATACCCTTCATGCGCCATAGTAACTCACACTTGTGCACATTCTTCAGTAGCATCATCAATACCCATATAGTCTGGTAAGTGCAAATAAATCTCGAAAAACACTTGGGAGGTGGTCTAGGGTCCTTTCCTCTCGATCCGAGCTTTGGTTCCTTTCGGTGTTTCCTCCGGTGTTCCTCACCGCATCCACTACATCCACTAGTCATATTCCTCCCGACCCACTAGATCCACCTCCCGCACTTAGAAAAGGTCCTGAAGTGGTCGCGCTAAGGGTTCCCAACATCCCACTGAACTACGTGCTGATGGTTTGTGATAATTTCCCACTACTAGTAGGGTGCCTCATGTCACTCCTAGATGTGATACCAAAAGCTTGTGTATTTGCACCATATCTAAAGATTCCTCCAAATATAGGAAAGGATTGTGCAACCATAGATGTTCCAAAAAATAAATTATATCTCCTGGGTGCCAATCGGTTACTCCCACTGATACTAATTGGCTTAACAATTTTTTTCCCTTGATCTAAAAAACAAAGCGCTAGGGATTGGTCACCAGGTGGGTTCATATGTGCTCCGATGGCTCTTCTTTCTCCATGCAATGAAATCTCATCAGAAGATGAAGGAGCTTCTCTCCGCACTTTCAAGATGGGTAGCAGATGCATCGCTTAGTTTCCACATCCTCGTATAAACCTCAAATCCTTCCAATAACGTCGCCTCCATAGATCCATCACACTTGCAACTTCACATTGTCTAGTCATCTCCCTTTCACGAGATTCATTATACTTGAGTCATCTTTCCTCCCTTTCCTTTTCAGTCACAATTTTGCCATCTCCTCCACCCTAGCTTCTTCTCCCCCAGTGCTTAGAGAGCTTAACCGGTCATGGGAAATGGTTCTAAACTCAAAAGTAACGACCAAGATCTTCATAGTCGAGAGGAATAAACATAAAAATGATCCTCTAGGATCCTCATAAATTCAAACTCAATAATCTCTCGGTAAGAATACGTCGAAATGGCATATTCTAAAGTATAACTAGTCAACACCCTCTTCTACCAAAGGTGATCAATAGAATATGTCTCGAGTCATATCTTCATCCTACAACGTTTGATTTTCATCTTGGGCCCACACACGTGATCTATAGTACCAACTTGATCTAGATGTGTAGGCTAAAATCCATTCATATAGTTCTACCGGGAAGCAGCAAAAGAATGTCTCATATAGCTCATGGTATAGGTTCTCTTCTACCCATCTACGCGTATTGAACTCATATTTGATGCTAAATATCTGAGAAAACTCTTCCTCTCGTGATCTTGAACCATGTTTCAAAACTTTCTAAGGTCAGACACTCTATCATCACACATCACAGGGACAAAGATGCATGTCATTTCTCATAACAAATTCAAAAAGAGGTCCCAACAATAGAACCAAAATGTAATCATTTTTGTACCCTTCACAAAATAGAAAAATCCCATGTGTGCCGGCCTATCACCCAAATGTGCTCACTCGAGGCATGTGTGGAGCTGAGTCTCTCCTTTATGTGAGTTTTGTGAGAATGCATCATCTTAGAATAAACAATCAAATGCAAGATAGAAAAGAACTAAACCACATTCTTATGAACTTAGGAAAAATTTTTCATCTCATTCTATGTAGGTAAGAGAAATAAAGAAGCAATATGTAGAGATGATTTATACAAAAAGGAAATGCATGAGTATTGAACACAAATGATTGATAATGAAGCATTATATTCATACTATCAAAGTAATAACCCACATTACATCCCTTGAGGTCATAACAAATCCTCATATTATGTAGAGCCAAATCATGCAACAGAGTTATGTTATGCTCATCATATTACAAAGAAAAATGAGAACCCATCCCCTTCTATATGCTATTGCTCATAGAGCTCTCCTAATCCCTAGCCATAACATCCTCCATTATGTTTTCGTAGGGCTTCACCTCTCTTTCTCTCTCTCTTTTCTTCTATCGGGTGATTGTATATATAGCCTTAGCACCCACCACCATGCCTTTCAGAAGTTATAGATCGGTCACCAAGTGTCAAAGTGGTCCTCCATGGGAGCATACCTTCATAGATCTAAGCTCTCCACTTTCCATGATGATGCTCTTCTATAACCCTCCATCACATGCCTGGAATATTCCATTCTTGATCCCACAGTTGTCAGGCTAACACCTTATCCATAAGGGTCATGTTTTTCTCCTGTGTTGCTTGAGGGTGCCAAAATGGCTAAGTACAAAACCCATTTTTCCTTGCGCGCCTTCAACCCACGTGCCCTTCTTTGTTTAGGTCCCACGTGCTTATGCACCTTCTTGTACTTTGCTGATATTTTGGGACCCAATAGGGACACAAGTGTTGCTCCGGTGTCCCCAACTACCAAGCTTACATGCTTTATGCTTATAATATCCGAGATAAGCCTCTTAATGTGGGCAATCCATTTGGGATATACATATGTCTTTCTTAGAGTGTGGCAATCACAATCTACATTGTCTACATTGAAGGTTAGGTGGCATGCATCTGAAAACCGGTGAACTAATGATTTGAAATATTATGCTGTAAAGACATATGGTAATTTTCACCATGGGCTCCAAGCGCCATCTTTCATGGTGAACCGTGCGATGTAAAAGTGCTGGTATACCACGAACTGTCTTGCCTTACCCATAACCAAGGCAACTCCTTTGGTATGCGCCACTCCTCATCAAATGCCACACCAATCCTATCATACCACATCTCCACCCTATGATTGAATGGCCCACACATGTTCCCTTCACATAAGTATTTATTAAATCTTTCCTCCGAGATTTGTGTTCCGTGCGGTACTCCCAAATCTTCCCTTTATCCCATCGGCACTCTAATCTCAATAAACAACAAAGACAATAAAATAGTGCCAAAACTAATTATGTCACTTGTACACACTTCTTTAATGATTGTATTTTCTATGTGATCCATGATATTGTAGATCACTCCTTGAGACATCTTCCTTGCAATGTGTAACCACATTATATTCATGTGCGACCACCTTTCTTGGTCATTAAACTTTCTTGCAAGATGGGAAGATGCTTGTAGTCTTGGGTAATATTTCAATTTGTCGATGTCCATGCCACATGGACCCTTGGTATATCCTAGCTCCTTCCTTGTCTCTAGGATCACTAATTTATCTGTTAAGTCACTCTCCATATCTGCTCCTGAGGCCCTTAGTCTTATTACTATTGAAATCAAGGCAACTGTGATTCCAACCCCCATTTGGAAAAGTAGAAGAAGTCCTCATGGACTCTTCTCATCAACCATTGATATAATGGTTCATACTTTCCAAAGTATGGTAGTTCGTATAATTGGTAGACCCCAATCTATTTTAATAACTTCTCACTAATGTCATCATACACTGACATGTATTCTGTAGACGCTGTGCTTGTTCATTTTTGTGCTCAACAAGGCATCCAAATCCTTCTTATTATCTGATGTACGATGGTTGTAATCACTAATTTTACATTTACGGATGTGGGAATGAAATTCTTGTCCCACAATCATGCCCTCTGATACTACATTTCGAGAGAAACGGAGAAATTTCTTCTTCCACTTTAACCTTCTTCTTTCCTTTTACTCCTGCTGCGGGTGATTTCTTCGGTGCCATTTGAAAAATATTTCTTTTCTACCCTCTGTAATCGAGAAAGTTGAAACCCTAGTTCAAATTTTTTTCTCCCTAGTGGAAATCACGTGCCCTAGTTCTTTTGTAATGCATCTTCTTCTCTCAAACCC
The DNA here is from genome assembly GCA_018340775.1 of Taxus wallichiana var. yunnanensis. Taxonomy (NCBI): domain Eukaryota; kingdom Viridiplantae; phylum Streptophyta; class Pinopsida; order Cupressales; family Taxaceae; genus Taxus; species Taxus wallichiana. The sequence goes on from CM031240.1 coordinate 165,962,085, forward strand.
TTCACCTATGGGAATGTAAGCTTCTTCTCAAATAAATCTTCTCTCCACATCTGGTTTCACACTCTTCACACCTCAACATGATTGCTCAACACATTTACACTTAGTTCTTTTCAAATTCTCTCAATTGCAATGGTAAAAATGAACTCACATCCCATCCTTATATATATTTTTTAAAAGTTATTACATTTATTGCTTCTTCACCTACCAATAGTCCTCTTATTAATCAACCATTTTCGTTCTTTCCGTCCGATACATCTTCATGTCCAAGTTATAACCTTCCAAATATGTGCCTTCCTACCTTCTAGCCATGGACTTCTCTTCAACACACCTCCATGCACTTGAGTACCTCATCACTGTACCTTCCCTTGGTAGTTCCCATGGCCCCTACTTACCTCGCGTTATACTTGTCTCTTCATTCATCTCCATTTATGGTCATCTTGTCTAGAAGCAATATATTTTCTAACAATTCTCCAACTTTGATTAGCACTTGTAGTAGTTTTTTCCTTTCATGTGTACTTATTTTCAACAGTCCTATACCTGGATATCAATAACCACCCCACACTAAGGGTATATGCAGTCCTCTGCATAAAAATTATTCAAATAGTAATTAGCTTCTGGTGCACAAATTCACTTTATTACACAAAAACACCAACTAAATTTACAAAGCATAACAACGAAGAAGGAAATACATTAAGGAAATGCAAAATCGAAAACCTAATCTAAATGGTAATACTACCTTATTATAAACATTGAGAGGACTTATTTATAGTAGGGATTTAGCCTACTCCCATTGAAGTATCTAGGTAACCATATTACATTAAGCACCTCTAATTGAAAAGTGTCTATTTCAAGTATGTGAGTGACAAAATATAACCCCAACCAATATAATTTGAGTTTACCTGGATGGTGCAAAAAATTAGAATCATAAAGGAGCACCATCTTCCCAATTGTGATTTTTATCCATGATGTGCCTGTCATGCCATGATTTCTACCTGGTATTTTCTTTTTTTTGACTCCAATGTGCTATTGCTCGTTGCTCATCTAACTTGATTAAATTTTCAATCCTTCTTCTAATGATTTCTCATCATCTAGACCCCTAGTGCGCAATATACGCAAAGATGGTAACATGAATTCCATCGAAAGAACTAATTTTGCCAAACACTAATCCGAAATGATGTGGCTTTGTTCAACCTTTTATATGTTGTTCATATGCCAAAAGTACTACAGATACTTTATCATCCCAATCTTTTCTTCCAAAATCATAGATTTTTGTCAATGTCTGACTCAAAATTTTGTTGAATGCCTTAGTAGTTCCATTAGCCTAAGGATGATAGGGTGTAGTCTTATGGTGTGTAATCATGAATTCATATAATAAAATTATGATTGTCTCATTAAGAAAATGTGTGCCCTATCATTGGTCAAACTCAATGATACATCCATACCTTGTAATAATATTTTCCGATAGAAACTGGCTGTTGAGCATTGTATAATCCTTTGTAGGCGTGCCTTCGCCCACCTTGTCGGCCTAGTTTATGAAAGTAATGATATAGCGTAATCTAGTCCTACACATGGCTAGTGAGATAGGACCCACAAAATCTATAGCCCATTTCTCAAATAGTTGTGCACTAGTAATAGGTCTTAGAGGAATTTCATCTCGGTGACTGGGTTTCCCAAGGTGCTAAGATAGTGATCACAAGCCTTACAATATTTATATATACGGGGTTTCCACCATAATCCAACGAGTATAATCTTGCAGTAGTGACATCACCTACATAGTGGCCACCTGCAATACCACCATGAGATTCCTCCATTATAATTGTGCACTCATGTTCCAAAGACACAACGACGTAATACTTCATCTTGCCTAGCTTTTATAAGTCACCGCTAATCAACATGTAGGGTGCCGTGTGTATAACAAGTTGTTTCTTCTCCAAGGATTTCATTCCTTCGTGCCATACTAGTTCGTAGAAGACAACAATGTCCTCTAATTCTAATGGTACTCTTTGTAACCTATATAACGTATCGGGGCATGGTATCTTTAATGGCCTGTGCTTATTCTCTTGACTGTATTATGGATAAATGGTTTGATTGAGAATTACTTTTCCCTAGTTTTACCACAGCTATAAAATCAAATTCTTGAAATAAGAGTACCCATCTACATATGCGCCCATGTAAAAAACAAGATTGTTTACCAAATACTTCAATGCCATGTGATGACAGTATAAAGAAAAATGATGTACCTAAGCAATCTTGTTTGAATTTATGTAGCGATAAATCATTGAAAAAGCTTCACGCTATGTAGTTGTGTAATTGCTGTCTCCAGAGTCAACTTTCTACTAGCAAAACACATAGGATGATCTATAATACCTTCTCCAAGCTAAGCCAACACCGTGCCAATGGTTGTGCCAGAGGCATCCACATGTACATGAAATGGTTGGTCCCATGAAGGAAAGTTCATAATAGGAAAGGTAGTAAGTTTATCGTTTAATGTCTTGAATGCGTCTTCATGCTACGGTTCCCCTAGTAGAATGTACCTTTCCCTTTCGGAAATCCTCTAAAAGCGTGCCAATATTGGCATATCCCTTTATGATTTTTCTATAATACCCCATGTGACCCAAGAATCCACACACCTCACTCTAATTGGTAGGTTATTTTAGGCCGATAATGATTGCAACCTTAATTTGGATCAACCAACAAACCTTCCTTATAGATGATGTGTCCTAACAATATTCCAAATGGTGTAGAAAATATGCACTTCTTAATGTTCAAAGAGATACTCAACTATCTACATCTTTCAAACATCAAGCATAGATTGTCATAATGATCTTTGACAAGTCCATACATCATCTAATCATCTAAATAAACCTGTAAGAAGTTGTGAATAAACTCTTTAAACACCTGAACAAATATGCGTGAAAATACAATAGGTGCATTTTTAGACCAAAAGGCATCATAGTATAGGTGAAGCTACCCCATTCAGTAGTAAAAGTAGTCTTTTCCTGATCCTCCTAGGAAATCCTAACTTGATGATACCCAGAGAACCCATTTGTAAATGAATAGATTTCACACCCTGTAACACCTTCTAGTATTTCCTCAGTGAATGGCATAGGAAAGGGATCAGTCACACATGCAACATTCAACTCCCTATAGTCCACACAGATCCTAATCTAACCATCCTTCTTGATATTGATCACCATTGGGCTAACCCATTCTCGACTTGTCATCGAGGGCTTGATGATTCCAGACTTCAACATTTGGTCAATCTCTTCCTTGACCTTTTCATGCAAGTTGGGGTTCATCATGTAGGGTCTTTTTCTTATCAAGCACCATCTTTAATCTTTATTCTCACATCCACTAATGATTCATGTACACCTTTAAGCTCATGGTACCCCGGGAATAAATCCTCGATAATCCCATAGTAACTCTATGATTTATGCCACTTCACGCCTCGACCAATAGTCTCCAATTATGGCCTCTTTAGGCTCAACATCTAATCCAATATTCACTTTCTTTATCTTCATAGGTTCATGATAGGCACACGTGGTCTTATCTACACTTTCCAACACCTCACACCTACCTGTTGAATGGTTTACATCCATATTTTCTACTTCTTCATCATCCACTAAGTAGACCATTTTTCCTTTTTCTTTCTCAAGGAAAGTGCACTGAAGTAGTGTGGCATCGGCCTCTGTTTCTTCAACAAAATGTGCTCCTGAGTTTCCTTCATCCAATAACTCTTGAATGATTTCTTTAGCCTTGGTACTATCTCCCATAGTTAAGTGCTTTATGAATTTTAATGCTTCTTCCACCGAGGCTTGGTAGAGAAGAAGTCAAACATTTGGGTCATTCTTGCAATTAAATCCTACCAATTTCCAATCTCTCTATGGAGTTCTACATATACATACCAAACATATGTGTAACCTTGTAAAGTGGAATAAAACTTGTGCACCTAGAGCGAAGGTGGTAAAGCTTCCTACCCCTCTATCTAGATTCTCACACTACTCAACGTGGTGCTTTGAACAAGTTGATTACCATGATGAGTACATATTTGAGTAGGTTCATTGCTCCTCAAGAACCTTGTAGCAAGAGAAATCCTAATTTCATTCCATCCTACAAGATTATCCTTGTGGACCACCCACCAGCGCGCTGCTATCCCACGTAGGGAATATGCTAGCATATTCCTTCTCTCCAACTAGTCTACCCACTATTCCTCCATGGTGCATGTAGGAACACCGTATGGTCTCCTTCTCCGGTGTAACAAGGTACCAAGTTGTTACCTATTATCCTGATATATCACGGTCTATAATCCCTAACTAATAGATTTTTACTTCACGCCCCCACCAACTCATAAGTGCTATGAGCCCAGTTATCATAAGCAACACTTATAGTATCACCGATAGATCAGTGCATCCTCCAACTGAATGATTCCTTCTTTAGATGGCTCAAGTACCTCTAGATCCCAGACGACGTATACATAAATTTGATTCAGTCTTCTTCACTCAAGGGCTCAACATAGGGTGCATATTTTCCATCTGTTAATGGGATAATGACCCTTTCCTCCTTGTTTTCAAAGCTGAAATAACCCTTGTTGAACCAAAGATCAACATTATTTGCATAGCACCACGAACGCCCCAATAGATGGAGGAAGCTATCTGCTTCGCTAGTGCTAAAACCTCAAAATATCCAGTGAACTTAGCTTCTTGTATGGTAATATATGCATTTTTAAAACTCCGATGGGAGTGGCCTTAGTCGATTAGCCATGAACAATACATTAGTGGATGGCTGTAATGGAGGTCTCCCCACTTGTACGGATGCATCTAAGGTAAGAACATTGACTTCCCCGCTAGTATCAATCAATATATTACTCAAAAGACACCCATCCACAACAACATTCGAGTGATTTCCTTTTCATATTCTAGGCTATGAGGAGGAAGATTTGCATGTAGGATTTACCGTCCAACCTCAGTATTTATGCGTGGAGTATTTCCTTTTAACCAATTCTCCAACGTGAAATGATATTCTCCTAGCCCAACAATTTGCACACTTCTATCAAGTCATCTAAATTAGTTTCGACCATCTCGATGCTTTCTTTTGCTCCATATTTCATGATTGCTCTTTTAAATAATGTATTTCACCCTAAAGATTTCGAGTACCTCCATGGTTTCTTAATAAAACTCCTAATGGGAAAGATCGAGGTACTGTGCATGTAAAACATCCTCCTTAGTGATGGTAGGCCTCTTTATAATGCCTCTTTGGCAAACGCCGCATCATCACGGGTAGTGATACTTACTTAACGCCTCATATTCTAGTTCCAACTTGGGGTTCCACTTGATTTTCCACAATGCCAGTTGTATCCTATCTATCCCTCGCGTCTTTGTTTTCTTGTTTATGATACTTACTAAGATGTTCATACAAGTCTCTGCCATTCCTCCAAACTATGATTCTTTCCAAATAAAGAACATGTAATATTCTAAGGACATTCATTCCTGTAGTGGTCAGGAGATCAACATGTATAACATGTTCTGTGAGGGAACTCACTTCATCCACCACCATAGCCTCATTCTCCAAATCCACCATGGTATCCTCATCCTTTGACACAACCACCTTTTAAATTCCCTTCATTCCGATCATAGCGCGCCTGATTGTGATCCCGATCTTGATGCTCATTTTTTCCTTTAGAGATATCTAAAATTATTTTCTTTCATACACCAATATATATAGTGTCTTGGATATGACCAATCAATTGATAGTCTTCCATGTCATGAGTTGTGGACCTACAAATCTTATAGTAACAAGAGATGTTCTTCTTTATCATGCATTGTAGTAATGGGAAATGACTAACATCATGGTTTAAATGGCATATCTCACAATCCAACAACAATGAGTGCACTAATCTATGGGGAGAACTATCCTTTGTGTGACCTTCCACTTCACAATTTGTGCACCAAATCCCTATGCGCGTGTCATGTGTTGATAGTTTCTCTAACTTATTTTCCATAGCTGTGATATGTGTTTCTAAAAAATGGGCTCACCCGGTGTGTCTATACTTCCAATCGCCTCGGCCGGGAAGGTTACTTCAAGTTATTTGCATGGATCCGTGTATGTATTATGTGATATTGCCCTTCTAAAAGGTGTAATCAGACCTCCAACGAACCATTGCGCATGCTAGCTTACATGAATATCATAAGAAAGATTAGATAACAAAATTTTGAAGCGAGCATCATACTCTCGACAATTTTAGGTAGTGCCTTACTTAATATCCTTGAGTGTGCTTATACTCTTTTGTTCAAACTCGGGATGTGAAACTCTTGAAGGAAGGCATATTTTAAAGCTGCATAGTCTACGTAAGTCCGATCGGGGTCAAAATTCTTATACCAGCTATGTGCGTGCCCTTGTAATGTAGTACCAAATTGGCTTGCCTTACACTTAGAAGCCATGATTCATTTTACGCGCTGATATTTCACACATGTGTATGTATACAAGAAAAGGAGATTGCAAGAAGGAAAGAAGAAAGCATGGAAGAGGAGCCCAAAGAAATTGTTGCTAAAGTAGAGCCTACACCAGCACCTTTGGTCTAGAATCCACAACCACTCTCGGTGAGCACAAATCTTTCTCCTAGTCCATCTACTGAGTATGAAGATCTTCTCAGGAAGATGGGCTAGTTAAATATTAATCTTCTTCAAGGAAAAGAATTTAGTTCTCAGGGAGGAGATAGAGGTCCAAAAGAAATATTTACGTAGTTGTATGTTATGGTTATTATAAAAAGGGTTATTATAAGTATAATTGTCTAGATAGAGCTTCTACATCTGGTACAAGAGATAATGATAAAGGAAAAGCACTTGTGAATTATTTTGATGTAGTAGATAAGAGCATAAATAATGAAGTAGATGTGTTTGTAACAAAAATAAAGAAAGAAAAAGATAACCAAGATGGAAATGATCCTAAGAAGATGAAAGGAGAAACTAGTAAGAAACATAGGAGAAGAAAGTTGGGTGTGCAGGATTTTCTGATTTCACAGGGACAAGGACCATACTCCATCTTAGAAGATCTATCCAAAAGGCCTGAAAATATTACATATGGTCAACTCTTGGCTATGTCTTCTGAGAAGAGGCGGGAGATACAAAGTGGACTCAATGCTCGACGAAGGAAGGAGGTTGAGGTCCCTGTTTTAGAGGCAGAGGAAGATCCCTATGCTCCACAAGCTGAGGTATTATGTAATGGTATTTTAATTCATGATGTCTTAGTTGATGGAGGTGCTGTAGTTAATGTAATGACCAAGTCTGTAATGAATATGTTGGGTTTAAAAATTGATCACCCCTCAACACTTATGTTAATGTCATTAAATAAGGGAAAAACTAAACCAGAAGGTGTTGTTTCAAATGTGGCAATATCTGTTATGGGTGTTGTATGTGTGGTATACTTTCAGGTGATGAAAAATGGTACTGTTGCGTACCCAATGTTGTTAGGAAGACCATGGCTAAGGAGAGTTCATGCAAGAAACTACTGGAATGAAGTATTCATGACACTTGGATGTGGTAGAGAGAGGGTGAAGATAAACATGATCTCTTGGCATCATAAGACAACTTTGTGGATTCAAGTGATGAAACGGTGATTAGACATCCTTCGATTACTCTAGTACTAGTAAAGTGGACACGAGAAGATGAAGAAAGTGATGTTGATGTTTGGTCATGGATATCCTTCCAGTCACACCGACTCATGAACCCATTAAATTATCTCGAAGAATAAATTGATGATCGTCTCCAAAAATAAAGATTGGTGATCTTTGTGATGGAGAGTGAGAAGGAATCCTACCTCCAGCTCTTTTTAAGGTACATACACCTATTCAATTTTGATTACAAGGAACTCCATCAAGTAAGTTGGGTAGAACATTCTATTGAGCTGGTAGATGGTGCTAAGCCAATAAAACAAATGCCATATAGAATGAATCCTAATTTTTCCAAGATTGTAAAAAAATAAATAGATAAGGTGTTTGATGCATGATTCATATTTGTTGTGGAGAATTCAGAATGGGTTTCTCCCATTGTGATCTCAATAAAAATAATGGCAAGTTACACATTTGTGTTGATTATAGGAAGCTTAATAAGGCAAAAAGAAGGATCATTACCCTCTTCCATTCTCGGATCAGATCTTAGATGAAGTAGTTGGCGGGAGTCTATATAGTTTTCTTTGATGGATATAGTGGATACAACCAAGTTCATATAGCAAAGAAAGATCAGCTGAAGATAACGTTCACCACTCCTTGGGGAACGTTTTCTTATAGAGTTATACCTTTTAGGTTATGTAATGCTCAGAAAATGTTCCAACATTTGATGAATAGGTGCTTGAACCCTACATTGGGAACTTCATCGAGTATTTCTAGATGATTTTTCATCTATGGGAGCAAGATGGACCACACCTTTTGAGATGGAGACATCATTTCAAAGGTTAGATGAAGCACAAGCCTCATTAAACCTTACAAAGTGTGTCTTTGGATGTTCTAAAGGCATTTTGTTAGGGCATGTTGTATCCAGAGATGGTATTGAAATGCGATCCTCATAAAGTTTCAAAAATCAAAGAGTTACCATTTCCTATGAATAGAAGTAAGTTGAGATCATTTTTAGGCCATGTGGGTTACTATAGAAGGTTCATCAAGAATTTCTTAAAAGCTGCATGACCACTAACCCGGATTCTTGAAGAAGGATGCTACTTATGAACCAGAAATAAAAATGCGCATGAAGCTTTTAAAAAAATGAAGGAAGCCTTGGTGTCTTCACCTATTTTAAAGAATCCAGATTAGAGCAAGCCATTCATTGTGTATACTAATGCCTTAGATGCAGCACTAGGAAGTACTCTGAGCCAAAAGGATTAAAATGGGAATGATCATCCAGTTTATTTTGGGAGCAGAAAAATGAGTAGTGTTGAGGTAAATTATCTTTGTAACTAAAAAAGAGGCCCTAACTATCATTTTTTTTTGTAAAGAAGTTTAGAAATTACTTGCTAGGGAATAAATTTATAGTTGTAACAGATCATCGAGGCTCTAAAATATATTGTAAATAAGCCTAACCCATCGGGGAGGATAGTAAGATGGATAATTTTGCTACAAGAATTTGAATTTTATATTATAGATAGGGCGGGGAAAGAAGCATGTCAATGCAGATGCACTCTCTCGAGCCTATTATGGTTTAGGTTCATATTGTGATGATGATGATTTTCCGGATGCAACATTGTTATCCCTTGACACAATCCCTAGTGAATACATATATATTTGGAATTATCTGAATGAATTCAAGTTTCTGATGGTGCCAATGCAAAGACTAAGAGGAAGATTAGTCAAGCCATCGTCCATATTCTATTCTCGTATGGAGTATTATTTTCGAATAGGACCTGATGGACAATACAAGAGGGTAGTTGGACGTGATCAAGGGAAGGATATGATGGAATAATTCCACTATGGTACATGTGGAGGGAACTTCTCTAGACAACTTACAACAAGAAGGATCTTGGATGCGAGGTTATCACTTTGCCCGGCTTTTTTAGAGATTGTTATAATTATTATAAGACATGTGATATTTGTCAAACACATGGTAACCGTAAGACTTCATCACTCCATTATGCCCTATTATTCCACTTGGTTCCTTTGAAAAGTGGGAATAGACATTTTAGGTCCACTTCCAACTACCCCATGCCAAAATAAGTATATTGTAGTTGCCATGATTATTTAACCAAGTGGGTTGAAGCTAGGCCATTGAAAACAACTTCCATGGATGAAGTGGCAAGGTTCATATATGAACGCATTGTCACCGAGTTTGGCTGTCCATTAGAGATTGTAATAGATTAAGGAAGCCACTTCATTAATGAGGTGGTAGAAACCCTAGTCAATAAGTTTTCTATCAAACACGGAATGCAACAACATAAAGCCAAGCACAAATGGACAGTGGAATGAACAAATTTTGTGTTATGTCAAATCCTAGCAAAAGATGCAACTTTGCAGGTACATAAGTGGGATAAAAGGATTCATGCAACATTGTGGGTATATAGGGCAACATCAAAGTTAGCAACATGATACTCCCCATTTCAGTTGGCTTATGGCATTGATCCAGTTCTTCCTATTGAGTTTGATATTCCCACTGTGAGAGTTATGAAAAATGAAAGGATGGATGAAAGTGATTCGAGTAAAGAAAGGTTGGTACATCTTCATTTGCTAGAGGAAATGAGGGAAATAGCGAAGGATACAAGCTATAAGAAGAAAATGAAGCAAAAGGATTACTTTGATCAAAAGATCCGTTGGTCTCCATTTCATGTGAATGACTTGGTTCTAGTATATGATTCCGATACAAGAAAATGAAGCGAAGAAATACTTTGATCAAAATATCTGTTGGTCTCCATTTCATGTGAATGACTTGGTTCTAGTATATGATTCCATATACAAAAAAAGAAGACAGAAAATTTCTTCCAAAATGGATGGGGCCCTACAAAATAGTAGTATGCATGAAAATGGTACATATTGACTGGAGGAATTGGATGGCACTCCCATTACAAAATGGGTCAACTATGACAAGTTAAAGATTTTCCAAGCACTAGAGTAGTCTACTCAGGGACGGAGTAGAAGCTAGGAAGGGGAAGATGTTGACACTAAAATTTTCCTCCATAATTTCTATTTCATTAATGTATGTATTAGGAATAGGATGTTGTTAAGTATAATTAGTAATAACGTCGATAGAAGATAACGGTGCTTCGATACGACCCCACCATAATGTATAGTACGGTAATAGTCAAAAGTACAATAGGAATGTTGTAAAAGTAAATATTTGTAAGTAAGTGGTACGGTAATGTTAAAATGTCAAAGTTGGGGTAAGTAGAGAAGTAGGGTCTACATGATTAAGCATTAGAAATATTATATTGGTAATAAGGACAAGGAGTGAGGTCATAAATATTTTGTGTATTTTATTTGTAAAAATTCTAAAAATGTGGAACCCATGTGAAATGATAAGGTTTATCTTATCTTAAAAGATAAGCTTACATGTACAGATAAGAGTTAAGGTATGGAATATGATTCGTCAGAGTAGATTTCTTATCCTATCTTAGAGATAAGATGGATAAACTTAGAATTTCTATAAATAGAGAGCCACCCCCCTCATTTAGCATAGAAGGAAGTAGTGAGAAATATTGTATGAGTAAGTGTGTAAAGGAATCCATAATTTTGAAGGTGTGTTAAAGAATCCATTAAGAGGTGTAATTGTGAAGTTTCTCCCATAGTTATTGTTGGAAGGCAAGTGAAGTCAGTAACACTTGATGTACCTCATGGGTGAGATTGTAACAATTTCATGTTGATATTATAATTTATACTTATATTTCAGATTTATCATCATTCCTTCTTATCATAGTCTATGGTATTATTGTGTTATGTTTGTCGTTGTGTTTCTAAATTCCATCCACCAAACTAAAAGCTACGTATTAGTAAATAATCATAGCATGAGGAGTTTTCGGTAAAGAATTATCATAGTTCCGGATTGGTGATGACAGGACCCTATAAATTTGAGACAAACCTCTAGAGAAGGTTGGTTTCTCTACCTATTCCTAATGTTATACTACTCCTAGAAAGGAAATGCAACTATTGTAATGCTAACCTAGGATTCCAATAGATCGGGAAGGGAGATATGCACAAAATGAAATTCCTAAACTAAGAGAGGCAATAACACCAAGAACAGGGGGTGGAGAGATTATAAGTGGAAATGGAAAGTAAACAAAGTTGTAGAGGGTAGAAAAAATTTGCCACAATCCAAAACAACATTTAAATATCCATCCTCATGGAGCATAAGGGATTCAAACCCTACAAAAGAACATAATATGCGTAATATAACTGTAAATGTAATGAAAGGAAAAGAAGGAATTATTTCCTAATATGCGTAATAAAATTTAATGGTGCGTAATATAACTATAAATGTGAATTCTTTCCCTATCTCGAGTTGCGAGATGATCTTCCTACTAGATGTAAAAGACCAGTGACCCTAGAGGATCCATTGGGTATGGATTCATCCTAATTGTTTGAAACTAGCATGAAACTTGATAACTCAACCCGTAATCCTCTAAAAAATGTCTCGATGCCTTTAATTTCTAAAACCTCGGGTTTGAGACTGGATGTTCCATCATAAGACTCTTCATGGAACTTGAAATCGCAACACCAACAAATGCACAACTATATACAAACAAAAAGATCATACATATCCCAAATAGAACATGTAGAGAGTACATAAGAAATTATTACAAAAGCAACCCTATACTACAATAGAGCAATGTGCTACAAGCACTTTGAGGAAATGAACTAATATAATATGTACAAGGAAGATACTTTATTTTAGTAACAATGCTTTAGGTGGATTCCATTGACCGAAATATACTGATTATTCTCCATCCAACTTGGATAGTTGGAAAGAGTTATTAATTTTCCACATTAAAATCATGTAAGGGCCACTTCATATTACATAAAACTTATAGTGTCTTCCTGGTTTGACTCTATCTGCAGCCCTTTTTAGGACCAAGTCCCCTTCTAGGAAATTTCTAGCCTTTTCCTTCCTGTATGAAAATCCTCTTGATTTGAGATTCGTATCTCTCCATTGTTTTCATGGCCTTGTTCCTCAACTTCTCTAGTTCTATGAGCTCTGCATACCTGGCTTGCTTGGATGGAAACTCAAACAATTCCAATTTCTCGATAAGCTTGAATGCGAGAAACTCAAGCAATATTGACAACCTTGTTTCCCATCCATATACCAAGTTGAAAGGGTATAAACTATTTGACTTCTTAGGAGTCATTCTATCTTCCCACAAGGATGATTTGAACTTGGTGTTCTATGTTCTGTCATCCTCATCTAGAGTCCTCCTTATGATTTTAAAAATATATTTGTTAGTGGACTTAGCTTGCCCATTAACCTGAGGGTAATAATTTGAGGAAGTGCTCAAATAGATGTCATTTTTCACTACCGACTCGATATATTAGTCCCAATAAAATCCAAGCAATTATATGATCTTATAGTGGAAGGGATACAAAACTATGTCACAATACCTTCATAAAAATCTAGAATGCTTCCCTCATTTGCTTTCTTGAGTGTAATCGCTTGTCCCACTTGGTGAAATAGTTCATAGTCATCAAGATCCATTTATGGACTGGGATAGAGTTTGGGTTGATCACCCCGATAAATTTCAAACCCCATTACATGAATGGTTCATTTAGAGAAATAAGGTTGAGTGGAAGGGCTGCTAACTTATCTTTACCTGTGAAGAAGGCACACTTTTTACATTTCTTGATCTATGAGTGGTAATCATTGAAAATATTAGGCCAATAATAACTAACTTTCATGATTCTAAGAGTTGTTTCTTTTGGGGCAAAGTGGCCACCTGTTTCTCCCTCATGAAACTCATGTAATATCCTCTCCGCCTAATTTTTTTATGCATCTTAAGAGGACACCATTCACATCCATTTTGAATTTTTTTTTTTATCTATAAGCACATATGGTATATTTTGCAACCAGAAATATATTCTCTTTCCTTACTCAAACCATGAGGGATTTTTCCTTTTTAGAGGAAGTGGACTATATCTTGAGTCCAACAAGAATCGGGTAAAGTATTGGCTAATTTCTTCTAATCATCTTGGAATAGAAGGGTGTCTTCTTCATTTGCATATTGCTTTGAAACTAGTTGTTCACAAAACCCTTTTCCCTAACTATTTTTTTCATCTTAATATCAATGTCATACTCCATGACCTTAGTAATCAAACAACTCATTTTATAATTGACGCGTCCTTGTTGAAAATAAAATCTTTCACACCCGTATATGAAACTAGAAAATGAATTTTATTATTTGACAATAGATTCCTGAATTTATTTAAACCTCTAATAACTGAAAGGACATGCTTCTCAATGAATGAATACCTCACCTCATAGTCTTAAAGGCCCTGGCTGAAGAATGCGATAGGCTGCTCCAATCCTTCTTGATTTATTTGTACTAGAATTGTAGATATTTCCCTTGAGCCACCAAAATCATAAAGAGTGAAGTCGTTTGAAAAATATAGATTTATGAAGGTTAGAGCTTGTGCTGATGGCCCAATTTATAACTTCAAATATTTATTTTCCTTTGGCATTCCATCTGAAAGCCATGTTCTTCTTTAGCATCAATGTTAGTGGCCCCACCATCTTAGCAAAGTTAGGAACAAACCTCCTAAAAAAATTAATTTTCTCTAAGAAGCTTTGGAGATGTTGTTTGTGACTTGGCAATGGTAGAGCATAGATATCCTCAACTCTCTTTGGATAAATTTCCATCTCCTCCTTAAACACAATGAGTCCTAAGATATTTCCTTTGTGAACTAGTAAAATGCACTTCTTGATTCAAAGACACTCCAAATATCCTGCATCTTTGAAATACATGTTTGAGGTGAAAAAGGTGACTTGCTACATTCTTGAAGAATACAATGATGTCATCAAGGTAAAAAAACTATCTTGTTGATCCACCCTTAAATTTCATGTCCATATCCCTTTGAAATGTCACGTCAAAGATTTGATAATCTGAATGACATCTTCATATAAGAATATGTGTCCCATTTTTTGGTGAGTGCTATCTTGAACTGATATTATTCCTTCACCATAATTTGATTATAGCCCGAGTATACATATAGGAGATAGAACCTTTCGAACCAGCTACTAATTGTAAGATATTCTCCATATAAGGCAATGAATAATCGTCCTTGAGAGAAGATCTATTTAGATCTCGAAAGTCCACACATAATCTGATTTCTTAGCTTCTTTTCCTAATCGAAACTAGATTTTATACCCATGAAGAGAGTTTGATTGGGAAGATGATACTTGTCATGATGAGCTTGTTTAGTTATTTATTCATGAGAGGCTCGATATGATGATTGACTGACCTTTTCTTCTACCTAATAGGCTTAGCTTCTAGATCAATTTTAATGGTGTGTTGTGCCAATTTTGGGCTAAATCCTCTCAAGTCCTTGTAGCTCAAAGAGAAGGCATTTGGGAATTCTTTGAAAAGTTTTATGAAGAAAAGGATCAAAATCCAAGTGTTACAATGAAGCTCGAAGTAGCCCAAAAATAGCTACCCAAACGAGACAAAACAACAAAATTACTGCAAAAAAGCAGTAGAGAGACCGCAAAAAACAACATAAAAACATACAAGAACAACAAAAGCAACTACAACTACTTCTTGGCAGCTTTGTCAATGCTGGTCTTGATATTCTTCCAGGAGTGGAACATACCCAAAGTTGTCATGTGGGCAGCATCAGTATTATCCAGCTGCTCAATGGTCCTTTTGCTTTCCTTTTCGTTACCCCAAAGTGTAGCCGGAACACCGCTGAGGTTGGAGACACTTTTGACATGTTGCTCAATGAACTCCTCAATCGCCCTAAAGATGGCCATGTTGTAATCATGTCGAGTTTTGGCCTTCCCTAAACGGGAGTCTAAGGAGGTCACTTCAGTAGATATCATCAACTGGGCCGCTATCAATATCCCCCTCCTCCTCCTTTTTTCTCTTGCCTTTCTGTTTAGCCAAGTTCTTAACCTCATCCTTCAGCAGTTTCATATCAGCCTCTAAGGCATCCAACCTTTTTGAAGAACTTTCCATATGCACATCCTGGGGACTGGCACTGCTAATATTCAGAAGGTCATGTGCAATTTCTATTTCATGAGGCCCCTTCTCCACAGCAAGAGTCTCAAGGTTAAGCTTTCTAGAGGCCCTGGTAACCGGTCTTTTAGAGGTAGAGGCGAGGTGGGTGGTGGGAGCAACAGTAGGGGGAATGGAAGGAGAAGCTTGGACAGCCGGCAGGGGGTGACTGCAGCGGTGGCGGGGGCAGATGGAGAAACAGGGCTGGCAGCAGCAGAGCCCGGCAGAGGGGGAACCGAGCTAGGAGAGGAAGGGAGACCAGGGTACTTAAGAAGACAACATTTATGAAGCAAAAAAATAAGCCCTTGGTGTAAGGGAACCACCTGGGTATGCTTCTGAAACTCCAAAATGGAGCGTTCAAGAGAGTTCAACAAGTAATGGGGAAAACAAACCAAGCGATTCCTACGGAAGTGGTTAAGAAAGATAAGATGTTTAGCAGGAACAGTGACAAACCTACCTTCCAAGGAGATGAACCGTATCATCATGCGAGTAACCTCATCATAGGGTGGAGGAATCGAGCTAACAAGCAGGCCCGCTGTAACATATATTAGCTTCTCAGATCCTTCCACAAATCTCCTCTCTTCAGCATCTCTGTCGACCCTTTTGTTAAAGAAACGGTAGCCCTCCAAACTAAGGCCGGTCACTTCAGCAATAAGTTCTTCATTGACCAAGATCTTCTGCCCCCCATAATCAACAGTCCGCTCCTTCCATTCCTTTGCAAAACACACAAAAATGCTTTGATCATGCCCCTGAACCTTCTCCATGAAGTTGGTGATGCCACCCTTGCTGAGAATGCTCCATAGCTCAATATTATCCTTCCAGTCCGGGTCCGCACTTGGCTCAATTTGGCAGGGAGGTCCCCCCATCTTCTCTGTGCTTAACTGATTGCAACAAATTCCCAAATTCTTGTGAGCGCTAAACCCGTCCGCTTCTTGCTATTGTAATCCGCACAAGATTGGAAATGAGAGCCGTTGCTTTTCCCACGAACGGCTGCGTGTCTGCTGAACTGAGCCTGCGGAAAATCACATGTGGGAATAGCCCACTCCCTGTCATCAATCACATTACTACTATCTTCGGTTTCCGTGGAGCTTTGTATCCGGCTTTTAGCAGTCGCAATGCAGCCCGCATGCACGATTTTCAAATCAATGTAACTCCACTTGGAGTTCCCCATATATTTCACACTAACATGTTTATTTGACATGATTTGCATCATCATATTCTTTAAGTCAACACGTGTGGGAGTATTATTGATGCTGATCCACACCCAAAGATCATGACTCAGCTCTAGATATTGCTTGCGTATAGAAATCCACATGAATGCTGTTGTGGAGCTGCTTAGGGATGCTATTATTATCCCAAACAGTGAGGTTAACATTAATGCCATAATTAGCCAGCGCATCCACCAATTTATTACCCTCCCTGTAAGTATGCATGATCCTGATGTTATTGAAAGTATGACTAATACTTATGGACTCTGAGATAAAATCCTTAATGCTCCAACTAGGAGATGAGCACTGTTTAAGAAGATTAATGACATTCAGGGAGTCCCCTTCAATAATGAGGTTCTGAATATTTTGAGTCTGGGCAATTCTCAGGCCCCATAGTGTAGATAATGCTTCGCAAAATGATTAGTTTGAATTCCCATTTTCCCAGCATACGCAACAATCAGATTACCTTTATGATCCCGTATCACTCCTCCTCCTGCCGCTATCCCAGGGTTTCCCTTAGAGGCCCCATCAAAGTTCAACTTATACCAATTAAAATCAGGAGGATGCCATTTGATCAAGATCTATCAATGCTATTCCCGGATTGCTCCGATCATTTGATAGTTCCAATCACCAATTGATAAGATGTATTCTTCATTCTCTCGGATATCTCTTGTTCTTTGGGGTTTAAATCTAGCAATATTTTCTTTGATACCATTAGAAATTTTACCAATACTAAGTTTATAGTTTTGCTTCTTATTTCTAAAGATAATATCATTTCTATCCTTCCATATCCTCCAGATTAAATGAGGGATAGCCAGCTTCCAGATCCTTTTAACAACACAATGCCTGAAGGGTGGGTTCCATTGAGTCCATAGCTGATTAAGATCCTTCGGCAACACCCAGAGCTTCAAATTTAGAGAGGGAAAACTCCATATTCTGGTGGCATATTCACAATGTATGAACAGGTGGCTGATATCCTCATAATCATTCTTACAAAGATGGCACCTATTAGGAATTATAAATCCTCTTCTCATCAAAGTTGTCATTAGGGTAAGAATCCCGCTCGATAGCCACCAAAGGAAAAAAAAATTTATTTTGGGAGTTAATTCAGACATCCAAATCTTGTTCCAATTGAACTCTGTTTGACTATTATGGAAGAAATTATTATATCCAGATTTGACAGAGTAATTCCCATCATTGGAATTATTCCATACCAGCTCATCCTTGGAATCCAGCTGACTTAATGGAATAAGATCTAATTGATCTTGAAGGGAGGAAGTAATTTGTTTCAGATCAATTCTCTCCACAGTAAGTTTTTTCCAATTCTTGCTGGTACCATTTCCTTCAATATAGTCCTTGATTTTAATGCCATACTTGCTTATGAGACTGTCCTTAACCGCCCCAAATCTGTCCATGAGATTTCCATTAAACCAATTATCCTCCCAGAAGTTTATGTCCCTACCATCCCCCACTTTCCATTTACTACGCCCTGCTGATGAAATTTCTGCTCTTGACCAGATTATTCCAAAAAATGGAACCATAGGGGAGGTGCTCATCTTGAAGATAAGAATACACAACTTGATGATTTAAATATTTTGCTTTGATTAAATCAATCCAGGGTTGTTTCTCAGACAACATTCTCCAGCCCATTTTAGCAATGAGGGCCTCATTCATTTTCTCAATATCTTTTATACCCAGACCACCCATAAACTTCGGGGTGCAAACCTTATCCCAAGCCACTAAGTGAAATTTGAACTTCTCTTCCATGCCTTGCCATAAATTTTTTTTTTTTGAATCCTTTCAATTTTATCTCTGAAGGAAGATGGGATCTTGAAGAGCGACATGACATAGATGGGCAGATTTTGAAGAGTACTTTTAATGAGCAGGCACTTACCAGCACTAGATAAAGTGGCTCCTTTCCAACCAGCCATTTTTTTTTGGAATCTCTCCAATAATTCATCCCACACCTTGTAAGAGACTTTCCTAGTGCCGAGAGGGAGGCCCAAGTAAGTGGCTGGAAGTGCACTTATTTTACAACCCAGAATTTTAGCAATTTTGAGCTGCCTTTCCTCAGGAGTGTTGAAAAAGAATATGGTGCTTTTATCATAATTAATCTCTTGCCCAGAAGTAGATTCATAGAGCTGCAGTAAAGCCTTGATAGCCTTAGCTTCAATGACTGATGCCAGAAGAAGAAGGATAGTGTCATCCGCAAATTGCTGATGGGAGACAACTTGGCTGATGGAAGTGGGCTTAGAGCCATTTAAAAGCCCGTCTTTAACCGCTTTGCCAATTGTTCTACTAAGGTGTCAGCCAAAAGAATGAAGAGTAAGGGGGAGATAGGGTCCCCTTGTCTAAGTCCTCTGCTGCTAGTGAAAAAACCCACAGGCTCACCATTAACAACCACAGAGAATCTGGCCGTAGAGATACAAGCCTTAATAATTCTTCTAAATTTTTCCGGAAACCCAAATTTTGTTAAGACTTTGTCAAGGAAAACCCAAGAGACCTTGTCAAAAGCTTTATTCATATCAAGCTTAAGGACCATATTTGCCTTTTTATTATTTTCCATGGAATGTATGGTCTCGTGAACCATAATCACTCCGTCTTGTATAATCCTGCCTTTGATGAAGCCACTCTGCTGCCTTGAGATGAGATCATTCATAATGAGCTGAAGTCTAGTAGTAATAATTTTGGTAAAAATTCTATATATGGCATTCACAAGACTGATAGGTCTGAAGTCCTTGAAATCTTTAGCATCCATTTTTTTAGGAGCCAGCACAATGTGAGTGTTATTAAGCTCTTTTAAAAGATTTCCCATTCTATAGAATTCATTCACCGCTCTGAGAAGATCCTCCAAATAGATTTCCCAGAATTTCTGGAAAAAATTTATAGAGAACCCATCCGGACCAGGAGCCTTGTCACCCTCTAAAGCAAAAACAACTTTTTGCAGCTCTTCAAGCGTGACCGCTTTGGTGATACTTCTGAATTTCTGATCTCAATTTTATTTTGGGGAATGGCCTCCAACATAAAGGAAATAGCTTCAGAGTTGATGATATTCCTCTCTTCAAGAAGTTTTTTATAAAAATCAAGCGCTTCTTTCTTAATGCTATTGGGATCTTTTATGATATTTCCGTTGTTTTTAGAAACTTCTAAGATCCTATTACAGGCTCTGTGCTTCAGAGTAGTCATATGAAAGAACTTCGTGTTCCTGTCTCCCTCTTTGAGCCAAATAGCTCTAGATTTAAGTCGCCATAAAGATTCCTCTCTGCTGCAGATCGTATGCAACTCTGAAAGAATATTCTTTTCATTAACTTCATCTTCAGCCGATCTCCCCATAGTATCCATTTTTAATTCCAGATCCTGAAGCTTTTGTTTTAACTTTTTTTTTGTCAAATACATTACCAAAAACGCTTTTATTCCAGATTTTGACTTGCTTTTTGACATTTTTGAGCTTTTGAACCAATCTAAATTGAGCAGTGCCTTCGCCATTCCATCCCCACCATTCTTTTATCTTGTCATAGATATTGTCATGCTCCATCCACATCTTTTCAAATTTGAATGAGCTTCTGGTGGGTTTAGTCCAATTGAGAAAATTTAAAGCAATCGGATTGTGATCCGATCCAACTCTGGGTAGGGAAGAGAGGTGGAAGTCTTGACTGAGAATCCAGCTCGCTGAAATTAGAGCCCTATCCAATCTCACCTGAATAAACTCCTTTCCCAACCTTCTATTATTCCAAGTGTATTTATTTCCATGAAGATCCACATCTAAGAGGTTATGTTCAGCAATAAAATCAGCAAAATCCTCCATACCAGTAGAAAAGCTGGAGGTACCTCCAAACTTCTCACCAGGGTTTAGTGGGGAGTTGAAATCCCCCATAATAAGCCAGTTAGCAGAACAATACTGGTTTCTAAATGTTTTAAGGTCAGCCCAAAGCTTCCTTCTACCACTAACCGAATTAGGGGCATAGATGTTAGAAAGGATCCATTCACCCTTATTCTCAATAGTAACAAATTTGATTGCAAGATGATTAATATTAGCATTGAGAACCATACCAGTACAGTGTCTTTTATCCCAAAGAGTAGCCAGTCCTCCAGAAGCTCCCTGGGAGTCAACAGCCGCCATTTCAGAGTTATCCCAAAAACTCTTTTTAATAGTTTCAAGGGTCTTAGCTTTCATCTTAGTTTCTTGCAGAATCAAAATACTAGGATTACTGGAATCCCGTAACTCCTTGATGGTTCTCTGCTTGGAGTTTCCATTTAGGCCTCTGATGTTCCAAGAAATAATCTTCATTTGGAATGATTGGTGGTTGGAATTTCCTGATGGTTCAACTGACGCTGAACTCCATCTGCAATGTCCCTCTCCATTCTTTTAGATCTAAGAGTCTTTTTAGAGGTCTTCCTCTTTTTGTACTTCCTCCAAAGTCAGCTATTCATCTAGCAGAAGATCTAGTTGTTCTGGATGTAGAGGTGTCCCAATTGTCTTTTTTTTTTTTTTATCACTGTAAAGTGATTCTGGGATCATTTCAAAACCTTTCATTCTTTTTTTCTTTTTTGAAATGACCATTGTGAATCCAGAATCTGGATCCTCCTTATCCATGATAGGCGTAACTTCTCCCTCTTCACGTTCTTTCTGAATCCTGTCAGGTGTGTGAGTAGCAGCTGATCTGGTGCTGAAACAAGCCGGCGAAACCGCTGTTATGTTGCTGGAACAAGGAAGTAGATCTGCATTACCATCTCCCCTAGGAGAGTTTTTCTTCAAAGGTTCTTTAAGAGCCATACAGTCCTTGTTCAAGTTTCCTCAGTGATGCACAACTGATTATCTTTCTCGACTACCATACTGCTCTGAAATTGCTCAATAGGGACTATATTAATCTTCACAGAGCCATCTTGCTCTGTTCACCACCATGGATACCTTCACAGATTTATCCAAGTCTTCTTTGTTAGATGCTTCAATAGGTTTATCCAAGGATACCTTCACAGGTTTATCCAAGTCTTCTTTGTTAGATGCTTCAGAAAAGCTCACTGTGTGACTTTGGGACGCCAGACGAGATGTTTCCTTATTTGAGTTCTAAAACCCCTTTTTTTTCCTTTTCTATTTAACTCCAAATCCTTCTGACTAGGGGCTTTGTCTTCATTCCAGCTATCCGTGCTTGGAACCCTACTATCCTTGTTCAGATCTGAGCCCTCCCCAGTTGTTCAGCATCCAAAGTAGGGGTCTTCTTCTTGGAACAACTTTTGTCAGAGTGTCCAATGCTATGACAATGTTTACATCTCAAAGTTTCAACCTCAATTTTTTGAGTCCATATCCCAAATCTAGATTTCAAGATTATGTGCTCCGGAAATTCCTGATCCATAGCAGAGAAAATGTAGAAACGAGCAAAAGCAAGTCTGGATCTGTTTCTCATGGGTCCATCCAGCCCAATAGGTGCACCTAAGGATTTTGCAATATTTAGCAGAATTTCATCATCCCAGAAATGCAATGGTAGTCCTGGTAACCTACACCAGATTGGGATGGTGTTTATATTTTCAGTATTAGGATCAAATCCCGGATACCATTTTTTCAAAAAAAGGCCCATGTTACCCAACCACCAGGGACCTCCCAGAAGCACCGAATCCAAATCCTCTTGCTGATTAAATTTTGCCAGAAAAAAGCCTTTTGGCATGATGGTAATGTTCAGGGCTCCCTTAGGTTTCCACTTTCTCAAAGCCCATTTTCTAATGAAATCAATATTAGGTCTAGAGCCAAGAAACTTACCAACGAGGGAGAGATTCACTTTGCTTAAGGCTCTATCAACAAATCCATCTGGGACCCTCAGTAGGTGGCACCCTCGTTGTCCATTTCCCACGTGAACTGACTAGTAATTTTCGACCCACCTTGAAGTTAGGGCTTTGAAGCAACTTATTCCGTGCCATAGGTGTGGATCCCCAAATATTTTCAATACAGAAGAAAGGAGAATAGAAGAATGGGTATTAGAAAATAAGAGGGGGGCACTTTCAGACACACATAGATTGCATAGAATGATATCTTACTGATGCTTGATAAAATAACAAGATTTAAACTACACATATAAAAACACAGGACATCATGTATTAGACACAAAGTTCTAAGTATAATATCAACTGAAAGACACAAATTTCTTGCTTAAATACACATAGCTTCATATGAATCAAACAAGGAATAGAAAGAGATAAAGCATGAGAGAGGATGAAACTTCTTTTGTATTGATTAGTAGTTCAATGTTCTTTACATCCAAGATATCAAAATCCCATCCTTTACAATGACAAGAAA
This sequence comes from Taxus wallichiana var. yunnanensis, assembly GCA_018340775.1. Taxonomy (NCBI): domain Eukaryota; kingdom Viridiplantae; phylum Streptophyta; class Pinopsida; order Cupressales; family Taxaceae; genus Taxus; species Taxus wallichiana. Next base: position 165,985,245 of record CM031240.1, read on the forward strand.
AGTTCTTTAAATAACCCAAAAATGGTTACAAAAGAGCCTTTTCAAGTTTCCTTTCTTTTAATCCCAAAATCTAGTATCTAATTAAATATTATAATCCCAATTTATCTCTTGTTTACATAACATATGACTAAAGAGATAATAGCCACCTTAATTAGATATTTTAAATAAGAAAGGAAAATATGAACTAGGATGCCGAGATGCTTTGGAAGAAGTGCTTATAGTTCCTTTTGTCTTGAGCACTTGATTTCTAAATCTTTTCAATGCCTCTACTATGTCCATGCCCCGGGAATTGTTGTATTGGAAGTTGCATGAGTCCAACTTCCCAAACACTTTTCCATTTCTTTTCCAAACTCTGTATTTTCTAAGAACTCTTTATTAGCATCTGTGATAGCTTCTTGTAGTGTGCAAATTTCTTTCATCTTCTCCTTGGATATGGTGTCCTTCTTGAACAAATATTCTTTAACAAATGTCTTGAACTGAGACTTGATTTCTTGGATAGTGAATTTATCATTTGAATTCTCCTTGAAAATTTGGCAGTGAATATCTTGGAAGGCGGACATGACACAAGCTTTAAAATATTCTCCTTTTTGCAACATGTTTTGAGTTCTCCAATGGCTTCTTCAAGAACCTTTATCTTCCAATCAATGCTAAAACCCATTGCTTAGATAGATTCAAATTTGCATCATCAAATACCTTATTTTCCAAAAGGATTTGTACATATGTATCACTCATTAGTCTAAGATCCTAAATACATTCACTCCATAATTTCAATTCCCTATCCAAACCACTGAGTGTTGTGGTGAACTTTAACTAAATCTTAGCAATTTTGTCATATGCCTTTAAATGCTTCCTCAATGAAATTTAAACCTGTGATTATCATGTCATCAACCATGGCTTCCATTTCCTTCCCATAAGTGGCATGCTTATGAATATCTTTGATGGCTTGAACTTCATCATTAGATAGAATGGTAGGTGGTGGGATGGAAGCTAGGGGAGTTGGGTCAAGTACCTTATCCTCTGCCAATAAGGATTTGATGAAACTTGACAAAATTTGATTCTGCTCCTCCAACTACTCTTGTGTTTCCCTTTTTCAACTCTTTCAATCACTTTAGACATTGTCTCCCTTAGGTTATGTACCTCACTTTCAGGTGTTGATTCACCAAGAGAAATTCTTGTTAATTCCAAATCACCCATTGATAGGTCCTTTTCATCCTTGTCAAGCTTGGGTCTTGCAATCTCCATGAATTATAGCCTTGAGAGTCTAAAACCAATCTAGATGTGACCTTATCCTTTTTAGCTGGAGGGGAGGAGTAGTACCTAAGAAGGGTGCCATTGCATCAAACTTAGGGGAAAAAATACTTGAAGTGGTCTTCCTTTTCTTACTTTCCAACAATGGTTGTACCTAGGAAAAGGAAGAACTAGAAGTGGAAGGAGAAATGGGTCCAAGTGTAGATGCACTCATCACACTTAGAGTTTTACAAAACCACTTCTAACACAGAGGTCTCAGTTTGGTGGTGGGAGCTTCCTTAGTAGATGTTTCTACAGATTTTGAAACTGGTTTCTTTAATTGATCCTTTTTCACACTGCTTTCCTCGAGGATTATTTTCCTCTGGCTTTCCTACTCTTTTTCTTCACTTTCATCATCACCAAGGTCCACAATTTCTCCCTCATTAGGTATTATTTCAATTTTCTTAGGAGAGGGTAGCCTCTCATTCTCCTGAATAACTTCCTCCACCTTATCATCCTTTTATTTTCCCTTCTTTGTGTACACTAGAGTTGAAGATTCTGGTGGAGAAGGAACAAATTGTTCATGTGCTTCAGAATTGATGAAGGTATTTATTTCTGAGGGGTGGAGTATCTTGAGAAGTAGACTAGATTTTCTTTCTCTAATCATCTTCATTTTTCTATCAAACCAAATCCTAGTTCTCACCAAGACAAGGTTGATGAGCTCCTTTAAATCATCTCTCTCCTTAACAAACCAATCAATGGTTTCAATAGGAGTGTGTCTTGATTGATCTCTCATATTCAAGGGACTAAATTCTTCATCATCATCCTCAAATCCTTCAGAACATTATATACACCAAAATCCTTGATTTGTTGTAGAGACAATCTTCCATAGTATCTTCTTCGAGCTTCATAATCATCAAAAATCACCCAATAGTCTTCAATATCGAGCAAGGTGTTGAAAACCCATTCTAAATTGGTGGAAATGAACTCCTTAATATCAAAGAAAGTTCTAGGTTTATAATAATGAAGGGTAAGAGGAGAATTGTTTTGTCAATGTTCTGAGCATCTAAAGCAGTCTTACAAGTGTAGTTACCCAATGTGATTGGGAACTGAATACCTATAATCTTCTTATCCCTGCAGGTTCTATGCAACTTATCCAACTATCTGCATATCTCAACCAAAGCCATCTTGTCACTACATAGTACATAGGAAGTTTTAGGGGTTGTCCCTCAAATCCAGCCAACCATATATATGAGAATTTCCTAATTGAGTGAAAAATTTTCCATAGACATTGATCAATTTGTTTTTCTTCATCTAAGAATCTTCTAGCATGGTATCTCCTTCCAACAATATGATGATGTACATAGTGAATGCATCATTCACCCTCCTAAAATGATGGTTGTTGATCTTCAGAGTTAATTGTGGATGGTACACATAGATAGGAGCATCTTTCTTGTCTTCAACAAGGGAGAAACCCAACCATTCTCTGTAAGCGGCAATGGTGTACATCAGATAAGAGTCATGTAAAAATTTTGAGTCCTTTGAACATTTTCCAATTGTTCAGTTAGGCTATCATAGATTATCCCTACCCAATTCAAGATTTTTTTCCTTCACATATAATATTGATATAAGGGCACATCCAATAATGAAATTCATTGGTGGAGGGCATTCCCATTATCCTGGAAAGGAGAGTGATAACATCTAACAATTATTCATTGAAATCAACCTGTACATTATTTTGGGCAGCCTCGAGGCTCCTTTCTTTGGGTTTTTAAACCAAGATTTGGCCACTCTACTTTTATATCATTCACTGTCTTGATAAAAAATAAGTTGTTCCTGATCTCTGTAAGAATGTTCGAGCCTTCAATCATGGGGATTTTGAAAGTAAATGCTAATACAATTTTCATCAAGTCGAGCCACTACTTTCCTTGAGGGTCAACAATTTCCTTTGTCTCTAGATTGAAGCATGACCCACAGGCTAACACAGATCGGCACATTGGATAAAAATTGGAAAACCCCCCGCCTCTGCAATTCCACTCTCCTTAATTAGTTGAGTAATGGGAGAAGGGTTTTGACAATTAATGTGTGCCCAAAAATCATCCAAATCAAGGTGTTGAGCCTCACTATCACCTATCTCTAGTATAGCCATCTCCAAAGAGGATAGGTGCTCATGTCCCTTGTAATTGATCTTCATTTTATGGCAGAGTAGAAGGTCTTTGTGAGAAAATTCCTTTAGTTCTCGAGCTATACTTTGATGATTCACAACTTCCCTTACTACTACAAAAATTTGAAAATAATGGAGCAGGACTCGACCACGGCTACAAATAGTGGAGAGGGAGAAACTGAAAGGACTTTAGAAAATACAAGTGAGATGGTAAAATAACCAATTACCCCAACTATTTATGCACATTCTTGATTCAAGTAGGTCAACGAGGTGAAATAAATGAGGTAATAAATACTCTATGCCGACCTAAGACAATGAAAAGTGGAAAAGGTGGAAAAATGTGCACAACTGACCCATGGGACAGTGGGACACTTGGGACACATGATAAGCTGAAACATCCAATTTGAATGAATGGAAAGTGGAAAAAGCACAACTTGACCAAGGGATAACAATGAAACATGGAGCTGAAATAGTTAGAATGAAAAGGAAACTTGGGAATGGTCTTATGGGGAAATGGAGGTCACAGGAGCACTTGAAAACAATGAAAAGTCAAATCTGGACATACATTGGGATCGGTAAGTTGGAAAAATTGGCATAGAGACGTCCTTGGGACATCGGGACATGATTTCTCCAAAATGAAATGACCAAAAATAAAGGAAAAGCATGACTATGTGGGAAAAGTGGAAATCGGGAATAGGAGGCCCAAAGGAACTTGGGACATGAGGGACAAAAAAAACCCAAAATACCCACATAACAAAGAAAAAGCCTCAAAACTCAAAATTTTAAAAATGACTAACTATTTGAAATTATCTCTTTCTTAGGGGACCTTTATAAGGGATTTTTATAGTCACCTTACCCAAAAAATTTTAAAAATTGAAGAAGAAAATTCACCACTCTTGGGAAGTGACAACAACTAGGCTCTTTCTAGGGATGGACTATTTTGATCAGAAAAGAACAAAGTAGGATCAAGAACTCTAGAATCTCTAGAAGATGACCAGGGCCTTATCCATTGGGAAAATAGAGTCAAGGATGAAACAATACAAAAGAGACACCCACAACAACACCACACAAAGACCAAAAATGAAAACTATACAAGACTATACAAAGGACTGCCTAGTAACCTAGGATTGAAATAACTTCAAATATGTCCACTATATGGAAATGGAAGAGATGTTCCATCCATATAGTCCAAGTAGAAATAATTTTCTCCAGCAAAGTGTCTTGATCTTGAAAGGACCCAACCAAAGAGAATCAAACTTTCCATGACTTCCCCGAGGCTCCCGCCTCTTGTCCCAGAGTAGAAAAATGTCTCCAACCTAAGTCTCTAGGTCTAGCCTTCTTATCAAATAGTTTTTTACTCTTTGTTGATGTGCAACAATCTTATCCACCACTTGCAACCTGTCTTCATCCAACTTTTGCAGTACATGATTCTCTTCTCCAAAGCACTAGTAAAGTTTGAATCTTCAATGGCCTTCATCAGCTACAAAGTTGGAAGTTCCACAGTCACACCAAAACTGAGCTTTAGTTCCATACACCACTTGGAAAGGAGACATCCCAATTTCCCTTTTGGGGGTAATTCTATCTTCCCAAAGAGCATCATACAACTTCTTATGCCAATTCCTTTGTGATTCATTAACAAGATTTTGAATGATGGTTACCAAATTCTTGTTTGTTGATTCTTGCTTGTCCATTTCCTTGGGGTAGTAATCAAAATAATGTGCAAGGGAAATTCCATACCCATAGCAGAAATCCATCATTTCATAAGAAGAGAAATTAGGAGCATTATCAATGACAATTTTACTTGGTACCCCAAATCTAATCAGAATGTTTTCCTTGATAAAGTTACATATCTACTTCAGAAGTTGTGCTTTTTACTAGAATGGCCTCCACCCATTTGGTGAAATAATTAGTGGTAGTTAATACATGAGTGTGTCCAACACTAGAATGAGGGTTAAGAGTACCTACAAAGTCTAGTCCCCATTTTTGAAAGGGTTCTTCTATCACCACTGGCTTGAGTGGTAGAGTGGCTAGCTTGGGCCCCCACAAAAAGTTTGGCAAGCTTCACATTTACCCACCCATTTAGTTGCATCTCAAAATAGGGTTGGCTAGTAGTAGCCTACACGAAAGGATTTTATGAGCAGTCACAATGATGAGAAATGTCCTCCACAAGCTTGATCATGAAATGCTCTAAGCAACCTTTTTTGTTGTTCTCTATCCACACATCTGAGAAACCTTCCATCAATCCCTCTTTTGAATAAGGAATTGTCCCAAAGCACATACTATGTAGATCTCAGCTTAATGGCTCTCTTTTCTTTAGCATTTAGATGAGATGGGCATTCTCCATAAGTAAGAAAATAGGCAATATCAACATACCATTCATCAGTTGAACTGATAAAGAGAACAATTGGAATATTTGTGTCTTCTTTGGGAGAGTTATCTTCAGCACCTAGCAATCAATTCACAGAGCCCTTTTCCTCAGACTAACTTAGTTGGCCTGATGTCCAAATCATACTCTTGCACCTTTTCCACCCAATTTCCTCTTTTGGTCCCAAACTCTTGTTGTGTGAGAATGGACTTAACCATTGTATCCGGTACAAAGACAATAGAGTGAGAACTGAGGATATAGAAATGAAACTGTTTGACTGCCTTAACCACAATGAAAGCATGTTTCTCAATCTGAGTATATTTCAATTCATGAGCTTTAAGGACATAACTCATGAAAGAAATGGGTAGTTCACATCCCTCATGATTCTTCTTGTGTCAAATATAGCCAAAGTATTCTCAATGGCATAACAATAGATCAAGAAATCCTTCTCAAAATCAGGAAAAAAGAATCGAGTTCGAGAAATTGCCTTTTTGATATTTTCAAAATCTTCTTTCCCTTATGTGTCCAACAAAAAGACTATTTTCCTTTCATCATCTAGCTATACTCATAGTTAGCTCTACAAAATCAGGAATAAATCTCCTTAAAAATTTATCTTTCCAAAGAAAGAATGCACACCTTTTTTACTTATGGGGAGGGAATTCATTGAATAGCTTGAACCCTCTCTGGATCTATCTTGGTTCCCTCTTTGAAATGATATGTCCAAGCAACTTGCCTTCAGTGATGCCAAAAATAGATTTTTTGGATTGAGAGATATCCCATGTTCCCTACACTTTTGAAGGACAATTTCAAGATGTTGGAAATGGTCTTCCTTCTCTTGAAAAGATAGTTAAATCATCCAGATACACAATAATACATTTTCCTTTCAAAGACCCAAAATCCAAATCCATTTCCCATTGGAAAGTGGCACCAACATTAATCAAACCAAATGACATCCTCTTATAAGAAAAATTCCCCATGGAGTTGTGAAATTGTCTTTTATGTTGATCAAGGACATCAACTTCAATCTGATTATACCCTAAAAAACCATCCAACATAGACAACATTTCGGAGCTAGTAACAACTTGCAGAATTGATCCATCATGGGGAGTGGATAATTTTCCTTGAGGGAGGCTTGATTTAGATTTCAAAAATCCACACAAATTCAGATCTCACCATTATTTTTCCTTACTGGCACAATATTGGCCACCCAAGATGAGTGATGAATTGGAAAAATTATCTTTTCCTTTAAGAGCTTCTGAATCTCTTGATAAATGGTGTCTACAATCTTGGGGTTGTATTGCCTTTGTTTCTGCTGAAAAGGCTTGATTCCTGGTTTTAGAGGAATATAATGTTGCATTTCTCTTGGTTTGAAGGATTTCAAATCATCATATGAATAGGCAAGTACATCAACATATATTTCTAATAAATTTATCATTCTATTCCTTTCTTCCTGTGTGCAACATTTTCCAATGTTGACAAGCTTGGGTTCCTCTTTTCTTCCAATATTAACCTTTTCATACTTTGTAGATTGATGAACCTCATGTGATATCTTTGACTTGATATACCTGTCATGCTTTTCAAACAAATCTTCCAGGCTTACTAGTCCTCTGGGTATCTTGTTACCTTTTAAACTAATGCAACCATCCTTATCAGATTCTTCCTCAATCCCTTCCTCAATCATGGTGGATGTTACAATTCATGAGGAGCAAGCTTCACTTCCTTCAAAATACAACTGACTGAAATTATCTTGAAGTTCAAGAAAAGAGAGAAAATGTTGATCATCATTGAATACTTTCCAATTGTTGACATTATCCACACACTTGGCCTATGTATTATTTTGATCATGAAATTTTCTTGGAAAATTTAGGATGAGGGATCAAAAGGATCTTGAGATGGCCAAAGCATTTGCTCTAGTATTCCTTTCTCTCTTGGGAACAACTTCTATAGAAAAGGCATCTAACAATTCAATAGAATCCCACACCATATTTCTATAGTGTTTTAGCCTCTTGTTCTTAACTTGAAAATCCCTCTAACTTTCTTAACAATGAGCTCTACATCTCCTCATGCACAAAGGTTCTTAACTCCCATCTCCCTTTCCATTGATAGTCCTAAAATAAGAGCTTCATATTCTGCCATATTATTTGTGTTTTCAAATTGAAGCTTGTAGGAGAAAGGATAAGACTTATTTTCGGGGAGAACAGGACCACTCCTGCTCCAAACCAGCTGAAGAACAACTACCATCAAATTCAAGGATCCAAACACCATTAGGGTCATCCATCACACCTTTGGAAGTTTTCATTTCCTCCTCTGACATGATCATGTAGTTCCCATGACCGATGTCCTCATAGAGGATTTGTGCTTTAGGGTCATCGGTTTTTTGCACAATGTACTCAGTCTTCCTCTCTCGATAACAACTTCTTCATTTTCCCATTAACTGGAATGAGAGCATGTGACCAATCCATTTGAATTTCTCCACCCACTTCTTTACAAAAGTTTTCTTTTAGCAACATACCATAGGATGGGGGAATATCTACTACTAAGATAGTAGCTTTGACCCTTTTCTCTGGGAAAGTAAAGCAAAAGCTACTTGTGCATCCTTAATCCTTCCTACCAATGACACCTCTTTACTTTCCATGGAATAGCAAGAACCAAATGTGTGTGTTAAATTCAAACCTAAATCATGAGCAACCTTAGTAGGCATCACATTATCTGATGCTCCCAAATCAATAACACAATTATTGAGCCTATGACCAGCTATAAGTAGCGTGATATAGAAAGGCTCAATTTTCTCATAGTTATAGAAGGTGTCATAGCCATTAGATTCTGTTGAGGTGAAGAGGTGGGAGTAGGTAAAAGGCCTTTAGAGGTGGTGGGTGTAGGATTGGGTTTGGATTTGACAAATTTGACAACCTAAGAAAAGGCATCGGGATGTGTCTGATAGAACTCAGCCTCTAAAATTTGAATTTTAGTTTTCTTAATATGGTCAATTATGTCAAAGGATCCCGAGGTAGATGGGGTGTCTGTGCTAGAGGGGGAGGAAACACTTAGGCCTATTAATTTGACATTTGAGGTTGTCTTATTCACAGGTGCTCAAAAACCATGTTGGTTTTAGGTGAAGACAAGGAAGTAGAGGGAGTATTAACACTTGCTTACCTTTTGAGTAGAAGTGGTAGGGATAGGAGCTCCTCTTTTCACAACAACTGGATGGTAACTTGGAACTTCCTTGGATCTTCTTGTGGGTTGGACCACTTATTTTTTCTTATTCATCTACTCTCTGGTCATGACAACATATGACTCATTGTTCATATCTACCACTACTTCATCATAATCATCATGTATCATCATCAACTCCCTCAGTGGTGAGAAAATTAACTTGAGAATCATTGGCTTCTTCTAGGCATTTCATCTTGCTTCATCTTTAAGTTCCTCATATCCTTTAGCTTCATCTTCATCCTCCGGTTCTTGGACTTCACATGTTGCATTGATAAGAACTTTGAGAGGTGGCCCTTCAATTATGAGTTTTGGTTGGACATGAGGCAAGATGATTTCAGGCTGAAAATTCTTTCTCGAAATATCCTTGTAAGGAGTATTCTAGGCCAATTTTTTTTTAATAGCTATGAGATCATTTTCCAATTTTTGCACTAATTGGTCCAAATTTTTTCTGAAGAAGAAGCCTTAGATTTAGAGGTTCTTTTTTAATTTCCTAGACATTATTAAATCATCTTCAACACTTATGGCTAAGCATTTGATCAACATCCAAAGTAGTAAGGTTGGCTCTTCTCAATGCATAGCTCACTTCTAGTAATTGTGCATTCAAGAAAAAACATTTCTAAATTTGATCCATAGGACAGTGGCCACTAGAATCTTATTAACTAATTTGTTAAACTTGAAACAAACTCTCATAGGATCATATGGTTCTTTCTTTATCTGAGAAATATGAGTGAGGAGAGCATGTACATCTTCAACAGGTTTGAATCGATCCTCAAACTAGGTTCTCATGGTGGTCCATCAATGATAGCACCAACAAGGAGATGATATAGAACTAGTCGGCAACATTGTCTTGTAGTGTCTCCACAAAAATCCTAAAAAAACATCTTCATGCTCCACTCCAAGTATTCCACATGCCACAATGAATGCAACAATGTGTTCATCTGGGTGTACTTTTCCATCACCTCTGAATTTAGGGAAACTTTTCCTATTCCCTTTTGGGAGATCATGTAATGGTTGAGAAGGGCCAGAGGTCCAACCCATTTTCCCCAAGGTAGAGGTACTTCCATTCTTGGAAAAATGGTTTGCAAAGGGACTGTGACTCTAGCCAACACCAAAGCTTGAATACTAGGGCTTGATTGTGTTTAAAATCAATCTTGTGTTTCTTGCAGTTCTATTTTTGACAGGGGAGTACTTGTGGATCTTGTTCTCCTCCTTTCTGGAGTCCTCCCAAAACCTTGTTGTTCTAGTAATTGAAAATCTGGATCTTCAATACCATGTGCTCTTTGACCTCGTGTATATCTTCTATCTTCTAGGGTGTTATTTCTAGTTCGATTGAAGTTGTTTCAGTGGGTATGCAAAAATGTGCCCCACGGTGGGTGCCAAAAATTATTGGTTGTAGATTTGATCTTGAAAACAAGCAATAGTTAGGGGACAAATCCCTCCTCTTTATGGGAGAGGTTCCCTTATTGAACACAAAAAGAAAAAAACAAACCACTTATTTACAATATAAACATTTGTTCAATATTTTGGTAAATATTTTGATATTTTAGATGCCTTCATTCAAATATTTTCAATACAAAAGAAAGGAGAATAGAAGAACTGGTATTCAGAAAATGAAGAGAGGGGGCACTTTTAGACACATAGATTACATAATGATATCTTACTGATGCTTGATAAAATAACAAGATTTAAACTATGCATATAAAAACACAGGACATCATGTATTAGACACAAATTTCTAAGCACAATATCAATTGAAAGACACAAATTTCTTGCTTAAATACGCATAGCTTCATATGAATCAAACAAGGAATAGAAAAGAGATAAAGCATGAGAGAGGATGAAACTTCTTCTGTATTGATTAGTAGTTCAATGTTCTTTTACATCAAATATATATCAAAATCCATCCCTTATAATGACAAGAAAAGTTCTTTAAATAACCCAAAAATGGTTACAAAAGAGCCTTTTAGTTTCCTTTCTTTTAATCCCAAAATTAAGTATCTAATTAAATATTATAATCCCAATTTATCTCTTGTTTACATAACATATGACTAAAGAGATAATAACCACCTTAATTAGATATTTTAAAAGAAAGGAAATTATGAACTAGGATGCTAAGATGCTCGGAAGAAGTGCTTATAGTTCCTTTTGTCTTGAGCACTTGATTTCTAAATCTTTTCAATGCCTCTGCTATGTCCATGCCCCAGGAATTGTTGTATTGGCAGTTGCATGAGTCCAACTTCCCAAACACTTTTCCATTTCTTTTCCAAACTCTACATTTTCTAAGAACTCTTTATTAGCATCTCCATGATAGGCTGTCTTGCAATGTGCAAATTTCTTCATCTTCTCCTTGATATGGTGTCCTGTTTGAACAAATCTTCTTTAACAAATGTCTTGAACTGAGACTTGATTTCTTGGATAGTGAATTTATCATTTGAATTCTCCTTGAAAATTTGGTAGTGAATATCTTGGAAGGAAGATATGACACAAGCTTTAAAATATTCTCCTTTTTGCAACATGTTTTTGAGTTCTCCAATGGCTTCTTCAAGAACCTTTATCTTCCAATCAATGTTGAAAACCCATTTCTTAGATAAATTCAATTTTGCATCATCAAATACCTTATTTTCCAAAAGGATTTGTACATTTGTATCACTCATTAGTCTAAGATCTTGATACATTCACTCCATAATTTCAATTCCCTATCCAAACCACTGAGTGTTGTGGTAAACTTTAACTGAATTTTAGCAATTTTGTCATATGCTTTACATGCTTCCTCAATGAAATTTAAACCTATGTGATTATCATGTCATCAACTAAGGCTTCCATTGCCTTCCCATAAGTGGCATGTTTATGAATATCTTTAATGGCTTGAACTTCATCATTAGAAAAATGGCAAGGTGGTGGGATGGAAGCTTGAGGGGTTTAGGGTCAAGTACCTTATCCTCTATTAATAAGGATTTGATGAAACTTGACAAAATTTGATTTTGCTCCTCCAATTGCTCCTGTGTTTGCTTCCCTTTTTCACCCTTTCAATCACTCTAGACATTGTCTCCCTCAAGTTATGTACCTCACTTTCTAGGTGTTGATTCACCAAGAGAAATTCTTGTTAATTCCAAATCACCTATTGATAGGTCCTTTTCATCCTTTTCAAGCTTGGGTCTTACAATCTCCATGAATTTTTGGCCTTGAGAGTCTGAAACCAATCTAGATGTGACCTTATCCTTTTTAGTTGGAGGGGGAGGAGTAGTACCTAAAAGGGTTGCCACTACATCAAACTTAGGGCAACAATACTTGAAGTGGTCTTCCTTTTCTTTCTTTCCAACAATGGTTGTACCTAAGAAAAGGAAGAACTAGAAGTGGAAGGAGCAATGGGCCCAAGTGCAGGTGCACTCATCACACTTAGAGTTTGTACAAAAACCACTTCTAACACAGAGGTCTCAGTTTGGGTGGTGGGAGCTTCCTTAGTAGATGTTTCTACAAATTCTAAAACTAGTTTCTTTAATTGATCCTTTTTCACACTACTTTCCTCAGGATTATTTTCCTCTAGATTTTCCTTTCTTTTCTTCACTATCATCATCACAAGGTCCACAATTTCTCCCTCATCAGTGATTTTTCAATTTTATTAGGAGAGGGTAACCTATCATTCTCTGAATAATTTCCTCCACCTTATCATCCTTCTTAAATTTTCCTTTTTTACACACAAGTTGAAGATTTAGGGGAGAAGGAACATATTGTTCATGTGCTTCAGAATTGATGAAGGTATTTATTTTTGAGGGTGGAGGTATCTTGAGAAGAAGACCTATATTTTCTTGCTCTAATCATCTTCATTTTTCTATCAAACCAAAGCCTAGTTCTCACCAAGATAGGGTTGATGAGCTCCTTTAAATCATCTCTCTCCTTAACAAACCAATCAATGGTTTCAATAGGAGTGTGTCTTGATTGATCTCTCATATTCAAGGACTACAATTATTCATCATCATCCTCAAATCCTTTAGGAACATTATATACACCAAAATCCTTGATTTGTTGTAGAGACAATCTTCCATAGTATCTTCTCCGAGCTTCATAATCATCAAAATTGGCCAACCTAGTAGTCTTCAATATCAGCAAGGTGTTGAAAACCCATTCTGAAATTGGTGGAAATGAACTCCTTAATATCAAAACAAGTTAGGTTTATAATAATGAAGGGTAAGAGGAGAAATTGTTTATCAATGTTCTAAGCATCTAAAGTAGTCTTGCAAGTGTAGTGTAGTTACCTAATGTGATTGGGAATTGGAATACATGCAATCTTATTATCCCTACAAGTTCTATGTAACTTATCCAACTTGTCTACATATCTCAACCAAATCCATCTTGTCACTACAGTACATAGGAGTTTTAGGGGTTTTCCCTCAAATCCATTTACCGTATATATGAGAATTTCCTAAATTGAGTGAAAAAATTTCCATAGACATTGATCAATTGTTTTGCTTCATCTGAGAATCTTCTAATATCTCCTTCCAACAATCTGACAATGTACATAGTGAATGCATCATTCACCTCCTAAAATGATGGTTTTGATATTTAGAGTTAATTGTGGATGGTACACATAGATAGGAGCATATTTCTTGTCTTCAACAGGAGAAACCCAACCATTCTCTATAAGCAACAATGGTGTACATCAGATAAGAGGTCATGTAAAAATTTGAGTCCTTTGAACATTTGCCAATTATTCAGCATTATATCAAAGATTATCCCTACCCAATTCAAGCTTTGTTTTTCCTTCACATATAATATTGATATAAGGGCACATCCAATAATGAAATTCATTGGTAGAGGGCATTCCCATTATAAGGAGAGTGATAACATCTGACAATTATTCATTGAAATCAACCCTGTACATTATTTTGGGCAACCTCGAGGATCCTTTCTTTGGATTTTTAAACCAAGATTTAGCCACTCTACTTTTATATCGTTCACTATCTTGATAAAAAATAAGTTGTGCCTAATCTTTGGTAAGAATTTTCAAGCCTTCAATCATGGGGATTTTGAAAGCGTGCTAATAATAATTTTCATCATGTTAAGCCATTACTTGTCCTTGAGAGTCAATAAATTTCCTTTTTCTTTGGATTGAAGCATGACCCACAAATATAACATGGTATCATCACACAAACAGAAAAGAAATTGGAAAACCCCCACCTTAGCAATTCCAATCTCATTGCTTTAATTGCTGAGCAGAAATTGTAGTGGGAGGGTTTTGACAATCAATTATTACGATGCCTAGAATCATCCAAATCAAGGTGTTTGAGTCTCAAATCACTATCAAGCGAAAATAATTGATTAACATGGTTATTTATACACGACCTTCCATCTGATTAGGTTAGCATGGAAAATTAACGGAAAATTATTACTTTACACGAATCAGGGAATGAGTTGCGGCACGAGAAAATGCGCAAAATTGACCTGATCGACCCGAGAGGACAAAGTGGGCTTGATTGCCAAAACAACATACAAGGAATGGAAAGTGGGAAAAGAATTATTACGAGGTAAATGGAGGTCATGGAGAACTTGGGAGGCTTGAGAATGTCAACATTGGAATCTCTTGATCTTCCATTTTATGAGGGAGAAAAAAAACAGGGGCCACCAGATAACAAATCCCTAAAACTCTAAATTTGAGACAACTAACTCGTTTGAAATTAGCTCTTTCTTAGGGAACCTTTACAAGGGAATTTTGATAGTCACCTTTAGGCAAAATTTTAAAATTAGAGAAGAAAATTCACAACTCTTGGGGAAGTGGATGAGGTCCCATACCCAATTTTTACAGCTTCTTGAGAAGGTACTTCATACTTTTCACTATCTCTCGAGATGTCTTTAGTAGTAAGATAAATTCTTTTAGTCCCTTTGAACCATCGAAAAACAATGAAATCTTCATTTTATTGCAAAATGAGTAGTTGAATTCTCAAATAAATTCCTCTAGAATTCTCCTTGAAATTTTTTTTTTCCATCACAAGTTTGAGTGCACTATTCATATTCAAAAAAATGGGGAATGGAAAGGGGCTTGGAGAATGACTAAAAAATGTGTGAGGGGTAAGAGAATGGAACATAAGATAAAATTCTAAGAGTGTGGTGAAAATAATTGATTAACATGGTTATTTATACACATTCCATTTGATTAGGTCACATGGAAAATTTAATGTGAAAATTAATGCTTTACACCAATCCAAGATAGTTGCATGCGGTAGAAAAGTGGAGAAAATGCACACAATTGACCCAAGGGATAGTGGGACACTTGGGACGCATGGAGCAATGCAGTTATAAAAACAACCATTACATTTGATTTTTCTTTGGAATCACATTCAACCAAGTGAATGGAAAGTGGAAAAAGCATTATTACGAGGAAATGGAGATCATGGAGAACTTGGGAGACGTGGAACACATGAAAATGAAATGTCTATAATACATTGGAATCAGGTAAGTCGAAAAAATTGGCACAGTGTGGTCATCCTTAGCTACTTCGAGGACACTTCCGATTTCTCTTGAGAAAAATCTAAAATTTCTAAAAATAAAGGAAAAGAATGGTTATGCGGGAAAAGGGAAATCGGGGAACAAGAGTCATGAGGATGTTGGGACATGAGGGAGAAAAAAACCTGAAATACTTGTATAACAAAGAAAAAGCCCTAAAACTCTAAATTTGAAAAGACAACTAACTGTTTGAAATTAGCTCTTTCTTAGGGACCTTTACAAGGGAATTTTGATAGTCACCTTAGCCAAAAAATTTTAAAATTAGAGAAGAAAATTCACAACTCTTGGGGAAGTGATAACTTGCTCCATCTAATATAGATTATGAGTTATAATCTTGTCCACAACTTTTTTCTTCTTTCTCAGGATGGAAACAATGTTAAAGGCCTCAAATTATTCGATGAGGTCCCATACCCAATTTTTCACGAGCTTCTTGAGAAGGTAATTCTTAACACATTCTTCCCTTTGACTTCATTAGACAATAGTTCACTATCTCTGAATACCTATAAGTTTTTGATACCTCTTTTCCTTGTCTAATATGTGGTTCAAAGACCACAAGCTTCGTACTCTATTGTGTTGTTTCAACAACTAATTGAAATCAAAAATTAACTTATTGAGTAAAAGATATTTTATACCTTCAGAGTGATACAAGTATTTCTCCTCCTCTAACACCTTGCCTAGTCCTTGAACCATAAAAAAAAAGAATTTGCTTCCAAACTTCATTATCATCTTCATCCTTCAATTTGGTGATGCTAGTAAGGGTTGGATTCTCCTTGTGCAAGAAATAAATTCCCTACTCAGAACCAAAGTGCCTTCTTCTTTTTCCTTATATGGATAAAAAAATACCTACCTTTTTTTATACCCACTGTCATTCCCATTCATCAAGATTCAAATCTGGAATGTCTCTTTGTTTCTAGAGTGCTAGGGAAATCTTCCTAATCAAAAGTTGAGAAATTGGAATTGATTGGACTTGGCACATGGGGATAAATGTGAAAATTGGAAATTGGCTCCAACCTGATTGTAGCCTTTGCTCCATATCTTGTTCTAAAAATCATATGTGACCAATCAATAGACAAGTATCCTCCAATCTTAGTTGTGAAGTGTATGGAAAAGCATAAAACAAAGAGTGGTGGTAAATTGATCATTGATATGTCTTTCTAAACTGTGACATTTGGGCATGCATGTGGGATGTTAGATTAAGATACTTCATGATTCCAATTGTTCCCACTACTATCCCATCTAATTGTACCACTTAGCGTTTGAGACTTTTCACACTTAAGACCCATTTATGATTTGTAATTTTCTTTGGAATCACCAATTTTAAAATATCTTGCTCTTGAGTCAATCATGCAATTGTGTACTAGGTTGTTCCTAATAATCAAGGACACATAAAATGGTGGAGGCTTCATATTTCATCTTGGGTGACCCTTCTTTTTTGAGATTACTCACTGACATCATGCATTAGTGAGAACCTTTTCTTGGTCTTTGGGTGACTCATTTGAGATGGGAAAGTTATCTATGGCTTTTAAACATTACATTTGTTTTTTCCATGTGGTCAATGATGTTGAATGAATATGGGTTTCCTTTCTACTACCCTTTGTTTGGCCTAAAATTATCTTACACATGAGCTACTACAACAGGTACTCTAGGCTAATTTTGTGAGCTTGGGACATAGGATTTGAGTTCACTAACTCCTCATCAAATGAAGAGTGATGGAAGGTTGAACAACACCCACATTCGATGATTTTCCTCCCTCTATATTTATTTTCTTAGAACTTGTGTTCCATGATATGTTTAGAAACTCTTTCTAATCTCCTCTAATAAGGGGCTTTGATTTATACCACAAAATCCTCTGCTTTCTAGTTCACAAGTGTGGTCTCACTCAAAGTTTCCTCTTGAGTAGCTACTTGTTGCAAATTTACTTCCTCAATTTTCTCTTGAGACACACCAACAATTGGTATCATCAAGCCTTGGTTTAACATACCATTAAAATATGTTGCACAAAATCATAGAAAATGCGATTATGGGGTTGATTGTAATGGGAAACACCATTCATATTCCTATCCAAGATTTCCAGAATTACAAACTATATTTTGAACCAAGGCTTACTGGGATGTTGAGGAGCTTATTACATATTAGGATTCCAAGCCATAATAGGACCATTTTAAAACTTTGCAACAAATGGTTTATAATGATATTCCATGAAATAATATGGGTTGTCCTTGATTTTTGTGATTCGACTATCTTGAATGGGAGCATCTATTAGGATACTGATATAGGAGGCACCATTTGGTTCAATCCCATTAAGACTTATAAGGTCTAAAATGTTGGGCACTTATTTAAGCTAACATCCAATCTTGAGGATTACCACCTTCATTCCCTTCTTCCATGTTTAATAATTGTTTCATATCCTCTTGGATTTCATAATTAAGGTTACCCATGAAGAAGAGGTGGAAGACTCATTGGAACTTTGTCCCATTTCTATGGTAGGAATAGGGGCTAATTTTATAGGAGTTTGAATAGAACAAGGATTCCCCATTTCTAGATAGTACATTTAAGTACTATGTTCAGTCTGAGGCAGATTCCTATAAAATCCATCTTCTTCTCGTATAGATAGGACACTTCTGATGGTGGCCTAGGTGAAAAACATGCCTTCCATATTTGTTTATGGCTTGAATTTTTAAGCAATTCATCCAATACTCTAATGTCTATGACATAATTTCCCTAGTTCCAAGGTTATCCTTCTCATAGATTGTACCATTAAAGATATATCATAATTTAAAGCTTTAAGGAAATAGAGAAATGCTCCTTTAGTGGGTGGCCTTATTGAAATTGGGATCTTGTCTTTGGAATTTGAAATTCAGTCGAATCTAATGTTCTTTGCATTTGAAATTAAAGTCATCGAGCCATGATCTGCTCATTGGGTGCTCTCTTGATGGTAGTCAACTTCTCAAGGAATTTAAGGAAATATTATCTGCCTTCTCTCCAAATTGAGTTTTTTGTAGAGATATGTATTCAACTGAATGCATTCCAATTAGATTGAATTCTTCCTTATTTGAACTGCATTTCTGAAATCCTAAACCATTGTAAATATTTACCTTTTCAAGGATCAATGAAGAAATCTTAGAACCTACAACCATTAGGGGTGAATCAGTGACGTTCATCATCTGAGGTCTTCTTCTAATTGTCTTCTTTTAATACTTCACATTCAGCTGATTTTTTTATTCATGGCCAAATCTTGCTCAAACTTAACCATTAACCATTAACCATGTATTCAAGAACCACAACCAAACATAAGAAAAAGAAAACAAATCAACACATGAAAACAATATATAATTGGGAAAAACTTAAGGGGAAGAAAACCCATTGACACAAATGTTTATTAGAGCCATGATTCAAATTTATTTTAGTTCCAACCTAACAAGGAGCACTAACCCCACAAGGAGTACCAACCCCTAGATTTAATAGAGCACAAACCCTACAAGGAGGAAACAACCCTCCAGATGACTTAACACCAACTAAATCCACATGATGTGTTTTTCACCTCTTAAATGTTCCAAAAAAAAATGATGATACTATGAAGCCCTCATTTTGTCTATCCTTCTAAAAACACCCCTCTAGGCCAAATTTCTCAAGATCTTCTTCATCAAGATGATTAGGTCTAATTAAATGTCTCTCGAATAGGAAAAATCCTTCTATAACATAAGATCATGGTATTTTTTTCTCTCTCATAATAGTATACATAACACTAACACCTCCTTATTATGTCCTCTAGTTTGGAGTTTCTCTAGCCTCCCACTACTAGCTCAATGAGCTTTACAACTTATTTTATATACATTACTTATGACTTAATTACATCTAGGTCGAATTCATAACGAATAATACATAAAATAATTATAAAAATCATAAATATATTCTATTAAGGATTATATAGGCCGGTAATGTAATATTCATACCCAAAACCTTCATTAGGACACAAGAAGGCCTAATACAATTAAACCGCCAACTTGCCAAATATGAATGATCATGAGAAACCATGTACTTATTCGAGCATATCAAACAACTTATACATGTTTTAAATTTCCTCATCATACCTTCCACAAGTTTTAACACTTGTACACTATCATATTGAGCAATGAAGAAACCATTTGAGTGACTTACATCACTAAGTCTAAGACATACAAAACGGTCCTCATAGTTAAGGATAAAAAAATTATCAAATATCTAAAAACATATAAGTGTTATATATTAATGTATATATCATGACCTTAAGGTCATCAAAAATTCATATCATACTATAACTTAGACAAAAACACCACCAAAATGCCTTTGTAACTAGGACACCTAGAATTGCTCCAAAACTACCTAAAAATGCCCTAAAACTATTTATGCAAGACTGAATTCAACATACCTCCTAAGGGATCAATCATGATCTAAAATATTTCTATAAATTAATTATAGATACCATAATTCCTCCAAAATCAATTTATTAATTTTTCCTTTTTGAGTTGGGTGCACACATAACCAAAACATCTATCTTACACATAGAGAAATTTTGAGGAGTCCTATACAACCTCTAATCATAAAAATAGAAAAATCAATAAATTCAGGGACATAAGCAATAAGATTGTCTCAATAACTTTTGACCTAGGATTTTAACAGGGTTTAAAATCAATACACCTTCTTAACGATTGTTCATAAAACTCTCGGCCAGGCCTTATTTTTGAAATAATTCTTGGAGATATTTCTTAGATCCATCTCCTAACTTACATTAATATCTCATCCTCCCATGCATTTTTCCCACATGCCAATGAGCATCAAAAATTTGAATTCAACTTTGGTTTCTCACTTCCAAAAACTCAATAGGACTAAAAATCACATAACTTACAAAAATTCAACATTAGGAACTAGAACTTTGTCCAAACCTATAAATACACACTCCAACACATGTGAAATTATCAAATTTTCTCAAATACACTCAAAAAGGATGACTCTACTTGATTAGAGCATGTTTTCTAAAAACTAGGTCTAGGAAGAGACCGAAAAACCATGTATTAATCATATATCAGCATTTTAAGACACTTGTGATTGTTCCTAAACATAATCCACATGATACACATGCCTTACCATGCATATCCAACTACTACACATCATGAAACATGATGTCATACATCACCTTCCCCGTTGAGGCCTCATAAGAAAACATGTTTTCTTCATGAAAACTGATCACTTTTCCACACTTGTACACCTATAAGACATTGAATACACTGAATTACAACTCAATAACATACTTAAATTAATTCCGATCACAAAACCAACACAACTACCATCATACAAGACATCATGAACCATCACTAGACAAAGTATTTCATCACCCACCTCAACCTTCATGTTTCTCTCTCCTTTTGATATTAATGATAGTTCAAAAATAAATGAAATCATCACTCATCAATGAAATAGAATACCAACAAGCCCTCTGTGACAAAGATATTCATACGATCAAAAACCTAGAAAATTATACATCATAGCTCGAGTAGGGTCAAGAATATAAATAGGTCAAGATCGTGTGGATGATCACACCGTAATATACGATCCATTCCAAGAGAATATTTATATCATGATTTTAGTATCGAGGAAGTCTTAGTTCTAGATCTCATATTCCATCATTAAAATCACCCGTCATCCTCATGTGTAATGATCTAAGTTCACTCAATCTATTGTGTTTGTGAGCTTGTAATATATCATGTACATTTTATATAAGTATTAATGTGTTGTTATGATATTTAATGGGTAATATTATAACTTAATTAGGGATAATCCTGTAGATTCTACTTCATTACTTTTTGGTTATAGGTTTAAATCTTAATCAAATCGAGAAAGGGTGAAAACGTTGGGTGAACATGACTATTGAATTTAATATTGTGCCTTTTTATACCTAGGTTTTTTCATTTTTCTCAAATTCTATGCTATATAATTTTTAATATTTTTATTTAGTTTGTATATGCTTCCCTCCCATATTCTTACAACATTATGTTCAGTTCACAACTCAACCTATTGAGCATATTTACCTTTCTCCTCCTACTTGTAAACACCATAACCTCATGGCTTCATCTCATATGCCTATTTATGTAAATATATTTGTCCTTGATATCTGCTCACAAGGTACCACTATAAGATATTGAAATCCATAGTGAGAATTCATATGATGATGATGAAAATATTGTGGGCCAAGAATAAGTTATACTTTTATTTATTTGTTGTGCTAAACTTCATGAGAATCCTCATCACATTGAGCTTATTACCACATTTCTTCTTTCTTCCAAGATTTCTCATGATTAGCCATCTAATGAGGCTTATCTTTTGAGAAGGTCTCAACCTTATCTCATCACACAAACATCTACTACCCCTACATCTATGTTGTCCACATTCTCTGGGAACCTAACATTATGATACATAATTTTTTTATGCTTATTCATGAAATTCGTACATACTACTACACGATATATCTAATGGTTTTGTTAAATTGATAAGAGTTTAAGCATGGAAAACCAGATAACAATACACCGAAATAATATATTTAGAGTTGAAAACGTTCGGGATCTCTATTCATTATAGAAGTATTACATATATAGCTTTCTTTGATCCTATAATGAAGGAGTCAACATCAATCCATATTAACTCTCCTACAACATCTCAACACACTCCTAAGATCACTCAACTATCCCATTATTCACTCAACCATTCTTTATCTCTGAGTTGTACAAGACAACTCATTATTTGCACACACTAATATAATAATGTTACACAATATTTCTGTAACATTCACTCCCCTATTGTTAACATTATTATTTCCCTACATACACTCCCCTAATGTTGACATGGTACAATATAACTCTGTCTTCTACTGCAACGTGTTGCACAAGCTTTCCTCATAATTTGGATCAAAAGAAAGGCGTGTAAAATTTCAACTGGCTGACTGTCTTGCTGCACATGACCACAACTATGCGACGGAACGCATCCCGCATTTACTCCATGAAAAGAATGCACTCAACATTCCACTGGCAGATCATCTTCATAAAGAAGGAAGGCAGTCAGAGGACCACAACACCTAGTAAAAGTTTTATCTACCTTTTTACATATGTGGTTTTCTAGATCGACCACCAACCCTTTCCAAATCTATGAGTGTTGCAATAAATTTAGAGACACATTCTACAATATTTTCTACTAGGAGGTTACATATAGGAATTTCTCACACATTACAATTGAACAGAATTCACTTATGTTCTTATTACAAAGCAACGAAACTATAGAAAACACACAACAGAAAAAACATGGCCACCAAATCTTCATGCGGCCTCATCGATGGTGCCTGACGAGAGGTCGTTGGTTGTCCTCCTACCTCCATTGCCTCCAACCTCCATCGTTTTACTTACTTAGCAAAATGTGTTGATGAAGTTCAATTTACAAACTCCTGGGTGTTGGTTTCAACCGATATTGCACCCCCTCACTTGGACGTCGCGTAAAAGTGAAAATGCGTCCAATATTTTTTGAAAAGTGAGGCAATTTTTTTTTTTTTACAATTTTTTTAATTTTTTTGTTTGATTTTTACACTTTTACAAACAAATGATGACACACATTTAACAAAGACTACAACAAGACAATTCTTAAATTTGAATACAAAAAAACAAACTTAAATTTCAAATATAGATAAAATCTATTATTAGAAATTTAAAGACAACCACTATGTGAACCTTATTGAGACAAAGACCTTTTTTTTAATGAAAGACATTACTAGTACATAACTATTAAAACAAAATTCATGGACCAAAAAATATATTTGCTGTCAATGCCTGCGCAGAGATAGACAGTGGTATATACTTGCTGTCACGGATTTGAATTTCTTCACAGATGCACACCACAAAGACTACGTACTTTTTTCACCTGATTTGTTTTCTATTTTTCTTAGAAAATATGATCTGGGTTGTTCCTAAAATTTGACAAAATTTTTAGATCATATATATCTTCAAACCCAATAAATCTTAGAAAAACCCAGAATGTAAAAAAATAATTACGACCTGATTTGTAAACGGGTTTTCATTCACACGGTATAAAGTGCAGACCGGTAATGCTTGAATCAACGTCCTTGGAGTATGGGAGCCAAAACAAATTATGATCAATCTATCTCCAATCATCTATTCACGGAACTCATATAAATTCTTGGCATTATTCGGCAAAGAATAAAACATAGATTTCAAGCAATGTAAAAGAAGATAGTACGTTGAATCCAGTAAAAGATGCAACAAAGAAAACTCACGCAATAATACACAGTATGCTGGCTGAGCTGAAAATGAACCCGCTCTGATACCAGAATGTTAAATTGATCAGAGTTTAAGCATGGAAAACCAGATAACAATACACCGAAATAATATATTTAGAGTTGAAAATGTTCAGGATCTCTATTCATTATAGAAGTATTACATATATAGCTTTCTTTGATCCTATAATGAAGGAGTCAACATCAATCCATATTAACTCTCCTACAACATCTCAACACACTCCTAAGATCACTCAACTATCCCATTATTCACTCAACCATTCTTTATCTCTGAGTTGTACAAGACAACTCATTATTTGCACACACTAATATAATAATGTTACACAATATTTCTGTAACAGGTTCACAATCTTATTCATCTAACACACAACCTCTTGAAACACTTGGTCACATGTTACAAGCTCAAATCTTATAGTTGTAACATGGAGTCTCCAAGTTTCCTCATACCATGGACTCTGCTCAATTATTACATAATCCACTATCACCTAGGGTTCCCTCTTACCCTTTTCTTATTTTTTTATCACACCTAATATTCCTATCTATAATGGTAAAGGTGACCACACACAAAATCATAGATCATTTCATGTGGCTTGCATCAATTATGCCTTTTATAACAGCTTTCTTACCAATTTTTTCCCTAGGAGTCTTAAGGAATTGGAATTGTAATGGTTTGATGATCTCCCGCACATTATGCGCTTTCTTTCACAATAATGGAAAATCAATTTTTGGCACATTTTTCTATCAATATTAGGGATAAGGTTTTTATCCACAAATGTCCAAGATACTTCACAATCGTTTGATGAACATATTAATGGTTATGTATTTCATTATCGGACCATGGTTAATAAGAGAATACTATCTGGTTGATAGTGACTTGGCATACATTTTTACACATCACTTACTTATGCCTTTTTAAGCATCATTCATGTTTGAAAATTTTAGATCATTTTATAATCTATGTCATACACTAAAAGAGCACAACTCTAAATTATTACATATGAATAAGCTCAAGTATGCTACTAGTACTCCTAATAAATCTAATGAAAATTTTCAAACAAAATATACATTTAACAAAATACTAATGATGTTAAGGATTCTTCTAAAGACACTATCTATGCTCTTAATCAACCTACTAAGGTATAATTATAACTTGTATGATGACAATTCACATGTTTACTATGTACTCATATTTTCTTATAACAATTTCTTGAGTATAATATTGTGTCTCTCCATCCATCATCTAAGGTTGTTGTGAGAAATCCTAAATGTAATATTTTTTTATGGAAAATCCCATTGCAATTATCACCGATGTATTGATCATTATATGGATAAATTAATAAAGGTTTGTCATGTTATTTAGGATCTTATTGAATCTAATTCCATTAAATGGAATGATCCCACTTTGAATCTTCTAAGCCAACATTCAAATAATTATAAATTGAAAATATTAAAATATCCACACCCTAAGCATATAAGTGATACATCAAATTTTAAGTGCATAATGCTCATCATGTGGTACCATTCGCTACCATTTATGATCATCCCTTCCATGTTATGATCAATACTACTACTCATATATCTCCTTCTACATAATGCATTACTTTTGATGATTACAATATAGATGAAGTTTTGGCACATTTTCCTTGATGTCCTTATTCATCATGTAATTATACATGGTGTTTTGGTTTATGCACACAAAAAACATAAGTTTTCCTAGTCATTATGTTAATCTCTTGGTATCTCTACTTAGAAGATTATGTATTATTATGACCCTTGCTATTATCGTATCATGTTACCTACCACTATTGGTCCCCTTACAACATTAGTTTCATTCTTGGTTGCAATTTCTCTTAGCTCTAGTGTACCTTACATCTCTATATTGCTTGTTTACACACTCTTAAGGATATCCCATCGTTATTCACTAGTGTATAAAATTCATTCTTAATTAGTAGGTTGTTACTATTCAAGATATCCCTTTTGATGTTACTTCCCCTATCATGTCTAGTCATTCTCCTAGAGCCTCATCCATACTCCTAGTATAGATAAGCATAAGTATTAGGATTCACACATTTATTTACTTAGTTATATTCCTCTTCCTATACCTTTGGTTTCACATGTTGATTCACATAGCCTTCTTTGACCTACGACTAACCTTTCATTCACACATATTTTCTCCAGTGGCTTACATTCTCATATGATGCCCCGTTGATCCTTTCATACAAAATGTTACTCTACATCTCCTCATGAGTCTTCAAGGAGTGTTCATTATTATATTCCAACATACATATATAATACGCCACATATTGGTCCTTGTGTTGCTATGCATTTTTATTCTCCTCGGCCCACTATGGAACATATTTCTTCTCTTGTTCTATTATCACTTGAGTCACATTTTTTTGACAAATAAGGCTTGGTCCTCCATCATCTTTGGTAGTTATTTTACCTCGTCTCGCAAGTCCTC
The DNA here is from genome assembly GCA_018340775.1 of Taxus wallichiana var. yunnanensis. Taxonomy (NCBI): domain Eukaryota; kingdom Viridiplantae; phylum Streptophyta; class Pinopsida; order Cupressales; family Taxaceae; genus Taxus; species Taxus wallichiana. The sequence goes on from CM031240.1 coordinate 166,011,505, forward strand.
ATTGGGTAGCTTTCATGTTATCCCTTTTTTTATACATAGTTATGTAATAAAATTACAAAATGATTGATATAATCATAAAAATATCAGCATTAAAATATTTTTAATAATGCAAAAATAAGGACCTATTTATCTAACATACATTGTTAGTACTTTGCATTATACATGTTGTTTATCCTTTTGATTTGATATATAACATTTTTATTCTTTACACACATGCATTCATGGGGTATATTGAGCATGATGTAGGACATACAAATCAATACATGATTATAAAAATATTATAGTTCCTTAGATAATTATTCTATAGACATTCCTCCATGCAAACCAGTGTTATTATTTCATTATAGTTTTTTTATCAATTCCTTATTATGCTTGATTACATAAATAGTATATTTGTTAATTTTTCAACTAATATAATGACCATGTGTGTTATGCATTTTTGATAGCTATTATTTCACATGTTTTTGAATATCACTTATTATGTCATTTCATCACATTATAATACTCTTGTTGTCTATACATGATTGTTAGTTGTATGTGTAGTTACTTCTTTGTTTCTATTTCTTTAGCCAAAGGGCCTTGTTTATCTTACAACATCATGGGTGTCCCTTTGTGCATCATCCCTTTCTTATGTGACATTGCATCTCTTGATTGCAAGCCTATGGCTTTAATATTCTTGTGACAACTATGGTGTCCCACATTTTCTAGAACTATTCCATTTTTGTGTGACACTGTTTGAAATGTTATATTTGCATTTATATATGCACTAATGTTGTTGATTACTAATAATTTAATTTTTGACATTATTTCTACTATTATTCTTATTTCTATTGTCCTTTTATTACGCACTACGGTCTCCATGATGCACACCCTCTTTATAGGTATAATTTATTCTTCATGGCCACTACATCATCCCTTCTTATGTTTCCTATGTAGATTATCGACTTATCGAAACGGTTACACATCTCTTATTTTTAGATGAAATTTAAAAGTTTTTTATCACACACACTAAAAAGAGGGGACATTAATTTGTTTATATTATACACCTATAATAGACCAACACATAATTTTGGGCTCATACACAAGAATTATTAGGTAAAAATACTCAAAAACATCAAAAACATAAATTTAACAAAGAAAGCATAAGGTAAATAACTTGTAGTATGGTTAGGACCATACAAATGTCTCTGATCCATTTACATGGTTTTACCTTGGGGGTAGTTACAACAAATTTCTCAGTAGTTTCATATTTTCAACTACAAAAATGGGTTCTAGTATAGTTTCAAACTCATATGACTTAGTTTAGATCAATTTTATGGGCCATGAAATGATTCATTCTTTCTTCTCTAACTCACTCAATTTTTGTTTCGCTTTCAAGGATAGTAGAGGCATGAGTTTTCTTTATTCAAAATAGTTTAACACATTTCAATTTTATTCAATTTCTACTTAGTTGTGTAGAATATGGGGAGAGTATGGGGTTAATTAATTCTCTTTTATAATGTGTGTCCTAATTTAAATTTTTTGACCTAGATCCATCTCATGCACCGATCTAGTCCATGGGATCATGGAAGGTATTAAAGTAGTTAAGTTATTCATATGAACGTTATTCCTCTCCTCTTACACCTATAGGGGAATATATAAAAGTTACTAAATTAATTCGATACATGGTATTATTCCTTTATGAGGTTCTTTAACTCTTCATTCTTATTCTCTCTTCGACATTCATGTGTCATATTCCATAAAACTAATACATTGACATATCCTCAACACAGCTGATGACTAATCACATCCAATTAACTTGAAAAGTTAAGAAATCCTTAACTCCAAGTAAAAAAATAATGACATTTTTCCATCTAGATCACAAGTAGGTGTATTCCTTCCATGTTTCACATATCTTTATTTCACTATTTTTAGTTTCAAATTTCATGTAAATTACATCATTACATTTGATTAAAAGTTTAATTATTTATCATGGACATTGACTACACTTTGTGTTGAAGTTTTCATTATGGAGTGTGCCAACACCAATAAAATGGGATCTTGCAAAATAAGTATCGAGTCAAGAATAAGTGTGTCTACACACTTAGGCATCATTTCTTGTAAACATGGAATTTCATTTAATACTTAAACTGGGGAAAATGTAGAAATTCAAATTTGGTAATTCTACTATTTGACATTTCTACTCTTGACATTTATCTCTTTTTCAAATATGTGCACTTTACCCATTATCATCCGGTACATCTCTAGGTGGGTAAGAGTAAAAGTTGGTGGACCAAAAAGGGGTCATAAGTGGACATCATATTGCAAAAACTAGTGAAATATAAACTTGTAGGGATTATTAGCAATACGTATACACAAAATTATAAAAAATATATAAATATGAATCGTAGAATCCGGAATCTAGTTTCTTAACTACTATTTTTTTTTAAAAAGGAACAAGTTTAGCTATATTAAAGACTCAAAATTATATGACTTGTTTTTGTTTTGAAAAAACCTATAAGATTATAGTTCATTTTCCCGTTATTTGGATGACCAAATATTGTTATGTTATTTTTTTCCTTTGGTGAAAATTTAGATGTCACTATTTATTTGGATGGATTTTATTTTGTATTTTTTTGAGAAATATATATATTTTTGATTTTTCTATGAAAGTGGTCTGAAATTTTTTATAAAATGGAGCACTTTTTCATTTTCCCACCATAACTATACCAAAAATATCAAAATCAAATACTTTTTTTTTAACGTGTATATAATTTCACCACGTTTGGGAAGGTATAGGCTTTATCATGTATTTTGATAAGTGAAACAAAAGTTATAGTCTTAAAAGTAGACATGAACATTTGTAGGAAAAAATGTCTTAAAGACCTCACTGTTAGTAAAAATTATAAATTATATTTATCTTATTCTATTCACTTTAAAATCAATATTTCTTTGAAGCTAACAATCTCCCCTACGCGATGGTACTATTTTTGTGAGATGTTTTCAATTTTCCAGCATGGTTCAAGTCCTGTGAAGGGAAAATTGGAAGTTTTTGAACTTTACACACAATAATGACCTCCCATATCTTTAATTGGAGAAAAACAAAGATTTATCGAGCCTTGAGGGTCGGATTTGATGATACAGATAGAACCGCAATCGCGTTTATAAACCACAATCACGATTTTATTAGAACCACGATCATAGTTTATAATGCGCAATCACGGTTACTAAATCATATTTACACACATCCAAATGTTCAAATTACCATGTGTTTTTTACTGTTTGGCCTTACTAAAATAATTACTGTGAAATTATGTCACTTTCTACACGGTTTTCTTATCACCGGAAGCAAAACATCATGAAAGACAAGAAACAAAGTCATTAAAGGAAGTCAATAAATTAAAAAACACAAGAAATATTAGAGGAAAAAATATTTCAATTGAGCGAATGTGTAATCTTCGTGAATCAAGAAGAGGTTCATCTTCAACCCCTACTTTGTTGTAAAAATGAGGAACCATGTAATGTTTCTACTGTCAATGTTGAAGATGAATTAAGTAGTAGTGATGAAGATGTTTTTACTCACAATGTTGAAGAAGAATTAAGTAGTAGTGACGAAGATGTTTTTCTTGTCAATGTTGAAGAAGAATTAAATACTCGTGATGTAGTTGATTTTGAAATTGAAGGAGACAATAAAAATGTGAATCATGAAATTCAGTTTGTGTTGTCACCCTCAAAATTCCCCTCATTTTTTCAAGTCAATCTTTGGAAATTTTTTGACTTAGTGCCATTGAGAGATGTTTGAGCGAGCGAGAAGTCTGGAGAGATAGAAAAATTTTTGCTTTGAAGAAGTGGGTACTCATTTACAAACTTGCCTTGTTAATTTAGAATCTTACAATCCACATGGTTCCCATCTAGATCCTTGAAAATTGTTTCCTCCATTCAAATGAAATTTTCAAATCCTTTTCTATGTCCATGGATCGCATCGAGCTCGGTATGGTTTATATTTCTTCATTCAAAAGGGGAAGTTTGTTTTTCAGGTGTAAATGGTGGGGTTTTCCCTCTCTGCAATTTTCCACAAATCGCGAGTAATGTTCTTATCTTCCTGTCAATTTTTAACCACAATATCCACAAGTTCGTGGACATATCTGAGTGGATGTGGGAAGGTGGGTCGTTGGGTCACTTTTAGAATTTTTGTCTTATATGAAGAAAGGTGGTATTCAATCGAGGCCCAAATCGGCTAAGTATAAAGAGCTCAGTGGAAGCCTCCACGTGTCCCAATGACGCACCTCTAAAGGCCAAGTTCAAAGCAGGATCCCAAGTGAGTGTAGACTCACCACGTGCCTCATCGGTGCAAATTCAAAAGTGAGACCCAAGAGATAGACCCCAAATGAGCGCCAACTCTCCACATGTTTGGAGCCTCAAAAAGTTAAATCGATCGTTGAAAGGTCTAAGGCCAGTGGAAAGAACCACGTGTCAGCTCGGCGTAACTTTAGAGGTGAAATACAAAGTGATCCCCCAAACAAGTGCGAAGATTCCACGTGTCCAGAACCCAACATAGTCACTCCTAAATAAGTAGAAGGGACCCAACCTAAAAATGGAGAAAGAGGAGTGGGTCTAAATCGGTTAAGTACAAAAGGATTGACGGATGGCGCCATGTGTCTCAACGGTGCACCTTCAAGGGTCAAAGCCAAAGGTGGTCCCCCAAACAAGTGCCAACTTTCCACATGTCTCATCGGCACAACTAGAAAGGTCTAGTCTAAAGAGAGACCCTAACTAGTGCAAGTGCTCCACATGTCTAGGGTCCAATAGAAGTCAAATGTGTAGCAGGCCCGAATATACTAAGTATAAAATAATTGGTAAGAGCTCTCCATGTGTCTCAATGGTGCATCTTCAAGGGTAAAATCTAAAGGTGGTCATCCAAATGAGTGCTATCTTTCCACGTTTCCCAAGTCCGAAAAGGAGATAGAGCCGAGTCGTTGAATCGACTAAGTATAGAAGGGTTTTGGAATCCTCCACGTGTCATCTCACTATAACTTCAAGGGTCTGAAGCCAAAGGTGGTCCCCCAAATGAGCACTAGCTTTCCATGTGTCCTAGTCCGAAAGGAAACAGAGCCAGTCGTTGAATTGGCTAACTATAGAATGGTTTATGGATGCCTCCACGTGTCAGCTCGGTGCAACTTTAAGGGAGAAATCTGGAGGTAGGTCTGAAATGTGCACTAAGCCTCCATGTGTCTTGAGTCAGACATATGGCACTACCAAATGAAAAGGGACTTAGCCAAAACACAAAAAATAAGGCGTGGTAGCGGAAGCACCACATGTCTCTCCGATGCTCTTTTAAGATGCAAATACAAAATGAGTCTCTAAATGAGTGGGAAGCCTCCACGTGTCCCAGTCGTTAGGTATAAAGCTTTCAGAAGGTGGGACAATGGAGAACTTTGAGATTTTGAGCCTTGTTTCCAAGAGGGAAAAATCAAATGTTAAGCCCACATCAAAATTCAAAGTGGAGAGGTAAGTTGATAGAGAACTTTGAGGTTTTGAACCTCATTTCTAACAGAAGTAATAGTATAAAGTAATCCGTGACTCTGTTACCACTCAGGTGATGCAACGTGTCAAACCCAAATGCAAAATGTGAAGTTGTGGGATTACGGGGCATGCGGGATTTTTTTCACTTTTGCATCTTTTTGCATTAAAGGCGCAATTCCATTCCCGTGGATCCATTTTTGGGCCCATGGATCCGATTCAAATTTTTGATGAGCATAACTTTCACTCCAAAGGTGCTTGAAATTTGAAAATTTTTATACTATTGGAAATGTCTTGGTCTCCTCTATGCCATGGAAGCATACAATATTGTTTTCAGAGGTGTTTATGGTTGGGAATCGGAAAAGGTATTTCAGCCATTAATGCATGATTTGATTTCTTCAAATAAATCATATTTGATCTGATTTCCATCCTTTCTTCTCTAACATGCCAAAAAACATGGGGAATTTACTGGATATCTTGATTTGGATGAAAATATAGAAAACATCTCTCAAGCCTTTAATATGGGATTTGATTGTTTCAAACTAGATTAAATCTGATCCGATCTTCAATCCTTCCTTCTTGACGCCAAAGACATGAAGAACCAAATTCATAGATTATAATAAAATTTGCAGGGCATTGATGGTCGGTGGTTGGGAACCAAATCATATTTTCTTCCTTCTTTTCTTCTCCTCTCTAGGCTTCATCTATAAATGTAAGAGCTTGGTTCATTGCAAGGGGTTGGACTTTAATAATTTTTAAGTGTAAATAGAATCGAAAGCAAATCAATACGTAATAATTTCCTCTTTCTCTCCAAATCATCTATTATCTCTTCTTGCTTACTTGAAATTTGTGGATCATTTATCTTTTGTAATAAAAACTTTGTGTTCTTATTGATATGATTTCTGGAACTTTGTGTCTATGGAATGATATCTTATGCTTTGAATGTGAATTATTATGTTCTATTTTAATCTTTTCAACACATATAGGGTTATACTTTGCTAGCTATATTTCGTATAAGTGTTGTTATATTCCACTCTTTCCTCTTTTCATTTCTCTTATTTAGTTGTATTGATAAGCTATTTTGGTTAAAAGCATTTCTAGGTGTCAGATGTCCAACCTTAAGATGAAAGTTTTCATTTATATATAAGCTTTGTTGCTTTCTTTCAATAAGGGAACCTCTCCCATAAAGAGGAGGGAAATGTTGTCCCCTAACTATGGTTTTGATTAAAGTGCCATTTTAAAACCCAACAGTTAAAATTGTAGAAAAGCAAAATTTGACAAAAACAACTCCTAGGATTTTATGTAAGAGACCTAATTATTTTATTGAAATTGATGAGAACATTTTGAATCCAATGTCGATAAAGTTTCTAAACAAAAAATTAAAAGAAAAGCCACTGAAATTTGGGATAATCATTTTGAAATTTTAAATGATTCCCAAAGATGTCAGTTGTTGGTTAGTTTGATGAAATTGAATAAAATGAGACCTATATTAAACACCTTAGGATTGACAACATCTAATATACGTGGTCAAACCTCTATAATTGTTATAAACCTTCATGATGCATATCACACTATGTTGGTGTCAAGAGATGCACGAGGGATAGTAATATTGTGCATTTGTACTTACTACTAGTGTTGTATGTGAATCAACAAAAAATAACATTTGATTACGCAAACAAGCCAAATGTTGAAATTTAATTAAAAAATCTAATGAAAGCAACTTAAATACATAATATCCTTCAATCACTCAATAAAACTGATTTTCGGGCATTTTCTACTAGAGCACTGCGTTTAAGGACAAAGATAAATCTGGTGTTATAAGATAATTTGTTATCAAATTTTTACATGATAATACTAGAGTTTCATCTAATACAAGAGATGTTGTAAAATAGATAGTTGGTTATACTAATAACAAACCACATCCAAAGCATTTCTTAGATATGACTCAAACTTAATTTTTTCTAAGTTTGAACATGAGCATCTAGAAATTAAAATTAGTCAACATTTTTTTAAATGTCGCAAACCATTCTATGTAAAAATTAATCACGCTTGCACCAGCTTGTTACTATAGGAAACATGTTGAATTTGTGATGCATTATGCTAATTTTTATATATATTCATTATGATTTTCATTTTGAAACTATGTTATCGAGAATGTGGTGTTCAAGTTCTACCAATATCTTCCAGGGATTTCATTCCTACGATATTTTGTGAAAGAGAAGTTGGATAATTTTTTTATAGTCAGGATTGTTTTGATGGAAGTTGTGGTATGTGTGGCGGATTACCTAAATTGGAAAGCTACATCCATGAGAACATTTGAGGTGCAATAGGACATAATTTAGTTGAGTTTGATACCATATGCATCTCCTAACACAAAATAAATGTAGCTAATTCTAATTTTTACATCTTCTCACGACACACTTCAAAAAATATTTAAAGAATTTTTTTGAATACATATGCCATTTGCATGATTGTACCAAAAGATACATTAGTGTGTTATGTATAGTTTCACAAAGCAATCATAATAATCTACATTCAAATTTTCTTTTTTGGGTATTGATAGGTAGTAAAAATATAACTTATGTTGTATTTTTGATGAGGTATGTCCACATCAATAGTTCCTATATAATTTTATGGTGATTTTTATTCCATTTCTTAGTTAGGTATGTAGAGGAGGATAAGATAGTTTATAAGTTTCACACAATCATTGACAAAATTTGAAGTGAATTTCCACTAAGATAGGTGAAAGATATCAAACGTATAAAATTTAGAATTTATTTACATAGCAGGGACATCAATTTATTCCTTTTTCATTAACATGATCCACTAAAAGTGTCTAGTTCTACCTTGTATTGTTTAAGAGGCATTGAGTGATTTGGCCATTATTTGATTTTTTTCATCTAGTGTCGAGTCTTGTCTAATATTGTAGTCATCTCTAAGATCCAAATCTAACATGTTGTTATTCATGTATATTAACCATTTGATTTTCCTTCTCCTTATGATCTAATTATTACTCCCCGATCTTAATTCATGTTATATTACTTGCATTTTATTGTCTTTATATGATATTATAATTTAGATTATTATTTTGTCATTATATTATACTCTCTAGTGAAAAATAATCAAAATAATTGTCTCCTTACTCCCCAAAAATGGTCATAATTAATTAAGAAAATATTTAGATAAACAAATGCTAAATTTTAATATGTAACATCACAAAATATAGACAATTAAAGTACAAATTTTTGACACAAGAAAAGTAAGCTAAAAATATGAAACCTAGTTGCAAGAGAGAAGGTAATAAATTTAGCTTATTCAAAATGATCCCAAAGGTTTGATGAATTAGAAAACTATTGAAACATAAAAGCAGATGTCACATTCAAACCTAGGAAAATGTGTAGCTCTTGAGAATGTCGGGACTAGGGAACTTATGCAGGTCACAAGTTCCTAGGGTGATAGGGACCTTCTCTGGGTGCATGTGACTATTCAGAAAATGTGAAACTTAATTTTGTAGGATCATGAGATGTCTTTTTGGATGTCTCATTTGATCAAATGTATGTCATTGTACTTTTTTGTTACTTTCCTAAAACCTACAAGAAGAAAGAGCACCTGTAAAACCCCAAAACACATCAAATCCTAAATATAAAAATATTTAAATGGGGAGTGTCCCTCTTACCCCAATGGTCACCCAATCGAGTGAAGTTTTATCGATTTTTTCACTACATTTCAAACTACATGTAGTTATGTATCTATGTGTGTAGAATCATGCCCTAGGTGGCTCTTGTGCAAGTTACACTTGAATAGTGAGCAATAACTAGATGTAGAAGATGTAGATAGATGTGTGCATGGAAAAATGAACTTCCCCTCCTATGAAGTGTATGTAAAAGAATGTAGTCCCTTTTCCCTTGAATGGAAGCTATATGGATGCTTTGATGCTCTTAGAATGCTCTTGGATCAACCTTATCTGGAGATAGTTTATGCTTACTTCTTGGTACCTTATTACGATTCCATAGATTTGTATTTATATGATTCCCTTTCTTGAACTTTGTAATTAACCACTAAAAGGATTAATAGTAATAATTAAGATGCCCAAACGATTAGAAAATACTCAAAAATGTGATTAATATACAAAGATGCGTAGGGGTGCCAGGGCATTGGCGTCTTGACCGGGTGTTGGTGTCTAGAATAAGAAAAAAATGAAGTGTTGAAAGTCATACTAGGAAAGAAGGTGTGCAAGACAAAAAAAGAAAATAGAAAGCAAGAAAAGAGGCCAAATATAGTGATCAATTAATAATTTTCTCACTTAGGAATAATATGAATAGTAGTACGTGATCAAGACTATAAATATAGCAAACGTGTGTGATTTAGTGTCTACATTTTCCCACACTTTATGTTGTTGAGCGAGTGCTCGATAAAAATAAAGTAGATAAGAGATGTGCACCTGATAAACATGTAAATCAATGGAAGAAAAGCATGCCAAGGATACAAGAAAAAGTGTGGAGTGATAAAAAGTGAAGCATAAAAAATAGAGAAGAGGAAATGAAAAATGATGACCTTAAGGATGAAAGTGTTAGGTTGTGGAGCTTGTTTTCATATGAGAAAGTGTTGAGTATTTTACACTAATAGTATTGTACATTTTCCATAGTTTTCTCACCTCAAAACAAAACTTTCTTGATATAATGGGAAATGTGCTTTTCTCGTATGGGTGGGATTTTTAACCCATAGGTTTATGGGATAGTTTTTTCCCATGGTTTTGATACCCAATTTTGTAAAAATGCTTAAGAAGTTATCTAATTATGTGGTTTTGTGCATGTGGTAGGTATAATGTAACATTGTAGATGTGTTTGAAATGCATTTTGAATTCTGTAGAGTTTGTTGAGCATAGCTCCCAAATAGATTTTGGTATTGTATTGAGAGAATGGTGGCTTGTAATAAAATTTAAGGAAGTGATTCTTAGTGGACATAGCCCAAATTGGGTGAACCATGTTAAATACTATCTCTTAGTGTTGTGTTATTTTATTCTACAATTTTATTTGAGATCTGTAATATTTTCTACATATTAGTTTCTACTATTGCGATTCTATGAGGGATTGTTCCGCATATTTTATCCCTTATTTCCTAACCGAAAGCGTATGTGTAAATTTCATGTTGTACCTTTTTTGATGTCAATTGATGTGTGATGATGCAACTACTACTTCACATAAGGATGGACCTACAAAAGAGATGATGAATGAATGAGAAATAAAATGTGTATATGAAAAGTTTGATCAAAACACATAAAAAGTGTGTAAAAGTATGTAAAAATGCAAAAGGAAAATGAGTACCTAATCCATGATGAGTGAAATAGATAAAAAGATCTTGAAGATGTTGTAGAAGAACACATTATTTGGGAAATCTCATGCCAATTGTGCTAATTGTGAGATTTATGGGTGATATCATGCCAGGTTGCGCTAAGTGTGATTTTTTGGGTGATCTCACTCCTACTTCACTAATTACGAAAGAAGTGTAGTGAGAAAATTATATTGTTATTCTCAAACATTTGAATGATTACCAAAGTATAAACACCACTGCGCAGATTGTGTGTGAAAATCTGATCCATTTCGATCCAGCTTTGATCCAACATGAAATTAGAAAAGAAGGTTTAATGCATGCATGCCAAGTGCTTGAAGAAGTATATCTATCATCTAAAATCCACTGTGTAGAATGCTATGAACCATTACCAACTAAGAAAGAATGTGTAATTTCCCCTTATTCGTAGGTTCCTGTGAATGGTTAGGGATGCCTAGGAGGTACTCTTTATCTCTTAGAGCCACCGTATGTGTTGTACTAAAGACTCAAGTCGGGTTCTGGACCATTTCTAAGATTTAAGACTATGTTGTATCGATACTAAACTATGCCGAACCGTGTCATTAAATTGCTATATGGGGTGATTGATTCACCTAATGATTTTCCCCTCATTTGGGGTGCATGTGACATCGCAAGGAGTATGCGACCCAAAGGAGGGCCAAATACTATGTTGAAATTGATGCACTATAGGGGAGCATGGAGTTTTCTTGGTAGAAACCAAGGCACATGCAAACAAAGTGGCTAGAAAAAAGTCTTAGTATAAATGAGATAAACATGTATATAGAAGAAAATGTGTAAGCTATTAAACAAGAAGATAATACACATGAAGGCAATGTGTAGTCTAACAAGAAAAAATACATTGTAGACCGCAAAAATATGCTTTAAAACATGGGAAAGTAACTCACAATGTCACAAGAAAATTGAGGCCGAAGTGATCAAAAACATACACGCAATCGGAGAACAAATAGTACATAGGAAAATCTAGAAAACAATGGCATACAATGACAAATAATATGAAGAAAATAGTAATAAAACAACCATTGTAGTGAAGATCTCCTGTAAGAAAAATGTTGCACATGAAGCACCCATTAGCATGTTAGTAAGATATAAATTATGTCAAAACCTATATGATCTTATATGATGCAATGTGATAATATGAATAAAAAGTACTATAAATCAAAAAATATCACATGTAATGTCTATGAAAGTGGAGGCCCCAGAGCTGTTGCATGAATGGTAAGAAGTAAAATGTCAAGATTCCATGTTGTGCATAGTGATTTGTGTAAAGGATTCATTCAAAGCTAGAATAAAGATAATGACATGAAAATATATATGTATAACATAGTAAAAGCGTAACATGGGAGAATATGTAAAAAGAACAAAGTGCAACTAAAATATGCGTATGATGTGAGTGTGAATGAAATAGAATGCAAAATGAGTTTGATAGTATCCATATTCCTCCCTGAGAGAATGTGGATGAGTATGTATGAGATGAGGTTCATTTATAAATGACCCCTCGAGTCAATAATGAACCATAGAATAAGGGTGCGATATCGGAAATGGTTAGAAAGTGTGCGCTAAAATGATATGATCGATAAAGCATATAGAGTGAGTGAGTGTGGTGAGATTCATTTTAGATTGAGACCCTCAGTAGTTGAGTATGAATTATGGAACTAGAGTGCATCATAGGGTATTGTGTCATGTGAGAATGTGCGAGAAAGATGTATCATGAATGTATTTAGTGTGAAATGTGTAGTGTATATGATGTGAGGTTCATGAATTTAGTGAACCTTCAATAGTAAAGTGTGAAATGTATCAAAAGAGTGCGTCATTGGGTAATGAAAATACTAATGTATCAAGATGTGTAAGATGCATGTGATGAGATGTGAAGTTTGGAATATGTAAGACACACGATAATTCTAGAAGAGAGGGGGAAAAGAAGTATGATGCCTAGCAAGTGTATGAAGATGAGAGTGATCAAGTAACATTGTCTAAGAGATCTTAATTTTCATGGTCAAAATCGAATGGTGATGCATCCCAAAATTGGTAGGATATAGTATGTGGTTGATCCTATGTAGAGATCCATTGCAATGTATATTATACATGCCCATTACATATTCCTCGTCGGTGAAAGGTTGTAATTGATATCCATTTCATACCAATGAGGAAGGTTTTTGAATATCTATGAAATGATTCATTGCAAATGAAAACGTGGTCAAATGGCATGGGAAACAAATTTTTATGTGATTAGTATTTAATGTAACACCAATGTAGTAAGACATGTACTTAAGGCCATAGGTAAAACTAATAAAAACATATCCATGATATAGATGTGGTGAATGCAATGGAGGTAAGATATTATCAAGTGTAAACCCAATCTAAGTCAAGCCATCATGTGTGAAAATAGTGTCGAATAAAGTGGTATCAAATGGAATGTGTGGCCAATAAGAATTAATCATGAAGAGAGTGGATGTGAAGGGAGGAAGTGTAGATGAACATTTTTTCATGAGAAGACACTAAATTTGGTATGATGTCTCATGTATGGACATACCCCTCTTAAAGTACCATAATATTTATAGAAGGGGGGTAGTTTATGAAGTGGATGAATATGTGTCAAGTGTACAAATGATTCCTTCGAGTGGAGGCAATTTTTTGGATAGTGCATGGGTCACGGATCAACAAAAAGTTATATAGTAGCATAATTCGAATAGGCAATAAAGTGGTTACGTCTAGGTTGTAATATTAGAATGGTGTACTATCAGCGCAGAACCTTGTATTAAAATCCATCATGTAAGAATATAACACATCGATGAACTGTAGAAGATACTTCTTGCATTCTATTAAGTCATGGCCTACCGAGTAAAAAATTATATGGAACCGGGTTATCAATGAAAAAAATAGAAATGGAATAGTATTTATCTAAAATATGAGTGACAAGGTGACAATGCTTAAGCATGGATGCGTGGTAGAATTATAAGCTTGAACAAAAAAAATGTTGGGTTAATAATACATGCAGAAATTCATAAAGCTTGAGTGAATGATAAAGGAAAAATATTAATCTTAAATCCAATATCAAGTAAAGCACACTCTACTCCCAAGTTATTGTTGTTGAATCGTATAAAGAGAGGAGGATCATTATCATATAAAAATTTTATCAGCTATAGATGATGGGAAAGTGATTTGTTTAGAAAATGCATTGATGAATGTCATATAAACAATGTCCGGATGTTTGATAAATGATCCAGGAACTGCACTACATTTTATACTCCATGTATTTTTGCGTGTGTACATGTAGAATCATGCTCTAGGGGATCTTGTACAAGTTATTTTGAATAATGATCAATAGCTATATGTAGATAGATGTGTGCATGACAAAATAAACTTCCCCCTATGAAGTGTATATAAAGAATGCAATCCCTATCCCTTGAATAAAATCTAGATGGATGCTTTTATGCTATTATAATTCTCTTGGATACAACCTTAGGTGGTGATAGTAGATTCTTATTGCTTGCTCCCTTATTATGATCACATATATTTGTATTTATATGATTCCCTTGATTGATATTCATAATTAACCACTAAAAGGTGGAATAGTAAGATGTAAGATGCCCAAACAGCTAGAAAAGACCCAAAATATGTGAGCAAGATATAAAGAGGTTGAGGGTGCATAGAGGGGACATGATCTCCTAGGCGCTGATTTCTAGGTTGGGTCTTTGGTGCTGGTGTCTAACTAAAAAATGAAGTCTCCAAAGTCATATTAGGAAAGAATGTGTGTGAGACCGAAAAGAAAAACAAGAAGAAACCAAACAGGTCAAAGACAACAACCAATTAGTAATTTTCTCTCTTAGGAATCATATGAATAGTAGTATGTGATCAAGACTAGAAATATACCCAAAGTGTGTGATTTAGTGTCTACATAATAATGAATTAGATGAACTAATGTTTCCTTCACATAATTTTTCTTTCAAACTATAGATTTTATGGACTAAAAATGTCCTTGCACATAAGATTACATATTGTCAAATGAGTTATGCACTATCTCAATTAATATTAAATGACATGTTAACTTCAATGGTAGATGTACATCATTGATACTTGACTCGTGATAATAATACAAGTCTCACGAAAGTGATCCTACTTTTATCATGTAAAAATGGTGATTCATTATGCATAAACTATTCATACTTTGGAATTATAAGTTTACATGAATTTATTGATGTAAATGCTTATGTTATCCCCTATAATATGTTTTGGAAAATATAAAATATAATGAAAATTTCTAAACTCTTTTGTACATGTTACAAATATAAAGAAGACATGAAATATTACTTAATTCTTGTACACATCTACATGCTATGGAGAACATTAAAAACACACTAGAAACTAGATTATATAAAAGAATAGGTTGTTTTCACATTCATATATGATAAAAGACATAATAACATAATAATGCAACATGACTTGTGAAAATTACACAAAAATATTCGAGCACATAGAAATATTGTATATTACTAGACTCAGTTGTAAACTAATAGATTTTTAGGTGGTGCAAGATTAAAAGTGAGCATAGATTCTCTTGCATCAAACACCTTAGATAAAAAACAAGTTAACCTCCTAGTAATGGCTATGTTGATTGTTTTCTATTTTTACAACTTTTAATTCATTTATCCAATTCACATCCTCAATCTCTCCTCCTTTTCATGTTATCAGGTATTCTTTATATTCCTTAGGTTTTATTCTTTTCTTTTATATGTTTTGAGTATACTTTCAAACTCTTCACTTAATTCTTTGACATCTATGCACTCTAATCAATCTATATATCTTAATCTATGCTTCCTCGTGATATTTTCCTAGATGATATGGATAAAAATTTTCCATTTAAAAAATGGGTAATATTTCTACTCATAATAGATAAATCTCATATGCATTTTTACAAAATTATTCATGGTCCATTTGTCTTTAGCTTCAATTTTTATGTGTCCCTTTTTTGGAAGATCTCCTTTCATAAATGTGCTAAAACTATCTATCCAACATGATAGTAAAATTATCTTTGTTATGTATCTACATGATGCTTATATTGTGATGACTTCTTCTCCTAGTTTGTACACACATATTCATGTATATCCCTCATATGTTTTGAAAATTATTTTGCATCTACATATATTATTGTTGCATTATATCACGAATTTCAAACATTTCTCTTAAAATTGAGCCATATAAAATATGAATGGTTTCTTTCTTGTAATATTTTTAATTGAATTATTATGTGTGAAATAATCTTGTGTTACAATGTCATCCCATATTCATGGTTTATCTTCAACCAAATATTTTAATATATTTCCTAAGATCATATTAATGCCCTCTATATGTCCATATATATGTAGATGATACTGCAAACAAATATGAATTTGGTTTCAATTTCTTCCACAATATATTCTATATATTTTTAAAAATATCATCTCTATAAGATACAATATTACACAGAATACCATAAGCTTCACAATCTCCTTGAATAAAAATTTCAATGTTGGTCACATCACTAGTTATCCTAGCTACCAAAACATGTGTCCATATTTGAAAACCTATTAATGATTTATAAATAAGGAATAATTCCCCTTATGAATCTTATGAAATCCTAAAATAATTTCCTTAGTAATATCTTTCCATGTTACATTTGTAATAAGAAATGATTTATATTTTCATGTATTCTAACTTCTTCCTTAGATATTTGAGAAAATTCTAATTCCTAAATGTAGTTATGCATGTTTAAGCTCTCTTGTATCCAAAATAGCATCTTACTAATGACACATATTTTTCTAGCCAAAATTTCCTACCAATTTATAATAACACCAATCCTTTATTAAATTTCCATTTATTGAACCTCTATGTATACACAATGAACTTGTTTGACTAATAATCCTTCTTACAAGAATAATCCAAAATTGTTGTTTTATAAGAACTTATTGGTTTTGTGCATGCTCTCCATGCTTAATTAAAATCCTTATTATCATAATACCAATTATTCATAAAATAAATCCCTACTAATTCAACTTTTAATTAGTTTAAAAAAACAATTCTTCTTCTCAAAACATCTATAACTTTGTTTGACTTACCAATTCTATGTAACAACAAAAATAATAGCTCTATAAGAACTAAAACCATCCCACATGAATTTGTTTCAATTAACTATGTCTATTAATGAATCATAATGATTAATGACATGCATACAAAACAAATTCACTAGATAATAAATAATGTCCCCATTTCTTGTGGATGTGTGATTATATAGAAATATCAAATATACACAATGGATGTGCACTTCACATCATTGAGATTCTCATTTAAAAAGTGATATGCATTCATTCATGACCTAGTAGGTATCCTATTATGTCCTCATTAGCATCGTAACAATGTTGAATCACTTTGTCAAAATATAATAATGCCAACAAAAATCCTCTATCAATTTGTTCTTAATTTTTGGAATTTTCATTCTTCTTCCACATTCCATAGAATTAATTTTATCCTTGTACACTACATTTGTGATTGCTACACATAATCAAATAAAAATCCTAATTGAATTGCTATAAGTGTAGTCACTAAATCACACACATACTATAAACATCAAACCTCTAAATATTTCATTTATATATATGAATTATAGTCAAGAGAATTAGCCATTAACACCCCTTTACTTTACTTTGAAATTGATTTAATCCTTTTCATCTTTTTTGCTTAATGTTTCTAATTGAAAAATTACATTTTTTATACCAATTGACATCATACTCAACTCTAATTTCATTTTTTATCCATTTGACTCTCTGTATAGGACCGCCCATTAAGGACATGAGCTCTCGAGCACTTCTTGTCCCCTAGGGTAGGGTTTTTTTCTCTTTATATCTTTTTCCTATCTTTTAGTTCTTAATTATTTATTTTCATATTTTAACACCCTTATTCAGCCTTTCCATTTTAATGATGAATCATGAGAAAAGGAATCATATATATACATGTCTTAAGCTCATTAGGGGGAAAGAATTGAAGGGGCATATAAATCTACAACGAGCTAATATTTTATATCTACTACACCAAGGACTAAATTTTAGACTACATACTTCACTACAGAGGATTATTCTTATTTCCATACCACACATTTGTATTTGGGACAAAGTAGTTGTATCTCACTATCTCTTTGTGTCACCGACACTAGGGAACCCTATCTCAAGGGACACTATTCCAATCACACTCACACACACACACACTAAAACTACATAGTATGAGATGTAGTGCAAAACTTGTTTGAAATAACATTAGGGTTACCACTAGGTCAGTCAATCAAGCATATCCATATTTGTATTCATCTAATTATTTCCTTAGTACTATGCAACTATCTAGGTTTTATTTTATAGGTACAAGTGTGACACAATTTATATAATGTAACCTACAAAAACAAGGAGCAATATTAAGCAAAATAGAAGGAACCAAATCCTTTACACTTCTATGGTAAACCACCTCCTAGAATAGACACTAGACAAGGGAAGAAATGCCACATTCCATGTGATTTTTTCCTGGATATCATCTCTTTCCAGTTTTAGAATCAGATCTTATACAATAAACACTCATCCATTTTATCTTGTTCATTAGTCCGGAATCATTCCAAACCTACAGGTTACAAGATGATTCATTCCTTATCTCCTATATTTGATTCTTTATTTCATTTCCTTTTCATTATCTTACTTGTTTATTGTTTTATCTACTTAATTAGTTGTTCCATTACTTTAGTTTTAAATTTTATTAAATCATTTGGTGAAACAACTTTTTACATGCCCATTATCGGATCTTTTATGGCTTCCCATACTTTTTATTCCAATGTTTCCCATTATATATATATACATTTAAATTTTTAGTATCCTTGTTAAAAATATCCTAGTTGATCCTAGATCCGGTATTAATATATGCATTATTTCCTTTCTCCATAAAATAGGACTTTCTACTACTCATCTAAATCCATCTACTTTTATACCCGTGACTATGATGATACACTTACAAAATTATTGGGCAGAAAATATCTTCCCTTTACTATGGGATCTTACACTCTTGATGTTCTATGTCATGTTAGTGTCATGATATCCCTTATAATATCCTTATAAGCCATCCTTTTTTACATACTATGCATAGAGTTATTTTTACCCATGCCCTTGCTACACCTTATTCCATGGAAACTGCTATAGTATATTCCACACTCGTGTTACTACTCCTTGTGATATTTCCCTCATACATGATGTTGATGACATTAACTACATTAAAATCCTTATCCTCTTGGGATGCACCATACTACTACTGATTTACAAGATCTATTTTCTCATTGGCATGCATGATACTCCTCCCATTATATCTCACACTCGATGCACTTATATTGATCATATTCTTAGTGCTTCCAATGTTACATATCTCTCCACACCTTCCTCATCAAAATTTAGAGCACCATCTACTTATATTACAATGATTCCTAATGCTCTCACTTTTAATATATTATGAATGATTCATTTACTATGGCTACACCTTATCTTGTTACATTCATGGGGGCCATCCATTCCCTCTTTCTACATTTGTTTCTATGATCATAGGGGATATTTTATACTTCTTTATTGCTTCTAATCTTCTTAAATTACACACATTGCTTTTAATTTCTATTGATGAGCCTTAAATCATTACCTATGTTACACATCTTTTGAATCACAACTTGATCCTTATGTTTACACTTACTCCTTCCACTATTTCCAACCAGCCTAAAATTACATCTATTCTATTTTATCCTAATGGAAAAACTCTTCTTTCTTATGCACTTCCTACTCATGTTGTTGGGATCTTGGAATTTATAAATTTTCCTCTCACTATGTTTTGATCATTCTCCTGTAGATTTTGTACGTTTCTCAATGTTATAACTATTATATTTTCTCCACATGAATGACTCCAAATACTATGGTACACGAAAATTTACGTGACACTATATCCTTGCCTAATGTTCACATGTGTTCATAATTTTACAATTGTAAATCATATTTACCTTTTCCTTGGCTCCTTTAGCTTTCCCAAATTTAATTGCACCTAATACTAGTATATTGTTAGCATAATTTAGCATAGGCATATTTATTGCATTTTATTCATTGTCTTTTATTTAATAATGTGCAATATGTGCACTCTAGTCTAGTGACTTGCATTCAATATTGTTATGTTGGATAACATTCAATATTGGTATTAGTAGTAATTACATGTGCATGTGAGATGGGTCTTATCATCTCATAGTTGGTGCCTGATAGGGTGTCATGTCTATCCATATGAGGCTGTCTAATATCTATAAATATTACAGCTCTTGCATTGTTATGTAATCTAATTTCATGATCAATAATATTTGTGAGACTTTCGTCTCTCTTTGGTCATTGCAATATTATTCTATTCTATCATTTGGTATCAGAGCTATACCATTATTATCATTTGGTATCAGAGAAGGTTCTATCCAAGCAAGGTTGAAGAGGAGCACTATTGGAGAGGATCCATTAGAGAAGAAGATTTACATCAAAGGAGAGCCATTGAAGCATCCCGCAACCTCCATTCCTTCCAAGCATCCCTCAACTAAAATTTGACCTATCCACTTATTTGGAAGGTAATTTTTTTGATTAGTCATTGGCATAGCCAATTGATCCAACATATTGGCGGAATATTTCAGATTTGGAGATCTTAAAAAAAAAAGAGATCTTAAAAAAGGAGAAAGATCTTGAAAAAAATTGCAGATCTAAAAAAGAGTGAAAAAAATCAGATCTGAAAGTGGAGGTGTGAAGAATTCGGGAGCAAAGGTCAAGAGCCCCTTTAACAAAATTCCAGCAGAGATAGCTATTAGAAAAAGACGTAACTTTTTCATACAATTTCAGATTGATGTGCCATTTTTTTCTGGAAAGATAAGAAGGAGACACACAACTTTGCAGTTTACATCATCTTCAGATTCGGCCTCTACATGTGACGAAAATTCTATACAAGTTGGATTAGTTTTTTTGAAAAAAAAATGAGATCTAGCTAGTAAATTGGTAAGATATCAAAAAAAAAAGATTCCAATTCTTCTAAAATTTTGTGGGTTTTAAGAAAAGTATCAGATATAGTGCTTCTGTCAAAATTTTAGAAAAACCTAGATCACGGTTTTTGAGAAAAGGTGAAAACAATATTCAGATTGTTTGTTTGGATCTTGGGAACAAACAGTCAATGGTTCCATCCACTTTCTCCATATTTTTTATTAAACTATTTTTTTAGAAAATTTGGATAAATTACTAAATTTTGGGAGATTTCTAAATTTAGAAGCTCACCAAACACATTTAGAGCCACCGCTAAATTTAGCAGAATAACACCTATCCAATATTTTTGGCCTAAATTGTGTATTTTGTGATTCTAGATCCTTTTTTGTAAGAGGGGGACACAAAAACTTCATTTTGATGTAATTTTGGAGCATTTTGTACTAATCTTGGTGCATAAAGTGAAAAAAAAAGTGCAAATTTTTTATTTTATGTTTAGTTCTATCACACGAGATCTTTGATCTCATAATAGCATTCGGTATATACGGTGCCTCTGGGAAGCGCTTACGGGTGATGTCGTCACGACTAATACTGCACTTAACGCCTAACATAGCTGCCTAAACGTCATCTGGGCATCAACCCTATAAAATCGATTTCCTATAATAAGGACACAATACACACACATTTGAGCCCTCCCATCCGTTTGTGCTTGCACAAACCCCTCTCTGTACTGTCTACATACCACGTACTAAATTCTTTCACGTGCGTTAACACGTATTTCCGTGCTGATGGGTATATTGAAAGGGTGATCTTCTTCCACGTACCGATGGGTATATCGGAAGGGAGCGTATATAGAAAGGTTTGGTATATCAGGCCTGACGGTATATTGAGAGGGAGACCATAAACCTGGAGTGATAAGAACCTTACCCTCGCTCGAAAATTCAGTTTCAAAATTCGATTGTAGAAATGGGTGCTCAAGCGCCAAAGTTCTTCTTGCGATTCATAACTCTTAGAGGAGATAACTATGCTCATGGAAACCGAAGATCAAGATGTTACTTGATTTTGAAGACCTATGGATAGTTGTAGATGGAAAAACAACAAGATCACTTGATGATGGAAGACAACAAGTTCAATTTGACAGGGCCAATCAAAAGGCCAAGTTGATCATCTTGTTTAGCGTAATGCACGATGTGTAACCCCACATTAGAGATGCCACATCGGCCAAGGATGCATGGGATAAGTTGAGAAAATTCTATCAGAAAAGAACAAGAATGCCATCCTTAACCTACTATCACAACTACATACTCTCAAGTTCAAGCACAATGAGAAGGTTGAAGTTTTTTTGAGGTGGGTTGCTAGTTTGAGGGCATCTCGATTGGCATTGGGAATAGAGATACGTGATGAAGAACTCATACCAATTGTGTTGCAAGCACTTCCTCCTTCCTACAGAATCTTTGTGACAAATATCAATATGAGTGAACACATAGTCACCTTTGAGAAGTTGGTCAATCTACTCCAACAAGAAGAGGCAATGAACAACAAAGATCATGAAGATGAGAAAGCACTATCTTCCAATCATAAAGGAAAGGGAAATTCAAGGTGCAATCACAAGAATTCCCAACAAAATCAAAGTCAACAAAGGGACCAAAGTCAATGAGACAACACCAAGAAGTGTCCCATTTGCAATAGAGGGGGACATGACATCAAATATTGTTGGTATAATTCCTACAAAAAGGGTTCATCAAGCAATTCAAAACCCAATAACCAACAGGGTAACAATAATGCAAATCAAGGGAAGTCAAACAAAACAACAATCACGGGAATAAAAATGGTAATTGGCAAAGAAAACCCAAACAACAAGGGTACATTACCGAACATGAGGATGATTCGGATGAAGGACACCACATGTATTCTCGCTCAATTTGATGAAGAAACCAAGTCCACACAAGATATCTCGGTATGTTGAATCATGTGCAACTCGACACATGATGGACGCAAGGATTAGTTCTACACACTACGTGACTCACCTAACAAGAACCATGTGTCATTAGGTGATGACTCATCATACAAAGTCAAGGGGATTGGAAACATTTCACTACCTCTTGAAAGCATAATCTCACAGATGTATTGTATGTACACAGGTTGACCAAGAATTCGCTATCGCTTAGTCAACTCCTTGATCACAACTTGAAGTTGGATTTTGACAAAGAATAATGGAGAAAAAGTGTGCTTGATAAGAGATAAGTCAAGAGGATCCAAGATTGTAGCAAGAGCCTCCAATGTGGGACACACGTTCCAACTTGATTTTTTCCACAAGGATGATCAAGCTTTAGTTGCCAAAGACACACAATCTATAGAACTATGGCATCACAGATATGGTCACATCAGTTTTGGCTATCTCCAAACACTTCAAAAGGGAAACATGGTGAAAGGATTGCCTACACTCAAGCACAACACTGAAAAGTGTCACAATTACCTAGTTGGAAAGCAACACAGAGTACCCTTCTAGAAGAATACATATAGAGCTAAGGGAAATCTTGATTTGGTGCACACCGATCTTTGCGGGCCCATGCAACCAAGTCATTCTGGATGTCAATACTTCATGCTTTGTGTTGATGACTACTTAAGAAATGTGCGGATATATTGTCTAAGAAACAAGAGTCAAGCCTTTGAGACATTTCAAAGTTCAAAGCACTTGTTGAGAATGAAGTTGGTCACAAGATCAAAACTCTCCGCCGATCAAGGGGGAATTCACAAGTAATGAGTTCAAGACTTACTGAAGCTCATGGGATTCATTGACAAATGCCTCCTACTCACACACCACAACAAAATGGTATAGTTGAGATAAAGAATCATACTATTATGGAAATGGTGTGATGTATGATTGATGACTCAAAGTTTAACAAAGACATTTTGGGCGTAAGTCAAAGAACTCGCAATCTATTTGTTGAACAGAGTGCCCATAGTAGCTCTTGAAGGAGTGACACCTCAAGAAGCATGGTCAAATCAGAAACCATCAATTGCACACCTAAGAGTATTTGGGTGTAAAGCTAGCATGCACATACCCAAGAAGAACATGAACAAGTTGGATATGAAAGCTGAGAAACTAATATTCATTGGATATAGTGAAGAAGCACTTGGGTATAGATTATGGGATCCGAAAGCAAAGAAAGTATACACAAGTAGGGATGTTGAGTTCTTTGAGAAGAAACAAGCAGATGCTCCACTCAATGACTCAACAAACATGCAGAATACACCTCTTGTGAAGATAGAATTTGATGTTCCCACTGAAGATGACAAAGGATGAATCGATGATGGTGAAAACTTGGATCCACCACAAGCCAATGGAACAGCTAAGAAGTTACCTAAATGGTATACTCAATTAATAGGAGATGCAAATTTGGATGAAGCACCTAGCACATCATCCAATCCTAGACCTAGAACTCATAGTCAAGCTCGTGAAGAGGTCAATTATGCCCTAATGAGCAGAGTTGTTGAAACAGCTTGAGCCATCTATAGTTTAGGAAGCCCTACAATCAAAAGCTTGGAAATATGCCATGGATTCAAAGTGTCACTGATGAAGAGCAACACATGGCAACTTATCGATCTTCCACCAGGGAATAAACCCATTAGATGCAGATGGATATTCAAGACTAAGTACAAATTAGATGGGACTATTGACAAGTATAAAGCAAGGCTTGTAGAAAGGGGTATGCATAACAAGAAGGCATTGATTATGAGGAGACACTTTCTCCACACCAAGATCAAGACAATCGGATGATCTTTGCTATAAGCTGCATAATTTGGTTGGAAAGTCCACCAAATGGATGTGAAAAGTGCCTTTCTTAATGGAGATTTGCAAAAGAAGTCTATATGACTCACCAGAGGGTTATGTAATACCAGAAAAGAGATGATGGTATGCGACTCATAAAATCTCTATATGGCCTAAAACAGCACCCCGGGCATGGTACATCAAAATTGATGAGCATCTCATAAGCCATGGATTTGAAAGGAATCCTTATGACCCCAATCTCTACCTCAAAATCAAGGGGGAGATTGTCATTGTGGTTGTTTATGTCGATGATCTAGTCATTACAAGTAGTTATATGAAGATGATCGATGCAACAAAGAAGGATTTTAATCGATCGCTCGACATGACAGATCTTGGGTTCATGCACTATTGTCTTGGGTCGAAGTATGGAAAAAGAGAATCATATCTTTGTGTCACATTTGAAATACACCAAGACAACGCTCGAGAAATTCAAGATGATGGACGCACTCCTATTTCTACACCTATGGAAGTGAGACTTCAATTATCTCGTCATCCATCACCACCGGTGAATGCAACTCTCTATCGGCAGCTTGATCAGAGTCTAATTTACTTGACATATACTAGACAAGATATCAACTTTGCAGAAAGTTATTTATCATGCTTCATGCAAGAACCAAAAATATGTCATTGGAAAGCAAAGAAAGAGAATACTCGAGATATCTAAAGGGTACAATTGACGTTGGTTTCAAGAAGAATGACAACTTCTTCTTGATAGATTATTTAGATTCTCATGCAGAAACATGGATGATAGGAAGTCAACATCGTGTTCGTCTCTTTATGGGATCTCGACCGATATCATGGGGAAGTAAGAAACAAAACTTTTTTTACTGTAAGGCGAGTATCGAGCTATAGTGAAGCTCATTTGTGAAGCAATATGGCTACGCTAAATACTTTGGAAGGAATTGGTGTACCACAACATAATCCAAAGATATGTTGATAATGAAATAGTTCAAATCCAAGATTTCATGAGAGAACCAAGAATATTGAAGTACATGTTCATTTCATACACGAGCATGTCTTTGAAGCACACCATATAGCTCTAGTTCTGTCCCACAGGTGAAACCCACTAAGTCACTTGCATGTCATAAATTCACACCGTTTCGGAGAGTTCCTCTCCACTTCATTGGAAACTATACAAAATTAAGGGGGAGTGTTAGCATAATTTAGCATAGGCATATTTATTGCATTTTATTGCATTGTCTTTTATTTAATAATGTGCAACATGTGCACTCGGGTCTAGTGAATTGCATTCAATATTGTTATGTTGGATACAATTCAATATTGGTATTAGTAGTAATTACATGTGCATGTGAGATGGGTATTATCATCTTGTAGTTGGTGCCTGATAGGGTGTCATGTCTATCCATATGAGGTTGTCTAATATCTATAAATATTACGATACTTGCATTGTTATGTAATCTGATTTCATGATCAATAATATTTGTGAGGCTTCCCCTTTTTGGTCATTACAATCTTATTCTATTCTATCATTTGGTATCATATCTATACCATTATTATCATATATCATATCCTATTCATGATGTATCCTTAGCCTTGAATCCTCATATGGTATATGAATCCTTTACTCTTCATATAACACCTCGACATTCATCTCAGCTTTCCTTCACACATGGATACTTCTCATAGGCCATGTTGCATGTATATATCCCATATCTTGCATCATGGGGGAAACTCTTCATATCATTCACATGCTCCATATAACTATATATCATTCCCTATTTCTCCATGTTCTCTAGACCTATCTCAAATACTTGGCCTCATGCACTCTCTCGTGATCATTGAGTCTTTTATCATTTAAACATGCATTGTTATTTAAGATCATCTGTTCATGGTCCCTTTTCTATTTCTCTTGTTTCATAGATCATATTCACATTCACATTTGGGGGCATTCTAATTCTGCTAAACTACCATGAAACACTCTTTTTCTTGGTTCATACTTACCCGTTGATGGTTTCTTCATATCGACCTCACTTTTCACATGCCACACTAGGGACATCCTTATTCCTCTCTCCTCACTTATTTATATCACATATTTGCAATTAAAAATCTAAAAACATTAGGTGAGATCTTGATTGGATGCATTCTTCCTTGGTTATACTATCCTATGTTGAACCTTTACTTATCATGTTACTATGGTACATAGTATGCTTTGACATTTTTCATACACACATGCATGTTCAAAAGGTATTTTGAGGTGAAGGATAGTCAATTATAGGTTGTTACACAATGTATGATTTTGATCCTACTCATTACTAGTTCCACCGAGGCTCTTGGGGCCATATACATTTCTCCTAATTCCCTAATAGGTTATATTATTGCAGTCTTTCACATTTTCATTCCTATATTTAGATATTACATCATTTCATACTATTTATGTTTTCTACCATGCTAATTAGTGCTTCATGTGTAGCATTTTCCTCACAAGAATCATGTCAATCATGGATATTTGAGTTTCTTATAGTTTTTGTCACTATTTTCAGCTATGCCCTATGTTTTCTTGTTATATTGTTTTCACAAGCCTTGATGGATCTAATTGTCTTGTGACATCCTAAGTGGTGTGCCATGTATGACACTTCCAATACTTGTTGAGTCCTTGTGTAAAAATAAAATCTATGCACTTGGGTACATTTGTAGGTCCTAGAACATACTAATATATACATGATTCCTAATCAAGAAAGACAACAATTGAAAATTTCTAATGGGCCTTTTCATTCATCTCTTATACTTTTAATGATCTTACAAACCTTACAGCCCATTGGTATTTTATCGATTTATCTTTCATGGCCTCATACACTAGCGTCAATTTAGGACAGATGAAGTGACACTCCTATCCCTTCTAGGTGCTCCCGACCCTTTCTATAGTTTTCTCACTCTTTTGGGCCTCATTTACTTAATGGTAATGTTTTACACTTTTGGTTCATCATTTTAGATGTCAATTTCAAAATTCAAAAAAGGGAATCATATATATACATAGTTAGAGCTCTCAAATAAGGGGTGATGAACTAGCATTATCTACTATAAACTCGGCTTGATCTAAAGGCATAAGAGCATTACAAATGTTTCATATAACACATTTCCTTAAGGGACAAGAACATTTACAAATCACTCTACATACACAACATAGGAGGGTAATTCTATTCCATTCCATCCCACACATTCTATACATTTTCTATATTCTAGATATAGCCTATTATCACTGTGTAACTTGAACATGGACATCCTAAGGCATCATTACACAAACATTCACACAAAAATACATGGATTTTGAAATATATTGTAGCGTTTGGTTCTAAGTTCACTCTTTGTTGACCTCTCGGGTTAGTCGACTCCTTATTATTCATCTTTTTATTAGATTTAATGTGGTTTGTTTATATTTGCAACAAAGTATCTATTTTACAGGTTACTAGTGTAAAAATTGACATTAGGAAAAACTAGAGTACAAACAAAGATTAATAGTGAAGCTCCTCTAGCACAAAAACATAAAAAAATGAGCATCTAGGTGGACACTAGCACCCAAATCTAGTCATTAGTGCCTCACTCTTGTTTTCTCATGGGTACTTCTATCATTAACATATTTTGGTCTCAAAATATCTTGTGACTATCAAAGACACTTTTTCTAGTATTTTTAGCTATTCACCTTTCTCGATCACTTACATGCATCACTCAAATCATCTAAGTCATTTATCTCTCTCATTTTCTTAGGGTTTCATATTATTTCTTTCTTGTTGCATGTCCAATTTTGTATTTTATTACTTCTATATATCATTCATTACGTAGTTACTCTAAAATATAGATGTAATTAAATTTATATTAAATCATTTTTCAACCTAACCAAAAAAAACCTACCTTATAAAAATTCACTAGAATGTCTCTTTTTCTTCTCAATTAATGGACCAATCATGTTACCCATCCTATATACCAACTAAGGTTTCTGGTATGGTTTACAACGTTGCTGATTTATACAATTCTACACTCAAAATCCTCCCCACTTGGATACTCCAATGTTTGATCCAATTATTGATGTAATTACCACTCATTGCAATCATCCACCTCCAACCCCACATGTTTCTATCCCTCCACCTATTACCTTTGTAGCTCCTCCCACCACCTATAAAGGTTATGATATAATTGAGAAAATAAAGAATACACCACCAAAATATATATTTATGATCTCTTAAGTAGTGCGTCATATTTTTGTCATACATTAGAAGCTTACCTACACTCCATCCATATCGAAAGTGATAATTCCCCTATTTCCTTCACACATCTTCTTCAATCTCTCACAAACCTACCAAATGTCATATCCTTTAGTGATGAGGATATCTTGTAGTAAAAATAGTGATATTCACGTGCTCTTGCTTATCACCACTACTATTACATCTATATCAACTGTGTACTAAATGAAAATGGCTCTGCTATAAATCTATGTTCTCTTTCACTACTCACGTAATTACAAATTCCTAATAGTTTGATCACTAAATCCTCCACCCTTGTTCATGGTTATGATTCCACTACTCACACATGCATCGGTACCATCACCTTACCTTTACAAGTTTGACCTAAAACCCTTCCCACTCTGTTTTATATCATTAACACATAATTTTAGTTCAATTTATTACTTGGTAGACCATGGATTCATGCCATGCATGTTGTTCCTTCTACTGGCTCATCGCTATGTGTTAAATTTTTACATGATGGATATGAGTATATTACTTCTATTGATCATGACCCCTTCAAGTTATGTCGAATAGATTCAACCACTTCCATTCTTATACCTCTTCTACATTGTATTCCATACTATGATATTAGTACATACAATGTCATTCAATCTAGTGCTCTCACTATTTATTCTATTTGTGTACCCCTTCCTTCCATACCTATGCATACCCCTAAAATTATATCATGCACCTCATCTCCCTATAACACTAAAAATACCCAACCTATCACTACTCCTCCCAACCCTACAAAACTGATGATTTTGATGATGAGGTTGATTTCATCAAGCTTACCGCTCAAAATTTTCAAAATATTAAATTTACTCCTCTTGAAATAGATGAATCCTACTTCCAAGACACTTTTGTTGCTATTGGCCTTGGTGAATATCAATTTAAGAAACTTCCTCCCTCTACTACAACCATGATATTTTTCAAGGCTATTATAAATGAAATAGATCTCATACCTTCTCCTCTGGTTCCATCTACTCCACTAATCGATCCATTTACATGTACCTTATTTATACATAAATATTATGGGCCTCATATTCTATTCAATCCTACTTTCCCTAACATTGTTTACATGGTGAAGGATTGACACAATTTTTCAAACTCAATTATCACCTCCCACCATCTCACTCTCCCACCTATATCAAGTATATATTATCATTACCACTTCTTATGGTCTCTAGGTCTTCTACTTGTCACTTGCACGTACCCCCCACTCCTCTCACTTAACCTCAAAAATATTATCTTGAGGTGAATGTAGGAACTTTCCATACACGATGTAGGCTATTTAACATAGATATTTACCAATCCCACCGAGGATCCTAGGGAATCTTATTTTTATACTATAAAACTTCATACATCACAAGTTATACTATCACATTATTTAATACTTCTCATTACTATTGCTTTACTTTTCACTGATCTATATAAGCTTTAAAATACTATTTATCTCTCTAACATGATAATGAGTATTTCATGTGTAGTATTTTCCTTGGAGGATCAATACAAACATGGTTATTTGTTACTTTTTTCTTTCTATTATTTTTTATTGTTTATGGGATATGATCTAGGTCTTGTTTGACTATTATTTACCTATGGCCGTTTCATAAATTATTGTCTTGTGACATCGTGGAAATGCCCATGTTTGAAACCCACTTTTCGTGGTCCATCTTGTCTTCCTAGTTGCTTGTTACATTGTCTTCTCTTGGATGTTACCTATTTTTACTACTAACACTTGCTACTAATCTATCATGTTTGCATGTGCCTTATTTTCTACCGATCACATTCACTACTCCCTACAGTATCTAAAATCAGATATGCATATTAGTATCCAAATCGTCTCGTTAGAGAAACATTCTCCTATTTTTTTGTATGCACCCTAAACAAGGGAAATATATTATGTGAAGAAATCACCCTACATCAGCTATGAGATTCAACATAGATCAACAAAATACAAAATCAACATAGGCATACAATTACAGTTGGCCTAGAAAAAGACTTGGGTACAAAACATATAGAGCAGATACTAGCGCCCAAACCTAGATAAGAATAACATTGTGTGCTTGTATCCCCAAGATCTTGTTTCCTGAGGGAAAATATAGTCAAATTCTCCGTTCAACATAATTCACAACATATTTTATATTAATTCTCCAATAATAGGCACTTACCTCTAGTTATAGAATTCGGTATACAATCACATTTCAAGATAATCGAATAATTGGAGGAAACTCAAAAAAATTAGATAAATTACAACAAATTAGGGATGTATTATCTACATTAGTTATTATTCGGGAAGTTCCATGGAAGGAGAGAAAATATATACCTATCTCCCTAGCATTCTTTTCTTGGCATGAGATTGCCCAAAAACTCAAAACAATTCACTCATGGCATGAGATCACCCAAAAATCTTGCTCTTCGCGTGAGATCACCCAAAAAACTCACTTTTATCGTGATATTTCCCCAAAAATTCTCTTGGTGTGAGATAACCCAGAAACCTCATGATCAAAATTCAAATCTAATAAATCCAAGAAAACAAAACAATTTTCTATCACATACTCTCCTACATATCGATGCAAAATTTAGCTTTACATAATTTTACACTTCATACTTATACATGCATTACTTTTATCTTTCATATACAAAAATTTGACTTCTTTATCACTCTTATTTTTCAAGTATTTTATTAATACACAACATGAAGAAGCTCACATTAGCAAGCACAAACTCCAACAACACGCTACTACAAATACACTTCATCCCTAGGGTTCACCTCCCTTTTTGAGTATCCACACTTCACTTGTCCACTCAACACGCTATCACCTACACTCTTCTCTATAATATTACAAGGTACACATCTTATATATACTTTATTCTATCAAGTATTTACTCAATAACATAAAGTGGGGGAATCTATAAAAAAATTTATGCACTAAGGTATATTTCTAGGTCCTACAAAATACTAATATATGCATGATTCCTATGAAAAATAACTAGCAATTCATAATGTCTTGTGGACCTTTTGATTTGTCTCTTACACTTTTATTGACCTTACAAACCCTACAACCATGCCAGTTTTGACTTATTTATCTTTTATGGTCTCATAAACTAACATCCATTTAGGACATAAGTGCCTGTGTGCTTATGTACCTTATGGGAAATCGTAACCCTTTCTCCCCTTTTCTCACTCTTTTGGGTATCTTTTACTTCTTAGGAATATTTTACACTTTTGGTTTAACCTTCTAGTTTTTCATTAAAAAATTCAAACAATGTAATCATCTATATACATAGTTATAGCTCTCAAATAAGTGACCAATCACTAACATTCTCTAATATCACATACATTTGTATCTAAAATCGCAAGAGCATTAAAAATCATCCATATTGCATATTCACTCAAGGGAAAAGAGTAATATCACTATGCATACACATAATAGGAGTGGAAGTCCAAACTATTCCATCCCACACATTTTATACATTTTCTATATTATAGATCTAGCCCACTATCACCGTATAACTTGCATAAGGGAATCATATGAAATAATTAAACACAAATTCACATATAAACTACATGGATTTTGAAATGTAGTGCAATGTTATGCACTAAGTTCACTCTTTGAGTGACTAGAAGGATCATTTAACTCCACATTATGCATATTTTTATTAGATGTGATGTGATTTGTTGTTATGTTCAGATATGTATATATTTTTAGGTTACATGTGGAAATAATGACATTGGAAAAAAACCAAAGTGAAAAAAATGTAGATAAAAAACAAAGACCCCCCTACACAAAAAGATCAAAACGTGAGCATCTAGGTGGAAACTAGTGCCCATATCTAGTCACTAGTACCTAGGCACTCTTGTCCTCCACTGGGATATTCTATCCTACAAATTTATGGGTCTTAAAACTCCAATAACCTTCAAAAAAATGATTCAAGTCTATTTCAACTATTCACTTTACGAGATTAGTTCCAATAATTCAAAAATCAGCTAAGTCATCTATCTCTCTCATTTTCCTAAGGTTTCAAATTTTTACTTGCTTATTTATTTTCCATTTACTGTATTTTATTACTTTTATATAATTTATTAAATTAGTTACTATGAAATATAGATTTAATTCAATTTATATTAAACCACCTTGTTTGTAGTTTTCCTATATGCTTTTACTAGTTAATATTAAGTGTTCATTACTTCTTTGTCACTAACACTTGTATCCTAGAATTTTCTCATTGTTTTCTTCACTATAGTAATTACCATGTGTAATCTCTATTCCCCTACATGATTATTATATCAGATGCAAAAATGAGTTTTAGTCTTCCTATTTTTGGCTCCATTAAAAAAAATTCATCCAAGTATGCTAAATAAGTGAAGGAAAACAATGGGAGAACCTTTTCACCCTTCTAGAAGTTACAAAAATAGTTACCAAAACACACACAACAACAACATAACAATAAGTTTTGACAATATTTGGTCAACATCGTAAAAGGGTATAGAAAAATTTCAAGTTACTTGTTTTCAGTGGCAGATTGGACAACATACGGGCATTAAGTAGCTAAGAATGCTATTTATGGAAACTATTTCCTCATATAATAGGCCATTCCAACATTCCTCTTTGTCAAGATCATTCATCAAACTTTGGTGACTGATACACGTGAAAGAGATGTGAAAGGCATTAAATATTAGTAACATCATGATGATACAAGAAGATAAGTTGTAGATTTGAGGTGTTGAGGGAAAGTAAAGTTACATCAAGTGTTACTAATGTTTTAGATGATCAATTAAAGGTACATTATTTCATTTTATTTCATTATGATTATGTGAAGTTGTCTTATTGTGTTAAATTTCATAGGCTTGTTTAATATAATGTTATTAAAACAAAATGCAAAAGAAACATATACAACTCATTACATAAGACAATTTCATATATTCATAAAGGAATTGTACAAGGATCCCATCCAAGTTGTGGGATATGGCTGAAGAAAAATTATTTTAAAATGAAATATATAAATGTAAAGGGTAAGAGGAACCCGTATTTCCTTTTGGATGAGATCTTATTCCTTGTGAGTTTCTTCTACATGAGCACATTCACTACTTCAGTACCTAAAATATTAAAGAAGAAAGCACTTAGTGATTAGAGCTACTCTTTCCCATTATATTTATAAATTTGAAAGTAAATGCATCATAAATTGGAATGGAATGAATGTAGTTTTCAGTGTTATCAAATAAAAATCTCCAACCTTGCAGCATACAATTTTCAAATGAGCATGAAAGAAGAATATCCATATCAAGAGGAACTTTAAGAGGCTAAATTGAAGAAAGTGATTATTCATCATTACAGAATAAATTCAAGGGTCACATTTATAAATGATGAATATAAGAATGAGTGGATCCAGAACTGGAGATAGATTTATTTCTTTTGTGTGGAATAATTACAACAAAAATAGCCATAATCTCACAAAACAACTGATACAAGCTTCCGAAAAGAGGTAAAAAAATTGGATTAAAAAGAGATGTAAATTTTGGATTAGTATCATTGAAATGGATTTCCAACATATTCATAGATCTCAAAAAGTGGATATAAAAATACAATAGGTGAATATTAATCTATGGTAAACAAATCTGAAAGTGAGGTTTCACTTAAAGGTTATTTAAAATTTTGCATTAAGAAAGAGAAGAACAAAATGAAAATTTACATCATGATCACAAACATAGAGGTGGAAAATATTCCATAAAATTATGCAAGGTTTTATATGTTTCAATTAATTTATTATATGTTATGGTATGTTTAAACTTATGGTATGTTTCAATGAATTTATTCTTTCCTTTGCATGCATATAAATTGTCAAGCACCTCCTTTAAGTTATTGTGAAGCTTTTACAGGTCATATTAAGTGCATATTTAGCTTATTAATCAGCCTTGGAAGTGGATAAAACCTAGATCTACCCTCCCATGTTTTCTTGAAAGCTTGTATGTGTCCTTTTGAGATTTAAAGAAAATAAATTAGTATCTTACGTGAACTTTATAGGACTTAATGATGTCAAGTAGTGTGTCTTGTGCAATTTTGAGTTTCCAAAATGTTGGTGTATCACCTAATTTTACATATTTTCTACTAATTTTAAGTTTTTTTATCTCATTCAATCCTACCAAAGAATTAGTTTAGGTGATCTACCAAGGGAACCAACCCACTTTGGAGGTTATCCTCAACCCGAGTCACCCACAATTTAGAGTAGTTCCCATTTTACTAGCTAAAGAGAAGAGTCCAATTGTATTTCTAGGTTAAGTATTTACTTAAGATTGATAACATGTAATTAGTTACAAAACGTGGCCAAAAAATAATTGGCTAAAATTGATAGCTTGGATAAAAGTTCCTAGAAAAGATAGGAACGCTCTTGAGCTAGTGTCCCACTTGGGTGTTGAACCCTATTTTATTGATTGGTGTTGTCATATATGTCACATGACATTTATGGAATATGAGAAGTGAAATATCATGTCAATAGGTGTCTATAAATAGTGTGCAGGGGTATCAAGCTGATTTTTTGAGCTTTCAGATGGTTTCGAGTGGTCTTAGAATGCTAAAGCTTGAACCATGAGCTTATTATCCACCGAAGGTGTGGAGAAGGTTTGTATGTATCATTCGAGATGATCTATGGGTCTGAAATTATTATTTTAGCATGTGCAAGGACTTTTAGAGATGGTGGAGGTATGTGTTTTTCATAAATCTAGGAGACCTTTCCAATGAGACTAACTTTTCCTAATTTGGAGCTCTTTGGAGGAATTTATGGCCTTTAAAGTGTTACAGGTTGGGATGAACAAGATTTAATTACAATTCAGTCCGAGTGGCGAGGCCGATCAAAGGAGGGTCATCATAAATAAAAATGCTTCATGCATCCCCATTCCCAAAACCCAACATACACGAGGGATGAATAGGGTTAGATAAAATTTTAGGTTTGCCCAACATTTGCGAAGAAAAAAATCAAGTTGTGATAAAATAATTCTAGTAAGACACCGTGAAATGCGTAGATGGGTTGAGCCTTTTGATTGGCTCATTTTTCATGATCTGACATATATCTTGAAAGTGTAAAGATTGACACTAAAAATTTTTTAAAGGAATGTGGAGCTTCCCTATTAGATCATGTTTCACATTGGTGGGATTGGAGAATTTTGGGGTCGAGAGAGTCAAGAAAATGGGTCCTCGAAAGGTAAAGGAAAATGATCTCGAAAGCTAAGCAAAGCCACGAGGACTTGAAGAAAAAGTGCAGTACTTGGAGACTATGGTTCAGGTTTCGGAGGAGGAAAATTTGGTGGTTATGAAGGGTATGATCAACAACATCAAAGCCACAAAAAAATATGCATGGCCTAGAATAAAATTAGGGGGGAGATCAATGGTTTGGATAAACTTATTCGATATGATGGTTCTTTTTGAAGTGGTTTAAGTGGTGCATAGAAAAGAAAATATTCCAGGGTCACCAGCTCGGATGAAGAAGAGGAGGACGAGGACAAGAAAAGGAGGATGTTATGGGAGAAGAAGAGGAGGAGCCACCTCAGAAGAAGCTACAACTCAAGAACAACAAGGAAACTGAGACCATGGAGGCCAAACCCTCTAAGAATCAAAAGAAAAATTAATGGTGCTGCTCCTAAACTTTAGGAGGTTTTTTGGCGAACTATCTCTGTTTTTTGGTTTAGTTATGTAGTTTCATTTCTCTCGCTGGTTGGGTTTCTAGACCTTGTTGTTTTGGGGTTAAGCTTGTTTAACCCTTTTTGGTCTTGTTCCTCTTTTTGTTTTTATCTGTGAGCTTTCACGATGTTATCTTTCATGTACTGGCCTTTGGGATCCGATCCTTGTTTTTACCCTATCTAATTAAAAATATTTTGGATTGGTTAGGTACACATTATCAAAAGTTTGACATTGCAAAGGATGTGAAAATTCCTTATTGGATTTCTTCGCACGGTGGTCGGTGGTGGTTAAGAATAGTCTAAATTTTTTTTAAAGGGCATGCAGATTCCTTATTAGTTTGCTTCTAATGGTTTCTAGTGGAGG
The DNA here is from genome assembly GCA_018340775.1 of Taxus wallichiana var. yunnanensis. Lineage (NCBI taxonomy): Eukaryota > Viridiplantae > Streptophyta > Pinopsida > Cupressales > Taxaceae > Taxus > Taxus wallichiana. The sequence continues at coordinate 166,048,514 of CM031240.1, forward strand.
TTAAGAATAGTATGAAAGTGTGAAGTGTGTGGAGCTTTCTTATTGGATAGAAATTCACAATGATATACAACTAATAAGAAGATCCAATCCATGTCAAATTTTTATTGGCTGCGAGGATGGGCTCATTAACTACAATAAGTTCTAGTGAAATGAAACTCTATCAAATGTGGCTTATTCCATGGGTTCGATTCTTCCTAAGCCCATCACTTTAAGTTTTTTCATAATGTCAAGATGTGTCTAGTGAATGAGATCAAATGAATAAGAAGGTTGTTACAAGCTAGAACGTTTTGAAGTGTGGAAACATCATTTGTATCCATGGTGGTGATCATATAAACTTAAATTTTAACTAATGAAAAATTCCAAAAATTATAGGTAATGTCTATAAGGAGGTTGGAAAGGTGTTGTAAAATAAATTAGGTTGATTCATCTCAAAAAAAGGATAAATTTGTGACATAATTTTTCTCTATTGGAAAGTATATGAGAAACAATTCAAATGAAAGTATAAACCAATTTACATCGAAAGGAGGAGTGGTTGTATGATGGAGCCTATTGACTCAAAATACACTTGATGAAGTGTATAACATATGTTAAGACATCTAGTTTTTTTTAAAACATTGTGATGTTGGTTGAGCTTCCAAGCTATGTTTGATCTTAAAGCTAAGCCATATGCTTTAGTTCAAGTGGAGAAAAAAATGAAACATCCTTAGTTGGACTGAAGGAACTCATGGAGAAGCTCAAAAGTCAATTGCATCGAGTAGATAAAGAAGTTCCACTTATCAACCTACAAACACCAAGTTCCTTGAGAAATCTTGAATGTATGGAAGAATATAAAGGACTTAATATGTTTACATGAAAAATAAATGAAGAGTTACAAATGTAGAAATTATTCTAAACTTGCTCAAACCCATGAGAAAAAAAAGGTGAAGAGTCTTTTCTTAAAATAATGAAAATTCAAATATAAGAAATGAAGAAATGTCCAAAAGGTAGATATGATAAATTATGGAAGTTGGAAAGATAGTCCAGTAGTTTTTCTAGCTCAATAAATAGAATGTGAAATGTTTATATGACTTTCTAGGGATACCAAAAAGTGTGTGAGAAGGGTATGCTCCTAAAAGCGCATGTGAGTAGAGTGAGGTATCAAAAGAATTTGCGTATAAAATAAACCTTGTATGACAACGATCGTGTGCTGAGAAGATGACCAGAAGAGAGTGAATAAAGATAAAAATTGAGAAGAAGAGTTAACTAATTCAGATGTCACTATCAATTGTTTGAGACAAAAAAATAAGCGTGATCAAAATTCTGAAAAAGTATAATTTGTAGCTTAAGATGTGGGTAGTTGTTTCTTCCATGTAATTTGAATCTTACTAAAGGTCACTTGTTCTTTGGACCATATTTGGGAGGATTCCATACAAGTTGAATCTGTTAAATTATTGAGTTGTAGTTCCAAGTTGAGTTGAAGCTCAAGCATGAAATCATGTAACATTTACAAGAAATTCTTATTCTAAGCTTGTTCTTGGTTTCAATGCTTCTTTTCCCAGTTTGGGTTTCCCACATTAAATTATGTCTTTGTGTGTTATATATATTTTTAGCTTCTTGTAAATGTTGATTTGATCTTGTGATAGAAATTAAGTGAATTATTTTGTGAGGTAAAATTTGAAAAAACTCATTCACTCCCCTCTTAGTGTCCTAATTTCCAACAATTTGTATCAAAGCATGACCTTGGTGTGGTTATTTTAACAACTCAAGGGAGATCTAGAAAGTTCAGTCGTGGAAAGAAATCAATTACAAATTGGTTTTTCCACCTCCAAAGCTCCTTTATTTAATGGATCAAATTTTTCTTCATGACTATTAGAATGAAGACTTAACTAATGTCACTTGGGTTTGACATATGGAAATTAGTTGACAATGGCTACACTATTCCAGCTACACCTCCTACTAATGTAGCATGAAAGAGAGAAAGTGAAAAAAATTCTAAAGCCATGAATGCAATTATTTGTGGGCTGGCTGAGGTTGAGTTCATAAAGGTCATGTAGTGTACCACAACTAAGGAAATGTGGGAAAAATTGAATACTATATATGAAGGATACAACAAGGTAAAATTGGCTAAGTTACATACTTATCGTGCTCAATTTGAAAGCATGAAAATGAAAGAAGGTGAAAATATTGCATCATACTTGAAAATAATAGATGAAGTTATAAATATTTTTAGAGACTTAGGAGAAAAAAAAGAAAGTATGGTTTTTCTAAAAGTGTTGATATCTCTATCTTCAAAATTTGATTCCAAAGTGTCATCAGTAGAGGAAGCCAAGGATTTAACCACCTTGACAATGGATGATCTTTATGGAATCTAATTGCATATGAGATGATAATTAGTGACCAAAATGAAGTCAAGAAAGAGGAATTCTCCAAGGATGATAAAGAATCATAGGTCAAGAAGAATAAAGTTGAGTCTAACATGGAATATACATGATGAGAAGTTAGAAGCCATGTTTATGAGGAAGGTGAAAAGAGGATAAGATAAGTACAAGGGAAATGTACCTTTTAAATGTTTTAATTGTGGCCAAGTTGGTCATTTTTCTACAAATTGTCCTAACAAACACAAGGGAAATCAAGATGATGAAGAATATTATCAAAGGAAAATAATAATTTCAAGAAGAAAGGGGGAAAGAAGAAATAATTCAAAAACAATATTAACTTTTACACACAAGAAGGTTTGATCTCTTCTCATTCAAGTGACTCCGAAGCTTTGAGAGCTATGATGAAGGGACTAAAGTTGAAACATTATGAAGGATATGGAAGTATCTTCTATAAGAAATTCACAAAGTAAAATTCATACTGAATATGATATTATAGATGAAGAAGAATCAAAATTTAACCTTGAGGAAAAATTAATCAGTTCTTTAGAAGAGGTAAAACATCAAAGAAAGAAGAATCAGAAACTAAAATTGATGGTGAAAGAGTATGAAGGAAAAATCAGTCTTCTTGAAGAAAAAAAACAAAGAAGCTCAAGAACATGAATATATGGTCAAGGAATTTGAGGCACAAATCAAGGTTATTAAAGAATATTTTAAAATCAAAGAAGAAGAACATATCAATCTTAAATCTAAACTAGAGTTGCACAGACCAAATTGGATTAGAACTCCACTAAATTGAAGATGTATCACAAGTTTGAGAAGATAAAAAATGAACTAGATGACCTGCTAGGAAAGAAAAGAGATGTCAATGAAAAATATGGTCTAGGATTTGAGGAGAAGAATGAGGATGAAAAATCAGCAAGAAAGAAAATAACAAAGACAACTCAAGAACCTCCTAAAGCTAAGAGAGTTGATTTCAGGAAGAGATATCATTCCAGGTAGACAACATCATGCTATGAGGTATGCCCATTCATTTTATGGATATTGTTTTTCATGTAATGAATTTGGTCACAAAGCCTCAAAATGTAGAAAGTATTATAAAGGTCATGGTAGACATCTTGATTTTTATCATTTGAGAAGTAAGGATGAGCTGATTTGCTACAATTGTCAAAAGTATGGGAATATAAATGGTTTTTACTAAATAACTCTAAAGAAAATAAATAAGGTTTACAAATCAATCGATCCTACAAATGCAAAGGAACAAGGATTGATAGCCCAAACTACCTTTCATTCTCAAAGTGAAGACTTGGAGTGGTATATTTATAGTGGGTTATCATGCCACATGAAAAGAAACAAGAGTACATTAATCTCTTTGAAATAAAATTCTTCAAGATGGTGAGGTATGGTGATAATAACTCAACAAATATTGTGGAAAAAGGTAAACTAAGTTCTTGAAAATGGATAATCCATCGTGATAATGTGTTTTATGTCGAGGGATTGGAACACAATAACTTGAGTGTTAGTAAAATGTACCACAAGGGATATATAATCTTGGACAAGTACCGAAGGGATGAATTCTAGTCCTCTCCTCATTTTGAACAACCATGGACTTGATTTTACCAAGGATGATGAAAACGTGAATTCCCAACCATTCATGCGCTGGAGAGATCGTTTCTGCTTTTGTGCAGAAGCAATTTATAAAGCTCAGGTTGAGAATTGTTTCATGACAAGAGATGTGAAATAAATAAATAAAAATTAGGTAAGGTGGTTAGAAAGGAAAAGATAACCACAAATAATATGTATTTTTAAAAAAGGTAAATAAAGAAAAATGTTTCAATAATAAGGTGGATGAAAGTTGTCTTTGGCACAGAAGACTAAGACACCTCAATATTTATAACCTTGTCATAATTAGCTCCATGATACTTTTATGGAACATGCCAAAGATCAAAAACTAGCTGATAAGATTTGTAAAGCATGCCTTCATGGGAAATAGACTAAAATAAATTTCAAATCAAAAGATTACTCCACTACAAATCCTCTAGAGTTGATAGACATTGATCTTGTAGGACCAACCATAACTAAAAGTATTTAAATAAGCAAAAACTATTTCATGTTTTTGATTGATGATTTTATAAGGATGACATGGGTTTCCTTCCTGAAAGAGAATTTAGAGGCACTATAAATATTTAAAGCATTCAAACCTCTAGTGGAAAATTAAAAGAATGTAACAAATAAAGAGCTTGATGTCTTATACAGGATGAGAGTTTTGGTCAAATGAATTTGATGAATTTTGTGAGAATCATGGAATAAGAAGACAATTCTCATCTGTAAAGACACCTCAAAAAAATGGGGCAGTAGAAAGAAAAAACAAAATAATACAATAAATGGCTAAAACTATGCTTAATGAATAAAAATTTCCTGATGGATATTGGAGAGAAGCAGTTGGCACAACAATATACATTTTAAATAGATCTCAAATAAAATTAACCACAAGAAGACACCATATGAGCTTTAGAAAGGTAGACCTACAAGTGTAAAGCATCTAAGGGTCTTTGGAAGTAAGTGTTACATCAAGAGAGATGATGACAATTTGGGTAAGTTTGATTCAAGGTGTGATGAAGGTATTTTCTTAGGCTACTCAACTATTAGTTCAACATATAGATGCTATAATAAGAGCCAACAAAAGATAGTTGAGAGTAATAATGTCACAATTGATGAATCCTATCCAAATAAGGTCATAACTCAACCCAATGAGACTCCAAAAACTGCTGCAAATCAGGATGATGAAGAAATTTTAGAAGTTGAACATGAAGAAGAAGATGAAGAAGAAGAGATACATGATACTAAGGAACCTTCAACACAAGTTAAAAGATACCATTATCAAATTCAAATCATATGAAACAAAGAAGAGAGCATCCAAACAAGAAGAATGGTAAAAATTTCTCAAAATCAACAAAATCATGTTCTGTTGTCCTAAATAGAACCAAAGAATGTCATGGAGGCTAGGAAGGATAAGAATTTTGTGAATGCAATGAATGAAGATTTACAAAAATTGAAAAGTATGAAACATGGGAGCTTTTACCTATGCCAAATTACAAAAAAATATTGGAACCAAGTGGGTGTTTATAAACAAGTTAAATGAAAAAGGTGAAGTCACTAGAAATAAGGAAAGGATGGTTTGTAAAGGATATGCTCAGGTGAAAGGAGTGTATTTTGATGAGACATTTTCTCCTGTGGCTAGGATGGAAGCCATTAGGATTTTATTAGCATATGAAACACACAAAGGATTCAAAGTATATAAAATGGATGTGAAATAAACATTCTTTAATGAGAAATTGAATGAGTAGGTTTACATTAAACAACCTAATGGTTTCTCTCCTTCTAGGGACATGGAGTATGTGTGCAATCTGAAGAAGGAACTTTATGGTCTCTAAAAAGCACCTAGATATTGGTATAGAATGTTATACAAGTACTTGATTGAGCAAGGATTCATAAAAGGTGTAGTTGATAGTAACTTGTATTAAAAATAAGAAGATGAACACTTGTTGATTGTTGTTGTATATGTAGATGACATCATTTTTGGGAGCAAAAATTATAGCACATCACATGTATTTTTAGAGGTAATGAAAAAGGAGTTTGAAATGCCAATGTTAGGTGAACTCTCATTATTCTTAGGGTTTCAAATCCGTTAAGGAAAAGAAGGAATATTTATCCCACGATAAAAGTACATCAAAGAAATGCTCAAAATATTACAGATGCAATATTGTAAGCCAATAAGCACTTCTATGTGTGTAGGATGTAAAATCAACAAAAAGATAGCTCACCAAAGGTAAATCTAACCCTATATAGATCCATGAAAGGAAATTTTTGTATTCAATAACATCTACACTTGATATCATTCAGGTAGTTTATTTGGTTGGGATATTTAAAGAAGAACGAAGGGAATTACATCTCCAAGAAGTCAAAATAATCTTCCAGTATCTCATGGGGACATTGGACTATGGTATTTGGTATCCAAAATGTAATGAATTTTAGATGAAAGATTTCACATATTCAGATTGGGAAGGTAACATTGATGATAGAAAAAAAAAAACTTGTGGAGCCTTCTTTGTAGGTAAGTGCCTTGTTTCATGGATGAGTAAAAATAAATATCTTTTAGCTCTTTCTACTTCTAAGGCCTAGTATGTTAGAGCATCCATTTTTGTACACAAATGTTGTGGATGAAGAAAACTCTTGAAGAATAAAAAAATTAGAGTGAAGGTCCTATTATTATATATTGTGATAGCATGAGTGTGTTGGTGTGTGGGATCCTATATGTCCTCCACTCACATATGGAGGGTCATCTCACATGGGTTAGGTTTAGGGTTTTAGGGTTTGTTTTGTGTCATGCACTAGGGTTACTCATCACCCTATATGTATCCATTCATTTGACATTTATGAGTATGCCAAGACACTTTGTTGTCTTTCTCTATGTGAAAGCTTTGTTCTATTATGCAAGTTCTTCCATTGATTGATCGATTCCTCCTTGTGATTACGCTAGAGCTATTACGTTTCCTTTGGAGTAAAATTCATCGTGGTGAAAAGTTTTTGATATGAGTCCCACCAACTCTTTCAGAGTGTTATAAGTGTTTCAATGAATCTAGTGATGCATTATAAGATAAAACACATACCCATCAAATATAAATTTTTGAGGGAACAAGTCAATGAGCAAATAATAAGGCTTGAACATGTGTCTACAAAGGAAGAAGTAGCTGATATAATGACTAAACCTCTACCAAGAGAAAATTTTGAATAGTTAAGGCATAAATTAGGGGTAAGATCATCCCCTAGCAGTCATTAAAGATCTCATAATGATAGGGGGAAACTCAAGTTCCAAAGTTGTGCCAAGAAGGATCAGGTTGAGTCTAGGTAGGGGGATTTAGTTTTCTAACCTAATGAAAAAGTCACAAAGATCATAAAAAGAATTAGTAGAAAGTGAAAGGGATGAATATATATCAAGGGGAATATTACAGGTGTTTGATGATAAGAGGCTTGCATATGTGTGTGTTTTATCAAGAAAAAGAGAAGGATCTTTCCAGGGGATAATCTTGAGGTAAGAACATGCTTTATCATGTTTTTCTTTCATGTTACTCATGTTGTTGTGTGTGTGCATATTTTTTATAGGTTTTAAAAGGGGATAGAGTTAGATAAAAAAATAATTCATTGGATTACATATATGAAGATGTTGGTGCATTAGCTTGCTTATCAACATTTTTGAGTTTGTTTCCATTAGTAAAAATGGGGGTTATTTTTGAACCCTGTTGTATTGGTTGGTGAAGTCATTTATGTTACATGGCATGGATGGAAAAGGAGGAGTGAAATTTCATACAGATAGGTGTCTATTAGTGGTGTGTAGTTGTCTATGGTTGATTCTTTGAGCTTTCAAGATGGTTTCAGGGTGGTCTCAGAATGATACATGCTTGAACAATGAGGTTGATGTCCACTAAAGGTATGGAGAAGGTTGGTATCCATGGATAAGATGATCTAAAAGTATAAAATATGTATTCCAACATGTGTAAGTGATATTTGAGATAATGGAGGTATGTATTTTTGAGAAATCAAGGATACCTTTCCAACGAGACCAACTTTGTGCAATTTGGAGCTCTCTTGACAAAATTATGGCCATTTGATATTTTGTAGGTTGGGATGAGAAATATTTAATTACATTTAAAACCACGTGGTGATGCGTATAAAAGGTGGGTAATCATAAGTGTTATCCAATTTTGCACACATGGCAAGATTGGACAACAGGGTCCTATCACGTTCAAAATGAAAATAGTAGTCCCAGGAACCCATCTCCGGTTATTATCAAGATACAAAAATTAAAAATAATTCTTAAATTGCATATGAGAGATCACCTAGCATCGAAAGGCACCCAGTTTATCTCAACTCAGTGAAGAGTTCAGGGTCGAGTTGATAGAGAATCCGGTGTCAAATTGATAGTCATCTCGGAAATCATCTCGGTAGAGACTCTCAGTTGTAAGAGCTCGACGATGGTCTTGTTAATGCAAAATATAGCTCATTGAAAATTGACGAATGAAAGGAACTGTACAAGGATCTCGGTGGAGATCGATGCAAAAATATCTGAAGGCCAAGTTAGGGAGAGTCAAAGTCAACATGATGCCAGGTTTAATCCATTAAGACAATGCTCGACTAACCACTTGGGAGAATTATCTTGTTTGACCAAGATGATATGAAATTATGCAGATATGGGAGGTTCAACATCATTGAATCTCGGGTTTGTAATTACATAATGGAAGGAATTCTATCGACCCAGGAAGATAGTATAAGCACCATCGAATACCAATGTAAAATTGAGTCAAACTGACATCTTAAAAAGAGATGTGAATTATAATGGTGTTCAGACCTTCCTCGGCCGAGTATTCGGTGCACAGCAGAGCATGTTGCAGTATAGTAAGAGTTATTTTGAGCACTTCCAACAAGCAGGTTGTCCAACTATGTTGTTATCTGTTCAGCATCGAATGCATCCTCAAATTTGGGATTTTCCTTCAAGATATTTTTATGAAAATCAATTAAGTGACAGTGAGAGTATTACCGGGAGACCTGATGAAATTTATTACAAAGATTCTCTATCGAGATCTTACTTGTTTTACGATGTAACTCATGGAAGTGGATCTCATAAAGGTGGAGCTGTTTCATATCAGAATATTCATGGAGCATAATTTGCTTTGCAATTATATGAGCATCTTCAATGAGTCACTAAGTTGGCAGGCATAAAGGATTCTATTGGAATTATCACACCTTACAAGCTACAACTGAAATGTTTACACCGAGAGTTTGATGTTATCCTCAAATCTGATGAAGGAAAACTTCGGTAGGAGAAAAAATCATGGGGATCCCACACGCTGGTGGGAATTGTGGAGATAAGGAACGAACTTGCCAAGTTTGCGTGGTGAAGCTGAGGCTAGGGCCCGTGGATTAATGTGTCCAAGCCGTTACGCGGGGATTTGGAGCTAGTATGCCGAGGTCGGAAATTTGATGATGGCAGGCCAAGCTGTTAATCCTGCTACTGAGGTATGAATAGGGGAACTCAGGGCAAGCACCACCAAGTGGAAATATTGGTTTGGTAAACCATGATCAAACTTCCGTGAATGGGAGAAATCGGATCAAACTGCCAAGCGTGGAAATATTACGATGGCTATCCAACATGATACTTCCGCACGGGCCGTGTAAACAGGATCGGAGCACGTTGTGCGAGTCACAAGGAGAGTTAAAGTGGCAGTTGCAAATTGGGCGGTGAGTAATCCTCCAAGTGATAAGGGAGGATGATGGCGAGATGGTTGAAGATGGGTCGACGTTGAAAAAGTATCCAGTTTCAGGCTCACAAGAAAGAAACGCCTTCTCATGGAATACCGTAATTGCAGCTTACAGAAGACACAGGTTTCCTCACGAAGCAACAAACAGATGTCCGACCTGATCAGTTCGCCTTTGCCAGCATACTTCTCCCAACTCCCATTCGGGCTCTGAGCATTCGGTGGTCGCGAGGCAAAATCCCACGCACAGGCAGCAGGCATGTTGCAGTACAGTAGAAGCCTTTCTTTTGAACGCTTCCAGCAAGCAAGCAACAGGAAACAAATATTCACCGTTGTGTATGATGGATTGAAGTCACGCTATTCAAGGCTTCATAAAATTTTCCCTAATCAGAGATGACGGTTTATTACGGTGCGAGAATGAAATGATTCATATTGCTCAAAGACATGTTTTCTCCTCAAAATGAATTGAATGTGAAGGTTAGCTCAAAATACCGGTTGACCATTTTGCATGCTACATCCTTGTTACTCGTAAATGGTATCTTTGAGAAACTCGAGGTTAATAGGCAATATTTATACCCTTCCATTATGTACGTCCAATCGCATAATAAAAGTATTCCTATACCAGTTTCATAGAAACTTGTTTTTTACAAATGGACGATTATCTTTGTAGTTTCAAGCTAATTTTATCTAGCTTTATTTCTATTAGCTTTGATCCACGACTAAGGAAAAATTCATATGGTTGTTACCTGTACATTTTTCCAAGGTCCTCTTGGTTGCCCCAGTTGTTCAATATATTTTTTGAAGGGCTTATTTTATGTGTTGCAAATTGTAACATAAAGGATCTTTTTAGTTTCGGGAAAAATGAGTATATTGTGTAGCTCACAGCTACCTATGCCATACTAAGATCCCAATAGTGGCATAATTGTTGATTGGAGCCGAGATTGCAGAGTGCATTGCCAAAATACCGAAGGACTCAATGCAAAAGAATCCGATTGCCAAAGTGAGGAAAGAGTTAGTGTGGGGTTCAAAATTGATTGCAACACCGAGTTAGAGGATTCAAAACTCACCGAGTTGAGATTTGTCAGACTTTCTATCCACATGGACCCCCTACTCTTCAAGTCAAATGGGTCAACGGGGTCCTTAAATTATGTTAATTAAATTAATATTTTTATTTAAATATTTTAATAATAATATTTATTATTATTATTTAAATATTTTATTTAAATATTCTTTTAATTAATTGAGAAGACTAGGTCATCGTGCAATTAATGACCCATGAGGGAACCTTCTCGTGGTTCAACTAACTATAATAAATACATCACAGGCCTTCATTTTAGGAATGTAATTATGACCATTTCCTCTTCTTTCTCACATATTTTTCTATAAATGTAAGTTGAAGCCCATTTCAAAGGGTCCCAACAGCTTCATAAAGTTGACAGCTTAGATATCTCAAGTGAGTGTATACTTTTCAAGAATCCTCTCTCTCGTAAGTTGTTCTTGTGTGTTGAGAGAACTTTCAAGCCTCCTCTTCAAGACTGTAATGGCAACTATTGCCTCTTCTGAATGTATGATGCATTGTGTATGTTATTGAAGCAATAAAAGTGTGTGTTTTTGACTAATCTCGGTCCTTTCATCCTTCTATGCTTCTTTGTTCCTTTCTCGTACTTGCAGGTACACTGTGTAAGTTTAGGTTTCTATTGCAGGTTCTTGGAGTTCTGTGATTATCAAGTGGTGGAGTATTGCATGCAGTTGAGTTGTGGTGTCTGTTCACCCTTCTTGAGTTCATCCTTCTTCATTGGGAAACTAGTATATTTCTCGGTCTGATAAAGTTTAACAAAGGGAATGCGTGTCTCTTAGTTTGTGGTATCATGTACCCTCTCTAAGTTGCAGTAGGTGAAGTTGACCTGTGGTGCACACACCGTCTTCAAATTAACCCTTCCTGAGTCTGGAAACACCCTTTATTTGGTGTATCACCATCCCTAGTATAGTTTCATTTCTGTAAATCTATTTCCTAAAACCCCATGAAAATGTTAGCATAGGATTAGATAATCATTTTTGTTACACTAGGAGTAAGACAACAACTAGTTTAGGAAGAGGAAGCCGGCCTTCTCTCGGAGGTTCACCTCGAGCCCAAGTCCCACAAATTGAGAGGTGATCCCATGTGTCCCAATCACATCGAACGTCCTATTCACATCCCGGCCATTCGGAGGGTGCAAAGTGATTTGGTGACACCAATTTTTGCACGCTTATGGGACAGAGTTGGTACTTCTCTTCTCACTTACACAAGTCAAAGTACCCAGCGACTCTATATCTTTGGATTCCAAATCTCAAGGTGCATGTAACTTATGCGAAGAATTCAAACAAGAGCTTCTTCAAAGAAAGGAAAGTATCAGCATATCGAACTTTCCTTGTCTCCTCCAAAGAGAAGAAGAAGAGGCATTTCCACATCCCCATTGGAGATTTACCTAGTAGGGTCATTCAACTCCTCCTTACGGAAGATTTCCTCCACCCAGAACAATCAAACTTTTTGTTGCTATGGCGAGGAACCAAGTTTTTTCCCCTTTCAATGCAAGTCACCTCTTATGCTTTGGCTCAATGTGACCCAATACACCGCTATGGCACTCAAAATTTTACCCTTCTACACATGGGAAACTCACGCGTACTCCAAAGGAGCATATCTTTGATGTAGCCAAATATCCAGCAAGACATAATATCACTGAAGACAACGTTGCAGTTAGACTTCTTGCTACCTCTTTCAAGGGAAAAGTGCTTCAATGGTTTCGTGGGTTAGGTGTTGGCACTATAACCACTTGGGACGAGTTGGGAGAAAAGCTATGTAAACAATTTGAAGACAAAAGTGATCACCTATCACTTTTGGAACAACTTACTACCATAAAGAGAGCTTCCCAAGAATACATGAGTGATTTCAACTTCCGATTCCACAGGACTTGGAATAGGATTCTGGCGCTCGTAAAGCCTTCTACACATAATGCATTCTTGTACTATTTGTGAGCCTTGAATAGTGATGTAGCGCAGCTTATGATCCAAATTCATGGAGGGACTACACTACACGATGCTTACGAGGTTGCCATAAGTGCAGAATTTCTTTGATTCAAATGGAAAGATAGCTCTACAACCACCAATACCCTTTTCTCCGTATCTTATGAATCATCAGCCTATCATTTCTCCTATTCCAAAGAGACTCAAGCAACCATCTCAATCTTCCCCGCCTCTTCAAATGACCTATTTGAAGTCAAGTCACTACTTGCAAAATTTTGGAAATGAGCTCAAGCTGCACTCAAAAGGAGAACTTTCCGTCTTCAATCTATCCCATATGTTTTGGTAGATAGCGTTCTCTTTCGAAAATATTTAAACGACGTCCTCCTTCTATGTGCATAGGACCGAGAACAGTCGAAGAAGATACTAGAAGAATTTCATAATGGCCTATCTAGAGGACATTATTCCTGCACAAACAACAACAGCTACCAAGATCATGCGAGCTAGCTACTATTGGCTAGATTTATTCAAAGATTCCCATCTCTGGGTAAGGAAATGTAAGGAATGTGCCTTTTTCACAAAAAGCGAAGCTGGCCAAGCTCTTGCACTGCATCCAATTCAAGTGGATCAACCCTTTGTTCAATGGGGGTTGGACTTCATCGGAATGATTAATCCTCCATCTAGTGACGGACATAAGTGGGTCCTTACTGCAATAGACTATTTTACTTGATGGACAGAGGTGGTAGCATTAAAAGAGAGCAATGAAAAGGAAGTTCTAGATTTTTTTGAGGGTATAATGACGAGGTTCGGTGTTCCGCTTTAAATACGGTCATTTCGCATAATGCGCTAGCTTTTCTTGGTATGAAATTGAGTGAATAGGCATGTTAAAAATGGGGTATACCTCAAAACTTCATCCAATTACTATCCTCAAGGAAACGGATTGGTTGAGTCTAGCAACAAAAACCTCATAAGGATTATTGAGCGCACAATGGAGACTAACAAGAGGACTTGGCATACACAGCTTAAGACCGCCTTATGGGCAGATCGGATCACACCTAAAAGGGCCATCAGAAATTCTCCTTTCGTTTTGGTATATGGAAGAGTGGAAAAACTCCCGCTCTCATTGGAGTTACTTTCTTTGGAGTTAGCTCATCAACTTGAAGTTATAGAGAGTGATCCTCTGACAATAAGGTTTGCTGAACTCATGGAGTTAGAGGAAGTACGAGACAAGGCTATGAAAACTTTGGAGCAGCATCAGGCTCAAGTTAAGAAATATTTTGATAAGAAGGCATCCAACAGTGTTTTCAAGAGGGAGATTTAGTTCTCAAATGGGATGAAGATAGGGCCAAACCAGGCAGGCATGCCAAGTTTGACGCTCTCTAGAGTGGGCCATACATCATCACAAGTTGCAAAGAGGAAAATTCATTCCATCTATCTAGGCTCAATGGAGAAGAACTCGCCCATTGATGTGAATGGGATACATCTCAAATCTTGTTTTTGAGAAGCGCCCACCCTTGTACAGCTTAAATTAGGTGTTTTCCTCCAAGTGCTTATGCACATTGTTGCGTGTTGTTGTTTTTATTTCCTTGTTGCTGTGTTGTGTTGTTCTGCACATTGTTTCATCATTGGAAGGTGTCAAGGAGAAGAAGGTTCAAGGTTTCCATAAGAGTTTCAAAATCTGCTTCATTCAAAATTTTGCAGTGTTCCATGGATGTCAAGCATTCAATAGATTCAGTATACTTCATGCTTAGCATTCTAGGGAGGTCCAGGATATCGGCAATGCTCAAGGAGATTCTGGGATGTGTCAAAGAAAATCATACTACTATTAGGATTCCAACATAGACTCCATGCCCAATGGATGACTTAAGGCTACTGGAATCATGCTTAGCAGGCAATCATCCCCAAGAGGTCACCAAAAATGTTATCCAATTTTGCACACATGGCAAGATTGGACAACGGGGTCCTATCACGTTCAAAATGAAATAATAGTCCCAGGAACCCACCTTCGGTTATTAACGAGATGCAATAATTAAAAATAATTCCTAAATTGCATATGAAGAGATCACCTAGCATCGAAAGGCACCCAGTTGATCTCAACTCAGTGAAGAGTTCAGGGTCGAGTTGATAACGAACCCTGGTGTCAAGCTCACGAGAAAGAAATGCCTTCTCATGGAATACCTGTAATTGCGGCTTGCAGTAAGACACGTGTTTCCTCATGAAGAAAAAAATAGATGTCGGACTTGATCACTTGACCTTTGCACAAGATACTTCTCCCAACTCCCATTCAGTGCTCGAGCATTCGGTGGTCGCGAGGCAAAATCCCACGCACAGCAAAAGCAGGCATGTTGTAGTACAAGAGAAGCCTTTCTTTTGAACGCTTCCAAAAGCAAATTGCAGAAACAAATATTCACTGCTGTGTATGATGGATTGAAGTCACACTATTCAAAGCTTCATAAAATTTTCCCTAATCAGAGATGAAGGTTTATTACGGTGCGTAAATGAAATGATTCATATTTCTCAAAGATGTTTTCTCCTCGAAATGAATTGAATGTGAAGGTTAGCTCTGAAAATACCGGTTGACCATTTTGCATGCTACATCCTTACTTGCGTAAATCGTATCTTTGAGAAACTCGAGGTTAATAGCAATATTTATACCCTTCCATTATGTACGTCCAATCGATAATAAAAAGTATTCCTATACCAGTTCATAGAAACTTTTTTTTTACAAATGGACGATTATACTTTGTAGTTTCAAGCTAATTTTATCTAGCTTTATTTCTATTAGATTTGATCCACGACTAAGGAAAAATTCATATGGTTGTTACTCAGTACATTTTTCCAAGCTCCTCTTAGTTGTCCCAATTGTTCAATATATTTTTGAAGGGCTTATTTTATGTGTTGCAAATTGTAACATAAAGGATCTTTTTAGTTTCTGGAAAAATGAGTATATTGTGTAGCTCACAGCTACCTATGCCATACTAAGATCCCAATAGTGGCATAATTGTTGATTGGAGCTGAGATTGCAGAGTGCATTGCCAAAATACCGAAGGACTCAATGCAAAAGATCCGATTGCCAAAGTGAGGAAAGAGTTAGTGTGGGGTTCAAAATTGATTGCAACACCGAGTTAGAGGATTCAAAACTCACCGAGAGATTTGTGCAGTGTACTCTATCCACATGGACCCCTACTCTTCAAGTCAAATGGGTCAACGGGGGTCCTTTAAATTATGTTAATTAAATTAATATTTTTATTTAAATATTTTAATAATAATATCTATTATTATTATTTAAATATTTTATTTAAATATTCTTTTAATTAATTGAGAAGACTAGGTCATCGTGCAATTAATGACCCATGAGGGAACCTTCTCGGTGGTTCAACTAACTATAATAAATACATCACGGGCCTTCATTTTAGGAATGTAATTATGACCATTTCCTCTTCTTTCTCACATATTTTTCTATAAATGTAAGTTGGAAGCCCATTTCAAAGGGTCCCAAATAGCCTGCATAAGTTGGACAGTTTAGATATCTCAAGTGAGTGTATACTTTTCAAGAATCCTCTCTCTTAAGTAAGTTGTTCTTGTGTGTTGAGAGAACTTTCAAGCCTCCTCTTCAAGACCGTAATGGCAACTATTGCCTCTTCCGAATGTATGATGCATTGTGTATGTTATTGAAGCAATAAAAGTGTGTGTTTTTTTGACTAATCTCGGTCCTTTCATCCTTCTATGCTTCTTTGTGCCTTTCTCGTACTTGCAGGTACACTGTGCAAGTTTAGGTTTCTATTGTAGGTTCTTGGAGTTCTGTGCTTATCAAGTGGTGGAGTATTGCATGCAGTTGAGTTGTGGTGTCTGCTTCACCCTTCTTGAGTTCATCCTTCTTCATTGGGAAAGTGGTATATTTCTGGTCTCGATAAATTTTAACAAAGGGAATGCATGTCTCTTAGTTTTTGGTATCATGTACCCTCTCTAAGTTACAGTAGGTGAAGTTGATCTGTGGTGCACACACCCTCTTCAAATTAACCCTTCCTGAGTTTGGAAACACCCTTTATTTGGTGTATCACCATCCCTAGTATAGTTTCTCTTCTCGTAAATCTATTTCCCTAAAACCCCATGAAAATGTTAGCATAGGATTAGATAATCATTTTTGTTACACTAGGAGTAGTACAACAGCTAGTTTAGGAAGAGGAAGCCGGCCTTCTCCGGAGGTTCACCTCGAGCCCAAGTCCCACAGCTTGAGAGGTGATCCCATGTGTCCCAATCACACCGAACGTCCTATTCACATCCTGGCCATTCGGAGGGTGCAGTGATTTGGCGACAACAATAAGTCAACATTCTTTATGCATCCCCACCGTCAAAAACTTGAGATACATAAGGAATGGACATGGTTAGATAAAATTTCAAGTATGCCCAAAAGTTGCGAAGAAAAGAAGTGAGTTACGAAAAATAAAGCCGACCTAATGTAGTGAAATGTGTAAACATGTCGGGCCTTCTCGATTGGATCAATTTTTACACTCTGACATAGATCTGGCAAGTGTAAATACTTCCATTGAAAAATCTGAAATGAAATTAGAGCTTCCTATTAGATCATGTTTCGCATTAGTCGGATACGAGTTATAAAAAGTTTGTCATTGCGAAGGGCATGCAACTTCCTTATTGGATTGCTTCTCATGGTGGCCAGTGGAGGTTAAGAACAATTTGGAAATTGTGAAGGGCATGGAGATTCCTTATTAGTTTGATTCTCGCAGTGGTGAGTTAATGTTAAGAATAGTATCATAGTCCGAATTGTGTGGATCTTTCTTATTGGCTGAAAATTCACAATGATACACATCGACAAGAAGATAAAATCCATGTCACATTTCGATTGGTTATAATGATGGTCCCGTTATGTATAAGAATGGATAGTGGACCAAAAATTCTATCAAATACGACTTATTTGGCATGTTGGAGACTACCTAATCCCATCACTTTGAGGTTTTCTGGAATTAAAACACATGTTTGGAGAATGAGGTCAAAGGACTAAGTAGTTTGAAAAGAGTTAGAATGTTTTGAAGTGCGGAAAGATCGTTTGTGGCCATGGTGGTGATCATTGAAACTTACATTTTACCCAATGAAAAATTCCAAAAAGTGGAAGTAATGTCTATAACGATGTCAGAAAGGTGTTGTAAAATAAATTAGGTTGATTCATCTAAAAAAAAGGGAATAATTTGTGATGGAATTTTGTCTCTCATTGGGCAAGTTTTGAGGAACAGGTCAAAGGAAAGTATAACCCAATTTGCATCGAAAGGAGGTGTGGTTGTATGATGAAGCTTATTGACTGGGAATATACCTGATGAAGTGCATAACAATGTTAGATAGTCCAATTTTGTTGAAAATAGTGTGATGTTGGTTAAGCTTCCAAGCTATGTTTGATCTTCATGTGAAGTTGTAAGGTCTGGTTCAAGTGGAGAAAAACATGAAACATCCTTATTCAAAGTAAAGAAACTCATGGAGAAGCTCAAAAGTAAGTTTCATCAAGTATCTAAAGCAGTTCCACTTTTCAACCTACAAACACCAAGTTCTTTGAGAACTCTTGAATGTATGGAAGAATATCAAAGGCTTAATATGTTTACATGACAAAGAAATGAGGAGTTACAAATGTTGAACTTCTTCTAAACCTTGCTTGAACCCATCAGAAAAAAGGTGAAGAGTATTTTCTTAAAATAATTAAGATTCATATATAAGAAATGAAGAAAATTCCAAAAGGTAGATATGATAAAATATGGAAGTTGGAAAGCTAATCTAGAAGATTTGTTAGCTCACAAAATAGAATGTGAAATATTTATATGAATTTCATGGGATAGAAAAATGAGTATGTGTGAATGGTATACTTCTGAAAGTTCATGTGAGTAGAGTGAGGTATGAAAATAATTTATGTAAAATAATCCTTGTATGATATAGATCTTGTGTTGAGTAGATGATCAGAAGAAAATGAATAAAGAGAAATATTAAGAAGAAGAGTGAACTGACTTAGTGGTCACCATTAATTTTTGGGACAACATACTAAGTGTGATCAAAATTCTAAAAAAATTAAGTTGTAGCTTAGCACGTGGGGATTTTTCACTTCCTTGTAAGTTGAATCTTTTTAGTTTTATCAAAAGAATGAGTAGAAGCTTGGTTATATTTTGAGTTGCAAATCTAGCTTGAGTTGAATCTCAACCATGAAATCATATAAAATTTACAGGACATTCTTTTCCTAAGATAGTTCTTCCTTTCAGTGGGTTTTTTCCAAGTTTGGGTTTCCCACATTAAATTATGTTTTTGTTTGTTAAATCTCTTTTTAGCTGCTTGTGAATGTTGATTTGATCTTGTGATAGAAATTAAGATAGTTTTTTTGTGAGGTAAAAATTAAACAGACAATGATTCGCACCCTCTCGGTGTCCTAATTTAAAACATTTGGCATGCCTATCTTTGGGAAAAATAGTTACTGCAATGCTTTCAAGAGTTGTAATGGTCACATTTTCTCCATTTCAAAGCCAATTGTAGATTATAATTTGTTACTAACTAGAATAAATTACTAATTCGGAAATAAATAAGGGAATGAAACCTAGGGAAAATGGATGATAATGATATTCATAGTGAAATGTGTCACCAGAGGCAAATTACAAATTGCATTTGTGATCATCTGTGATAGCACTTATCAATGGGGATGCATTAATCATTGAAGGAAAAAAATACGGATCTCCCAATACACTTTTGCTTTGCTAGGAAATAAGATGCCTAAATATGAAGTTTAGCATTGAGATGCTCAAATCTAAAGCATTTTGAAAAAACACCTTAATCTTTCATGTTATTCCAATCCAAACACTAAGCATCGAGTCTCAAGAATGAAAAAATTACTATCATTCTCTTTCAAAACTATAGGTATAGTGCCCCATTTTGACACACCAAAACCATAATACATGGCTTAGAAAATTCCAACATTTTTAAAAATACATTTATTATTATCAATTTTGTATGGCCAATACTATAACTAAAGAGGTAATTAATACTATTTTATTTTCCCTATTTCCTACCGGGTTTAATACTCTCTTTGTCCATGTGAAATTTATTTCAAAAGGGGTCTTTTCGAGATACCATACTAGCTTGTGCTGAATGCTTCTTTATTTAATTATTTTTTATAAATGCCAACCTCATAGTTTATCACTTCCCATGTCCAACAAGTAAATCAAATAACCTATACTACATATTGATTTATTAAAGCAATTTTTCTTGAAAACCACACTATTCATTTATACATACCATGGCCTTAATTAAATCCCTAGGGTCCCATTTAATTAGGTTACCCATATAAAAATATAAAAGGGCATGTAAAAGGAAAAGTATATATACATATATACATATATATGTATATGTATATATATTTTCCGTTTACATGCCCTTTTATATGTATGCATATATACATATGTATATGTATGTATATGTATATGTATTTGTGTGTGTGTGTGTATATATATTGCGTATGTGCGTGTATATATGTATATGTATATGTATATATATATATATATATATATATATATATATATATATACACACACATATACATATATACACGCACACACACACACACACATGCACACACACACACACACACACACAACAACTCAAAACTCAAGAGGAAATAACGATTTCTAGGTAATTCAATAACTTTAAAAAAATTGATTTAAAGAGAAAGTCTTCTTCCTAATGTATTCCCAAAGCCTTCACAAATATCTTAGAATACTAGTTAACCCATTAAGACCATTTTGTTTCTTCTCTTGGTTCTCAACTCATAACAACTTCAAATAAATTTTCTTTGCTATCATAGCATTAAAATTTTCAAGTTTAAAAGAAACTTATTTTCAAATGAAATCAAATACGTTTACTTAAAAACCACTTTTATTTTATTTTCTTTTCCCCAATAGATTACAAAAAGAAGGTAAACCCTTTTCATTAACAAGAGGTCTCCATATTACAATAAATTGTTTTCACATAGCCCATTTTACAACCAAATATAACTTTATACTAGTTTAAACATGCACCTCATTACAACAAGTGATAACACAATAACCATATATTTCTTTTTTATCTCCAATCCAAAATAAATTCCCTACATTCTTTTTTTTTAAAGATGTAATATACATTTCAAAGTTTCTACTAAAAATGGTAAACAAGTATCACTTAAAAGTATTGAACCTTCTACCAAATGTGGAAACTAGTTTACAAGATTACAAGACTTCCTTCTCAAGAGAGAAGATAAAATGAAAAGATAATACTTCACCATTACAAAACAATACTTTTAAAATGCAAGTGAACAAGTCTCCCCAAAATGGGGAACAACAACCCCAAAAATTAAAAAAATCTTCCATGCTCCAAGCATATTTTACAAGCTTTCACACCATATGAAAGTATTCAATGCACAAAAGAAAGAGTCTCGGTTTTCCACCCAACCAAATGGCATCATCTCATGCCATCTCCACCAATGGAGGAAATTCTAACCTCCCTCCAAGCCCATGGGAAAGAGATAATACATGCCTCAATAATACAAAATTAATGGTGGGACAAAAGGGGACAATACAAACACACACACAATTTCAATGTAAAAAACCAAAAGAGCACAAAGATCACAAGAGGATAAATCCATGTTTTCATCAAAGGGGAAGAGTGGAAAGGAGCCCATAATAGACCATATTGTGAACCAACCATAGGAACACTAAAATAATCTCCATAATCATCATACATCCCGCCTTATCACTCCATCCCAAACTCCAAGCCTCCTCCTTGTAAGGATTTTCAATCAATTTTCAAACCATGAGATAGTTTCCTTATAAAGGATGGAAGATGACATTCAAACCATATAAAAGTCATCTTCCACATCAAACCATATGAGGGAGAAATAAAATAAAGAACATCATGGCTTTCCCATCAATCCATGTGGTGTAAGAGGGGGTATTTCATCCCTCTTCCCCTAAAATTCCAAAATCCACCACAACATAGGATGGATGAAGAAAATGAGAACAAACAAGATTTACAAAGACACCCACAAAAACATGCGAGCATTCAAGAAATTGAAAAAAATCATTTTTTTCTTATACGAACATACTAAAACAAGCACTAATTAGAAGCATGAAGGAATACTTCAAAACAATCTAACATTCTCCAAAAAAATCCAAGCACTTCAAGATCTAAGCTCCAAGGTTTCTCCAGTCTCATATTAAAAGATGCCAAAAACAGACCATACCGGTCTCCATGAGGAGGTATATGAAGAAGAATCAAATTATAATCTTCATAAATGAGAGGGTCACATTTTTCACCTATCTCATTCTCTAATAAAATATTCTAGAATCCTAGTAGACATGAAACAAAGTGCACTTAGGAAGTATTCTCCAAATTTCCTAAAATGCCAATAATCTAACACACTTCAAATTTTGAGAAAGCTCACAAATAAAAATACTTACAAGATGGTGACAAGAGAGGGGTAAAATGGGAGGGAAAATCCCATTTGGCATTGAAGAGATCCCCTACCTATAGGTAGGGTCAAAGGGATCCATTTAAGTGTAAGGGAGACCCCAATGTGAAAAGAGACCTTTACAAATGCCACATTTAGACCAAAATCGAGTTTCAGTATAGTGGCTCAAAGAAATAGGTGGTGGGGCCCACCCAAATGATGATTAGGTTGTCCCAAACCACTAAAAACAAGATTACAAACATAATAACATCACTAATACAAGAGGGTACCATTAGGTCCTTAAACAAGTTTAGTACAAGGCTTAACAAATTAAAAAATAACATAGGTAAATTAGGAATCACCAATGGTGTCTAACATGAATATGCCACATACACACAAGGTTACACAAAGATCATGCATGGCTAAAGGAATCAACAAAGTCGATCGCTTATGCATCTTGAGGTCTAACTCTGAAACACACATTCTCATGTGTGACCTATAATCTGCACACTCAATTCACATATTAAACATACCTACTCGATAATAATAAATTAGATAAATAATCCAATATAACAAAAACCAAATAAACCATGGATATTAACTCCAACTATACAACAATTTATAATTATTTCACTTATGATTGATAGAACTAATCCGTAAAGTAACCAACATCCAAACATGATAACTATCCAAAATGGCACATATGTTTCTATAGTAGATCAAAACATATAATTTATCCAAGTTATTCCATGATACATTCAAAGAAGAATCATCATAATTAATGGTCACAATATGAAATAGATTTATCATTCATCCATCATATATCTAGTAAAATATATCTAAGTTGCATCCTTTCAATATCCATAATAACATGGGTACAAGAAAATAGTAATATTTATCACAACATTTTATTGGCACAATGTGCCTCAAACACCACCTATGTCACAAGAGTAATTTACAACAAAACCATATAATAATTTACATAATATTATATCAGTGTCAATAATCCAATCAATAACATAAGTTAATAATAAAATAGTGCGGGGAGGATGGTGGGTGCTACCCCCTCTCGTAAGATTATAATTCCTCCTAAGTCACTTTGGAAGAGATAGGGTTATGACCTTACGAGGTATCGTGTCGTATCATGTGGTTGTTAGTCAAAAAAATCATGTCCCACTAATTCAAAGTTGGTCTTGTACTAGGCGTTTCTCTCACTCGAGTAATTTAATTAAATAATGATGTAGCTTCTAAGGAAATTTTTGTTAATATCATTGTCTAAATCCTACATGGTCATACATAAGTGTATGCCCAACATTTCGGTCTCTTTAAGGAAATATATATATATTTTCTATATATATTTTCCTCAACAAACGTGCCTCTCCAAATATAACATGGTTCAAAGTCAAGTGTATTTCAAATAGGATAATATTAATAAAGGGAAATTGTAGCTTCCAAGGATTCATAATAGATTCCTTTAAATGTGGACCTTATGTTGTACATCCACTTATGGGGAACCTTTTCTGGAAGTTAGAAAATGATGCACATGAATCCCTTGGAAGCTACAATTTCCTTTTATTAATATTATCCTATTTGAAATACACTTGACTTTGAACCATGTTATATTTGGAGAGGCATGTTTGTTGAGGAAAATACACACACACACACACATACACATACATACATACATACATACATATATATATGTATGTATGTATGTATGTATGTATGTATGTATGTATGTGTATACACACACACATACACATATATATATGTATGTGTGTGTGTGTGTCTATATATATATATATTTGCCTCAACAAACATGCCTCTCCAAATATAACATGGTTCAAAGTCAAGTGTATTTCAAATATGATAATATTAATAAAGGGAAATTGTAGCTTCCAAAGGATTCATTTGCATCATTGTCTAACTTCTAGAAAAGGTTCCACATAAGTGGATGTACAACATAAGGTCCACATTTAAAGGAATCTATTGATGGGTGAGCCAAGGGAACATAATGGTAGTCTTAAAATACTATCAAGTTATGCATACTTGATGTGCACAAGCCCACTCTTGAATCCATCCAAGGTGTCACAAATACAACACAATAAAAGAGAAAACATTTCAAGTTTACTTGTGGTTTCACCTTCTAGTTAACAAATAACTTTAGAATTTGCAAGGATGGTTCAAAATCCTCTCCAAATTGGTTCTAATACCTGCATAATTCGTTAAGGGGCTAAATATGAAGATTCACCCAGTACCAAACATAATGAAGGTGTGATGACTTGATTTGGAAAGTATTTTTACATTCACATAATGATTGTACCTATGAGCATGGGTGAAAATAATATCCAGCGATCAAGTTAGAATTGATTTCCTAGATTGATTTTAGGGTTCCATAACATGGAACATTTTCTAGGACATCACAATTTAGCTCCCAAATTAGCTTTAGAAACCCATAAGGGATAGTTTAGTTTGGTATTGTTTAAAATTTTACCTAATTTTTCACCATGATAGATCAATTTTCAAACATTCTACACCCCAAACAAACCATAATTCCTTAATGAAACAACAAATATTTTTTTCAATTCAACAAGACATATGATAATTTTACTTAAATTTATTGTTTCTTTATCACTATAACCAAGTAAATACGTGAATGAGTTAGGTGAACTGAAAGGATGTTTCCAAAACCTATCAAGATACTATGTAAATTACAAAATTATAGCTTTGATAGTATACATTAAATTATCCCTTCATACTTTCCTCAAGAGTTTAAGAGGTAAATGCTCATTTTATTTGAAGGAAAGGTATAGCCTATGATACTCAAAATCCCAAACATTTTTAATGTTTAACTTAATAAAAATATTGGTCACCAATGACCCTTTAGGTTGAAAGTGATGTATAAAAATACAATTCTTAACTAGAGTATGAATCTATTTCATATAGGAACTTAAATTTCACCACCCTATTGATTTGGTAACATCAATGGGGCCATGTGTTTTCAAGAGTTTCCCAAAGCAACATAACTCTAGATCCAACTCCAAATCCACATTACTTAACTAGGGATAATACAAATTACAAATGACATATTCACGCAAGGTAAGTGGAATGAATAAATAAGATTTGTTCTTTAGTCTCCACAAAATGGTTAAACCATTTATCTATTACTATGTTAAGAGGGTTTCTCTAAGTCAAAAGTTTTACCGAAGTCTCCTACAATTCATGTAACTGAAGGAACATCCACATGGAAACAATTGAAACCCTATATTATCCACGTTACTTTCTCATGTGGGACCTAATAACGAAAACACAATGCTAATTTAATTACATTCAATAAAAAATATAGTATGTAACATAATATTAAGTGAACATCGCACATCTATGAATAATAAACATCACTTATTTCATTTGAAACTATAACTTATGATCACCTCAATTTTAGATTTTGAGGGCGACAAATGATAACATTTTTGGTCAACAAAGGTTATTTAAATACATATTTGATGAGTTTTCCCATTTACATAAGATTACACGATTTTAGTCTTGTTTATAAGGCGTAAGTACTTTAATGTACTCATATATATATATATATATATATATATATATATATATATATATATTTGGTTATGAATCATTGTATTCATCATTATTACACCATATTACTTGAAATTCTAAGGGAAAAAACTTGAGTTGTTAAACTGTATCGCCCAACCAAAAGATTGATCAACACTTTGTTCTTTTTCTTTTTCAAAGAGGGAGAGAAAGAGAGAGGATGAGAGAAAGTTGTTATTTTTGATAATCCTTTTTATTTTTCTATGAGAAAGGGTAAGAAGGAGAGGGTGACTCCTTGATCTATAAACATAATTCTTATTTTCATAAACATGATTATTTAATAATGTTCTAACTAATTAGAGAAGGGGTTATTATCACAAGTGTACTTACTAAGGTAAGATAATTTAACCATGTTACATTGCATGAAAACTTAATAAAGGATCATACTGTGAAAATGGTCTTATCAAGTGCAAGAAGGGTTAAAAATAAATAGAACATTACCAAAGCTATTTCCGAATGTTATACTTGAGGGCCTTGATGGAAAATTTCTAGTTGTGATGACCAAGGTAATTTTCTAATAGCTCCACGGATTCTTATTTTACTAGAAGAGGATAAAATAACTATAAAAAATTTATTTATGAAAAGCCATCGTATATAAAGAGAAAAATATCCTTTCTTTTTTATCATTTATTTTTTACAGACAAGTTAGAGGAGCTTACATTAGCAAACATATTTATCCAAGTATGCTAAATTTAGAAATACACTTTCGAAAAGAAAGCAAGGTTATAAGGTTGTTTTCATAAATTTTCTTATAAGGAGAGTTATAAATTTGAGATTAGTAGTGTATACACAAGGATTGAAAATTATTCTAGTCCTCAATAATGAAATTTTAAAATGTGGAAGACCATATTTTCTTACTAGTGTGTTTACAACAAGGTACAATTATCTATTTCACACCCATACCAAAAGGGTCATGTTAGATATAACAAAGGGTTTTTTTAACATTGCGAGGAATGTCCCAAAATAATAAATCAAATCACATGGAAAATTGAAATAATCAAACACCAAATATACCTTAAGATTTAGAAAAATAAAATTAAACTCCCATTGAATTACTAAAACTTAGCAAAACAACCATGACTACATATGGTGCCCAAAATGACAAACTTATACCACATCAATTAGCACCCAAAATGTCTCATAGCATCCAATTTGAATGGGTCATATCATTCAATATACAACACACGTAAAACATCACATTAATCATATTATATAATTATGCACTCTCCAAGGGTGTCCTAAGACGTTAAGCGGGTCACTAAGACCCCAATTCTCTTGTTCTACGAACTAGCCAAAATGGATATAAAAAGGGCCTACAAAACCGAAAAAAATACACAAATGGTAAAATAAATATGTCCCACCAATTATATATTATATAGGGAGTCATACAAGACATACAACTCCCAAAAATGGTGATTGAGTCTCGAACTAGAAGCACCTTCTCGGGGCCAACTATTAAAGTTTCGCTATTGCATTTTAACATATTTTTACTGAAGTTGGCTACAAAAAGTGTTTCAAAAATAATTAGTTCCAACACAACATCTTGTTATATAAACTCTCATCTATTATCCTATATATATATAATACATTGCAACTTACAAAATATAATTATGATAAATAAAAATCTAGTTATGACCTTGTTTCTAGAGCTAATTTATTTAATTTAAAAGTTTTGTTTTTATGACAGAGCTACTAGAGGCATCTTAAAAGCACTTTAAAAAATCACTCTTCATTTCATTTTCTCAAAACTCATTATTGCAACCAATTGACATGTAGAAATACTAAAGGTTAAAATTATTAGATCTCAATTTCCTACTAAAGCTCCCTAAACCACGGGTCAAAATCGAAATGGAATTCCTCGATTTTAGTTGTTGTCCCATGTAATAATGCGATCAACATGGATCAACATGCCTTTAAATAAATTATCAAATGATCTTATAAGTTTGGGTTAAATCTTGTTGTGATATCCCATGCAACTAGAGAACATGTTCATCTGAAACAACCTCCGCTATGGGAGACATGAAGCCATTTTACACACTATTATTGAATTTTTTTAAACTTTTACAAAGTGTGTTAGAATAGAGAATTTGAACAAAACTTACATTCCAGTCACCCCCAATTGATCCATTTCTAAAAATTTCCAACCGATGTTGGTATTCAATAAATAATCACATCCTAAGAGTAGGACCAATTCTAATGTAGCCAAATTAAGAACAAACCAGATATGCTGCAAATATTATGAACTCCAAAAGAAAATAGATCTCCTTATTTGTTATCAAATAATGAATTACAATGTTTCCTAAATAGGAAAACAACTCCTAACTCGAGTTTCCAAGTAAACTCTAGCTAACTCTGACTAAATCTACTCTAGGTGGCGGAAATTACTATTTTTAGCAGTTTACTAGAACCTGCTATTCTTAGTAAGTTCACATGCTTATTCCTATAGGCACAGAAATTTCCACACATCTTCTACATCCCTAAATTAGAGGAATTTCCAACTTTCTAACTCATAATGCAATTAATAGACTAAAATTAACTAATGCTCAAAAATAGGAAAAAACTGAACTATAACTTAAATCCTAATTTTTGGCCTCAAGATGGCGGATTTAGGGCCCGAAAACGTGTTGAAAACTTGCCCCAACCAATAGGGATGATTTCCACTGTGTTCGTCTCATCAAAACACGTGGTTTAAAAAAAAAAACGGACTCAAACGGACACCCGGAACTCAAGTTATGACCTTGTCAAGTTCCTGCTAATTCTGGCGCATCATTCTCCCCTGCTTGAAAAAAAAAAGCAGCTCCCCGCAAGTTGTCTTCTTCAAAATTCTTCCATTTATCTCAGTATCTAACTTCTAAATCTCCCACTCTGTGACCCAAGTATTTTCCTCTTGTTCCAGTCCTTTCCAGTGTACCAAATATTTGTTATATTTCCCATTTCGTGTGTCCATTGTTTTCTTATCTAGAATCTGATCCACTTCTTCTTTCTTCTTCACCGGAACCTGTTGCCTCCAATCTACTACTTCATCAATAGAATCTGCTTCTGCACCATCCCCATGAAAAGAATACAAATCTGAAACATTAAACACTAGAGAAATATCAAAATTCCCTGGCAATTCTACCTCATAAGCATTATCATTTATTTTTTTCACGATTTTGCAGGGACCAATATTTTTGTACTTCAGCTTGTTATAGGTTCCTCTTGGAAACCTTTCCTTCTGTAGATATACCATAACCAACTCACCAATTTTAAATACCTTTCTCCGTCTATGCACATCTGCTATTTATTTATACTTATCATTACTATTCTGCAGCTTCTTCCGCACTTCTTCCTGCAATTGTTGTATATGTTCGGAAAATGCTTCTGCATCATCACCTACTGCCATCAACTGGTAGTTGCACCAAATCTAACACCCCATTTGGATTACTCCCATACACAATTGAAAATGGAGACTTTCCCGTGGATCTGTTTATGGAATTGTTATATGCAAACTCAGCTTGTGGTAATGCTAAGTCCCATTGTTTCGGATTTTCCCCAACAATGCACCTTAACAGGTTTCCCAAACTCCTATTTACCACCTTTGTTTGCCCATTAGTCTACGGATGATAGGCACTACTGAACTGTAGTTGAGTTCCAAATTTCTTCCATAAAGTCCGCTAGAAGTGACTTAAGAACCTGGTGTCCCTATCTAAAGTAATAGTTTTTGGAACACCATGCAAACGAACAACTTATCTAAAAACAAATCTGCTACGCTTGTTGCATCACTTGTTTTCTTGCAGGATAAAATGAACCATCTTAGAAAACCTATCAACAACCACAAAAATTGAGTCATTACCTCGTTGTGTTTTTGGTAATCCCAAAACAAAGTCCATACTCAGATCTGTCCACGACCCTTTAGGAACAGGAAATGGCATATACAACCCTATATTCTGTGCATGGCCTTTTGAGACTTGGCAAATTCGACATCTTTCCACATATCTTACCACATCTCTTTTCAACTTTGGCCAATAGTATTTGTCTGCTACCAAGGCTATCGTCTTATCTTTACCAAAATGCCCAGCTAACCCTCTGCATTATGCAACTCTTTCACTATATTCTCTCTCATAGACCCAACTGGAATACATAGTTGGCGTCCCTTGAATAGGTAGCCATCATGTAAAATATACTCATCCAGGACATCTCCTGCATTGTCTGACAATGGACTAATTAGTCTTTCAACAATATCCTTGAAATCAGAATCATAAGAATACAAACCCTTTATTGCTTCAAAACCCACCACCTCATTTTCCATAGTGGTAAACAAAGTCACATGCCTACTCAATGCATCTACAACTTGATTCTGTTTTCCAGATTTATGTTTTAGAGAAAAAGTATATCCCTGCAAAAATGATACCCAATTTGCATGCCTACTATTCAACTTCTTTTGGGTATTCACATACTTGTGGCTATGTGGTCTTATAAATAACACAAACTCCTTAGGCACTAAGTAATGCCTCCAATGCCTTAATGCTTGTACAATTGCATAAAATTCCACATCATAAGTAGAGTATTTCTTTCTTACCTCATTCAGTTTCTCACTAAAGAAAGCTACTGGCTTTCCTTCTTGACTTAGAACAACCCCAATACCCACATGTGAGGCGTCACAATCAACCTCAAACACTTTATCAAAATCTGGTAGTGCCAAAATGGGTGCCTCTGTCACCTTCTTCTTCAAGAATTAAAAACTATCCTCAGCTGCCTTTGTCCACAAAAACTCCCTTCCTTTTGTGCAATCTGTTATAGGAGCTACAATACTGTTGAAATTTTTAATAAATTTTCTATAAAATGTTGCTAGACCATGAAAGCTCCTTACCTCTGTTATACTCCGTGGAGTAGGCCATTCAATAATTGCCTTTATCTTTTCTGAGTCCATCTGTACCCCATCTGCTGAAATAATAAAGCCCAAGAATACCAAACTCTCTTGCATGAATGTGCACTTCTTCATATTTGCATAGAGTTTCTCTTTCCTTAACACTTCAAATACCAACCTTAGATGCCTCAAATGTTCTTCTTTAGTTTTACTAAAGATCAAGATATCATCAAAATAAACCACAACAAACTTACCATTATACTCCCGTAGCATGGTGTTCATGGATAACCCGAATGGCATCACCAACCACTCATATAATCCATTTCCCGTCTTGAATGTTTTTTTCCATTCATCTCCTTCTCTGATCCAAATCTGGTGATAACCACTTCGAAGATCAATCTTGGTGAAATACTTAGATCCAAAGACACATCCATCATATCATCAAGGCAAGGTATTGGGAACCGATACTTGATTGTAATTTTATTGATTGCTCGCTATCCGTGCACATTCTCCATGTTCCATCCTTCTTTGGTGTTAATAAATCTGGGGTTTCACATGGAGTCATGCTCTCCCTTATGACCCCCTTTTGCACGAGCTCTGCCACTTGCCTATTCAACTCTGTATGCAATGTCGGGCTCATCCTATAAGCCGCTTGATTTGGGAGTGAAGACCTTGGAATCAAATCAATGTGGTGTTGAATATCTATTTTGGGTGGTAATCCATCTGGTAGCTCATCAGGAATAACATCCGAAAATTCTTCTATTAATTCTGATGTTTCTATTGGTATTTGAGCACTTACAAGTTCATCCTTATTTGTAACTAGTGCATAACAAAAACCGGTTGCCTTTTCCTCCTTCATAAATTCCTTTAAAAAGCATTTTTTTCATCCTTCCTCTTTCTTTAAGAGGTAGAAAAACTATTTTTGTGCCATCCTTCAAGAAAGTATAAGTATTCTTTCCCCATCATGAATAAATTTTCTATCAAATTGCCATGGTCTTCCTAGCAACATATGACATGCATCCATAGGGATAACATCACACCAAATCTCATCCTTATAACTATTCCCAATAGAAAAGCTTATTAAACATCTCTTATCAACAGTAACTTCATTACCCTTCTTAAACCATGCAATACGATAAGGGTTAGGATTCTTCTCACAATGCAGACCCAATTTATCGACCATCTCATTTGAAACCATGTTCTCACAACTACCACCATCAATAATAACATTACATACCTTTCCTCCTGAAGTGCATCTTGTTCTGAAAATATTTGTATGCAGCCATGCATCCCCCTTGACCTCCTTTCTTGGAGAAATCATCGTCCTCTTGATCATCAGAGTTTCTCCAACATCTGGTGGGATTTCCAGGTCCTGTTCATCTTCTACTTGCTCAGCTTCAACAAGATTTACTCTTGGAGCATCTCCTTGCCTTTTGTCATGTGTATAAGTATGTGGGCATTCAAAAGCTTGATGCCCTTCTTCACCACATTTGTAACAAACAAATGGTCTTCGTGGAGCCTCCCATCCTCTATCGCCAGCATATCCTCTGCCCCTAGGAAATCCTCTGCCTCTTTGTTGATTCTGGAAATCTTGTCTCGTATCCTCTTGTTTTTCCAATCCATGAGATGATTCTCCCTACCTTGGCTAACACCAGCTCGTCCCCAAAAGGAAGTTGAGGCCCCCTATTCATTCCAGGTGATCTCCTAAAACTTTGATGATTTTGTTTTCCTCACCTTTAAGGCTAATTGATAGACATCCTCCATGCTTTTAATCCTATGCATACTTATCTCATCTTGAATAGAAAATTTTAATCCATTAACATACCTTGCAGCCATTTATTCCTCGCCTTCTTCATGCTCTACACGAATGGAAAACTTATAGAACTCATATGTGTATTCTTGCACTATTTGTAAGTTTTGTCCGAGATTAAAACCTCCCGTAAAGGGTTTGTGCATAATCCACAGGAGAAATTTATCTTTCACTTCTTCTCCATCTTACTCCACGTCCTAATTCTTTCTTTCCCCTTTCTTGAACGATCTTTCTATAGGTGATCCCACCATAACATAGCATGTCCTTTCAATTTCGTGCATGCAAATTTTACCTTCTTTTCTTGACATAGTCTTGCACTAAATTTTTTTCCATGCTAGTCAACCAATCTATTAGCTCCTCTAGTTTTAGACTACCACCATACTCTGAAACATCAACTCTTATCCCATCATTCTTTCCTTCTAATGCTCAAGCATCCTTTCTTCAAAAGCTAATGGTGGTGCTTGCATTTCCTCCTCTTCACAAACTTCTTCTTCATCTGTGTCATCTCCACCTTGATTTCCTCTCTGGGTTATCATTGCAGCAGGACCCAACAACTTGTCTCTACAGATCTTGCATATTTCTATTCATCTGTGCAATACCGCCTCCTCTTCCTCTTCCTCTTCCTACCATTTAAAAAAAAAAATACTTCGAACCAGCTCTGATACCAGATAATGTAGCCAAATTAAGAACAAACCAGATATGTTGCAAATATTATGAACTCCAAAAGAAAATAGATCTCCTTCTTTGTTATCAAATAATGAATTACAATTTTTCCTAAATATGAAAACAACTCCCAACTTGAGTTGCCAAGTAAACTCTAGCTAACTCTGACTAAATCTACTCTAGGTGGCGGAAATTACTATTTTTAGCAGTTTACTAGAACCTGTTATTCTTAGTAAGTTCACATGCTTATTCCTACGAGCACAGAAATTTCCATGCATATTCTACATCCCTAAATTAGAGGAATTTCCAAATTTCTAACTCATAATGCAATTAATAGACTAAAACTAACTAATGCTCAAAAATAGGAAAAAACCGAACTATAACTTAAATCCTAATTTTCGTCCTCAAGATGGCGGATTTAGGG
>CM031240.1:166086995-166166488 GCA_018340775.1 Taxus wallichiana var. yunnanensis
ATGTTTTCCAACATGAATATGCCACATGCACACAAGGTTACACAAATATCATTTATAGATTAAAAACTCGGCCTAGTCAGTCACTTGTGCAACTTGATGTGTAACTACGAAACCCACCTTATCTTGTGTGACGTGTAATCAACACACTCAATTCACATATTTTATATACGTGCTTGATAAACAATAAATCAAATAAATAGTCAAATATAACAAAAAATTAATCAACCATGGATATTCATTCTAACTATAGAAAAAACAATAATTATTTCACTTATGATTGAAAATACAAATCTAAAAATCAACCAACATACAAATGAGATAGCTATCTAGAATGTCACATATGTTTCTATAGTAGATCAAAACATAGAATTCATCCAAGTTATTCGATGGTACATTCAAATCAGAATCATCATATTTAATGGTCATAATATGAAATAGATTCATCATTCACCCATCATATATCTAGTAAAATCTATCTAAGTTGCATCCTTCTAATATCCATAATAGCATGGTACAATGAAACTAGTAATATGTATCACAACATTTTATTGGCACAACATGCCTCAAACACCACCTATGTCACAAGAGCAATTTACAACAAAACCATATAGTAATTTAAATAAT
This sequence comes from Taxus wallichiana var. yunnanensis, assembly GCA_018340775.1. Taxonomy (NCBI): domain Eukaryota; kingdom Viridiplantae; phylum Streptophyta; class Pinopsida; order Cupressales; family Taxaceae; genus Taxus; species Taxus wallichiana. The sequence continues at coordinate 166,087,620 of CM031240.1, forward strand.
ATTAGATCAATGTTAATAATCTTGTAAATAAGATGAGTTAATAGTAAAATAGTGTCAGAGGATGGTGGGAACTATACAAAAATGATCTGAAAATGGTACTAATTTTTTTTTGAAGTAGTACTTAGAAAATTCTCGTTTCAAAAAAACTTGATAATTGACAAGACTATTAGCAATTTTGGGAATTCTTGAAACCAAAATTCTTGAAATCTTCCACATAAATCAATTATCCTTACTTTTCAACTTAAGTGAATATACTTAATCTATTACAAATACATTTAAAAATTCACAGATTGATTTTAAAATGCACTCAAATTGAATTCTTGATTCCAAATCTAAAATGTGCAATTCCCTTTACATTGTGGGTTATGAATACGAAAATGTGACTTCAATCCAAATAATAAAATTTTATGCTTTCTTAAATAATTAATCAAATAAACTAACTTGAATGTTTTTATCTGATCAAAAGCTTCTAAAAAACTGAAATCAAATCCACAACACAAGAACTTGATAACGAGTTTGACAGAATGCCTACGTCTCTCGGATCCATGTAATCGTGAATAAAACTATTTACATATAATGAAGTACAATATCCCTTCACTATTGAATTAACATACCTTTATACCTACAAATGAACTGATTCAGACCTCTTGGAACTCTTCAATTTACTACAAACATTCCCAAATCCATCATTGGCCCCTACGAATTATTTTTGATAGTTTCATGTGAAATTACATTCAAAAAACATATACAAATTAAAATATACAACACCTACATAAAATAGGTTTAAATTTATGGAAACTAGAGGAAATTATGAAAAACTTCTATTTTTACACGATTACGAAATTTAGACCGTAAGTGCCTCGAAAATGGTGATATATGTAAAGTTGGTTCTTCGCTATCCTTTCACAAACCTACCAAAAGGTCCCTTTAAATAGAAGTGATCTCAAACTCTATCACTTGCTAAAAAGTGGTGGGTTGGTAAGGCTGATAAGTATTTTGTTACAGGTCAAGGGTTCAAATCCCCCTTCCATAGGTTTAGGCACCCAATTTAGCCATTGACCCCACATTTGGTGGGAAAGGGATAGGATAAGCCTTTAAATAGTTTTTGGCCACAAAATCCTCCTTATCCCATGGGATTTAGGCTTATTCACGTGAAATGGATTAAATAGATTATTTTTATTATTTTAAATCTAAATCCACTAAAAACCTACCAAGTGTCATGCCCATAATATGCCATTTTCCATGTCAGAGTGTGCCACGTCATCATTTGACCACAACTTTGCCTATGCATATCTTTTGACATACGAACTCAGATTTGGTCCGTTCAAAATGCGTCGAAAAGCTTTGCAATAAGATTTATACCATGGAACTGATTTTGAAACATTACAAGACCATCAATTTTTTCTTGTCGCCATGTGTCATAGTACCATTGGTCCACTATTGACTTGTTGACCATAGTTGACTTTCCCGTTGACTGAACTTTGACCGGACATAACTAGAGCTCCTAATGTCTATTTTTCATGTTCTCATAGTCGATGAAAATATCTCAAAATGATATTCTGCACTAACACAATTTAGGGATGTTTAGGGAAATTTTTATATCAAAAATGATCCCCTGATCACACCTCCCCAATGAGAAAGGATTTTTGTCCCAAAAAGCTTATATTGGAACATTTTGCCATCCTGTCCTGAATATGGAAAATATATTGTCACCTTGGAAGTGATACTATATTAGACCCTTTGGTATCTTCTCCTATAACCTTCTCACTTCAACAACTTTACTCTTATCCTAGACCTATGGGCTTATGGTCCCACGATGATTCCGCGCACCACTCTGATATCCAAAGAAGACCTCCACACCTTCATTTGAATGGTGCTAAGTTTACGAATGAAACTTCAATATTCCCTCTTGTGTGGTGCTAATCTTCCAAATATCGACAATAAGGATATTCTTCTACTCTATAACACAGACTCCTGGCTCTGATTTGATTCCATAGAATCGAAACTGGGTCGAAGGAACTCCATGCTACTTAGAGGTATGATTGATCGATGTCGATGATGTAAAATAAGTTTTCCATTTTCAGACTTTAACGCCTCTGTTATGTAGTGCTAAGTCTCTTGCAGACCTCAACACCTCCGCTATGCAGTGCTAAGTCTCTTATAGACCTCAACGCCTCTACTACGTAGTGATAAGTCTCTTGCATATCTCAACGCCTCTACTACATAATGCTAGTCCGATGATTAGATACCATTCGAATGTGTGGTCCACAATGCCTTGAATCCAAATGACGTTCCAAGCTAATCTTTTGAGAGATCCTTTTGTTGACAAGCAATATCAGGTACCATTCTACTAGATGCCCATGATGGCCTCTTCATAGAATGAAGTTTTGACCCAACGTCAATGCCAATGGTGATTCAGCTACCATTATATTGCATGCGGTCACGATGCCTCTACACAAAATGAAGTTCCAAGATGACTCTTATGAACTCTATTGTCTACACAAATGGAAGATCAATCTCCAAGCTTTGTATGAGTTAAATCATATATCCAAGCTATAAAAGGTACTCACAAACTCATTAGGAGTTATGTTTGAGCATTAATCAATTTTTCACAATAAGAAAATCCACTTTGAGTATGGTAAACCTTTCTCTCAAAGAATTTCTCACAATATCGATCTCCAAACAAATACTACATATTATTCATCAATCTGAATTATGCAATATATCATTGATTTTTTTTTACTTACCCATTTCAAAGGACGTTCACTTGTAGGTATAACCTGGTCTAGGCTGAATTGTCATTTGGTGGTGGAGTAGAAACTTCCTTTTCCTTTATAATAGGCCTCCATTCAATTTTTGCTTGCCATTTCCTGATGGCGAGATGGATGTAGTTTCTAGAAATTGTCCACCCGATCCCCATTCCTCTAGAAATGAGCACAAAAATTCCTCTTAAAATCATTTTTTGGGATGAGGAACTCTTTTCGCCATTTCTCAACTCTACATGTGACGAGATTGGTTTTCTTTTTTTTGCCTTGTTCTTGACAAATGGCATCAACTTCTTCATCAATTCCCTTCTCTTCTAGCATCTAGCCATAAAATGATTATGCAATCCACAAAAAGTTCATGGAAAGGAATTTCTCATCTTCTATAAATCATAACCATACTTTTTAAGTTGAAAAAGTGGATCAGAAGTTTTATTGTTCTTATGATTATAGTAAGAAACTGGAGGTGGAATCTCAATACCTCTTCATTGATTTTTCTTACCACATCCTTCCTATGATGACAAAGCACAACTTTCCTACTCGGAATCTTCTTGCAAGACTAGTGGGGTATACACTTTTCATTAGGAGCTTGTCTCCCATCATCGTTCTTAGACCGGTCTCCAATTTCCTTTCTGCATTAGGATAACCCAAACCTACAAAACGAGGATGCTCCTTGACTTGTATTTGGTTATATATGCCTCGACCATTTTTACCAAGGACTCTCCCATCAAATACCATTTTATCTAATAATTTGTATTCAATGCCTCTAGTATGATTTTCAAATAAACCAAAGACTCCATTAGCTGAATATAAAACTGAATGGGAGGAAGAAGTAGATTCTAGTAATGAACAACTTACGGTGCGGTCATACGCCATAGTCACGCATCTCGATGTTGAAGGTATTTCTTTTCTCTACTCACCACACTGCAACCTTGCCAAGAGCTCATCCTTGGTTTGAATTTTTGATTTCAAATGAGCATTCTCCTCTTCTAAGGAGTAGTACATTGATCGCAGGAGAGAGTTCTCTTCCTAGATTTGGTGATTATAAGCTTCATTTCCTCGATCTTTGCTTGTTTAGACATCTTGCCCATAGTGCACTTGTACCCTATGCACACAAACTGAAAAAACTGCACCAATCTGGAAGTAGTCACTATGTTAATCAGATTTTGAAGCAAAATAGAGCTAAACCAGCTCGATTCAAAACATAATCTGAAAATGGTACTATTTTTTTTAAAGTAGTACTTAGAAAATTCTCAGATTTAAAAAAATTGATAACTGACTAAGAGTATTAGCAATTTTGGGAATTCTTGAAACCCAAATCCTTGAACTCTTCTAGATAAATCAATTATCCTTAATTTTCAACTTAAGTGAATATACTAAATCTATTACAAATCCATTTAAAAATTCACATTGATTTTAGAATGCACTACGATTAAATTCTTGATTCCAAATCTGAAATGTGCAATTCCCTTTCTGTTGTGGGTTATGGATACTGAAAATGTGACTTCAATCCAAATAATCCAATTTTATGCTTGCTTAAATAATTAATCAAATAAACTAACTTGAATGTTTTTATCTGATCAAAATCTTCTAAAAAACTGAAATCAAATCCACAACACAAGAACTTGATAACGGAGTTCGGCAGAATGCCTACGTCTCCGGATCCACGTAATCATGAATCGATCTATTAACATCCAATGAAGTACAATATCCCTTCACTATTGACTTAACATACCTTTATACCTGTAAATGAGCTGATTCAAACCTCTTGAACTCTTCAATTTACTCGAAACATTCCCAAATCCATCTGTGGCCCCTACAGTATTTTCACTGATAGTTTCCTGTTAAATTACATTCGAAAAATGTCTTCAACTTGAAATATACAACACCTACATAAAATAGGTTTACATTTATGGAAACTAGAGGAAATTATGAAAACATCCATTTTTAGATGATTACAAAATTTGGATTGTAAGTCCCTCAAAAATGGTTATCTCTGCAAACGGGTCCTTCGCTATCGAATCAAAACCTACCAAAAGGTCCCTTTAAATAGAAGTGACCTCAAGCTCTATCACTTGCTAAAAAGTGGCGGGTTGGTAAGGCTGATAAGTATTTTGGCATAGGTCAAGGGTTCAAATCCCCCTTCCATAGGTTTAGGCGCCCAATTTAGCCATTGACCCCACATTTTGTGGGAAAGGGATAGGATAAGCCTTTAAATAGCTTTTTGGCCACAAAATCCTCCTTATCCCATGGGATTTAGGCTTATTCACGTGAAATGGATTAAATAGATTATTTTTATTATTTTAAATCTAAATCCACTACAAACATGCCAAGTGTCATGCCCATAATATGTCATTTTTCCATGTCAGAGTGTGCCATGTCATCATTTGACCACAACTTTGACTATGCATATCTTTCGCATACGAACTCAGATTTGGTCCATTCAAAATGCATCGGAAAGATTTACGATGAGCTTTATACCATGGAACTAATTTTGAAACATTACAAGACCATCAATTTTTCCTTTTCGCCACGTGTCATAGTTCCTTTGGTCCACTATTGAGGTCTTGATCAGAGTTGACTTTCTGTTGACTAAACTTTGACCGGATATAACTAGAGCTCCCAATGTCCATTTGTCGTGTTCTCATAGTCGATGGAAAGCTATCGAAATGATCTTCTTCACTGACATCATTTAGGGATTTTTATGGAATTTTTATATCAATAATGATCCCTTTATCAAAAATCAATAATTATTTCACTTATGATTGAAAATCAAAATAAAAAAATCAACCAACATCCAAACGAGATAACTATCCAAAATGTCACATATGTTTTGATATTAGATCAAAACATAGAATTAATCCAAGTTATTCCATGGTACATTCAAGTCGGAATCATCATAATTAATGGTCACAATATGAAATAGATTCATCATTCATCCATCATATATTTAGTAAAATCTATCTAAGTCACATCCTTCTAATATCCATAATAGCATGGGAAAAAGAAACTAATAATATGTATCACAAAATTTTATTGGTACATCATGCCTCAAACACCATCTATGTGATAAGAGTAATTTACCATAAAACCATATAATATTTAAATAGTATTATATCAATGTCAATAATCCAGTCGATAAGATGAGTTTACAATAAAATAGTGTATGAGGATGGTGGGAACTACACTAGGTGTACTCTAACCACTTGGTTTAGTATTTCCAATATGCATTAACATTTTTACATATTTTTAAAATTAAAGTTAAATTGCAATTACCTATAGCATTGACTACACTTGTTTTATTTTACAGGTCCTATCCTATCTGACAAAGGAAAAGCACACTAGAAACTATTAAGAAAATCTCAAGCACACTCTATTAAATACAACATTCCAGGGAATTAAATATACACATCATTGTAGATTGAGAAACAGGGGACGGAAGCTTTGTGTAGATTTTATTGATCTCAATCAGTCAAGAATTACGAGAGGAGGGACTGCAATATTTATAGATATTGCACCCAAATACATCCGGGAAAATTAGTTGCATGTGTGCACCACAAACCGAGAATAAACAAGCTTCCAATAACATCCGGAAGTAAAATTACATAAAGACAAATATATTGTTTAAAACAATATAACAATCGAATCTGACGACAAATATGGTTGACTAACCATATAACAATATAACTATTTAAAATTAATTAAATAATTAACCTATGCATAATTAAATAGTAGGATAATAAGATTTATCCTAACATTCCCCCTTAATTGTGCATTGTGCGAAGAGATGAGGAGAGAAATGCTCGAACAACTCGAACTTGTCACGTGCAAGTGACTTTGTGAAAATATCTGCTCGTTGTTCAAATTAGTTGGACAAAAGCTGAAGTGGATGTTGTGCTTGACACATGTTCACGTATGAAATGAACCTAAACTTCAATGTGTTTTGTTCTCTCGTGAAAAAGCTGGATTGTGAACAAGTTTGAGAACACCTTCATTGTCAACATTCATGGTATTCGGTTTGTCTGTGGTATTCCAAGTCCTTCCGGTATGCGGCGTAGCCAAATCGCTTCACAAACAGCTTCTCTGAGAATGATACTTGCTTCACATGGAAGAGCGAGAAACAAAGTGTTATTTCTTACTTCCCCATGATATTGGTGCAGATCCCATAAAAAATATAAATCCGTAAGTGGATTTTCTATCATCAATGTTACTGCATGATCCGAATCCGAATATCCGATCAAAAGAAGTTTTCGTTCTTCTTGTATTCTAGACCAAGATCCACTGATCCTTTGAGATATCTCAAAATGTGTTTTGCTGCTTTCGATGACAAATTTTGGGTTCTGCGCATGAACCTCGGATAGATAGCTCACTGCAAAGCTGATATCTGGTCTAGTGTAGGTTAGGTAAATGAGACTCCCAATCAGCTACCGATAGAGAGTGGCACTTACCTCAGGAGATGGATCTGAATGAGATAACTGTAATCTGTTCTCCATAGGTGTAGCAATTGGTGTGCAATCCATCATCCTAAACTTCTCGAGCGTTGTCTTGGTATATTTCATCTGAGAAACAAAGATGTGATTCTCTTTCTGCCATACTTCCAGTCCAAGACAGTAGTGCATAAGCCCGAGATCTGTCATGTCGAATGATCGCTTAAGATCTTTCTTTGTTTCATCAATCATCTTCACTGAACTGCCAGTGATGACTAGATCATCGACATAAACTACAACAATCACCATCTCCCCCCTTTCTTTTTGAGGTAGAGATTGGGATCGTATGGATTTCTGACGAATCCATGTTGTACGAGATGCTCATCAATCTTGATGTACCATGCCCGGGGTGCTTGTTTTAGGCCATACAAAGATTTCCTGAGTCTGCATACCTTTTCTTCTTGACCAGGTACTACATATCCCTCAGGTTGATTCATGTAGACTTCTTCTTGTAAATCTTCATTCAGGAAGGAACTTTTTACATCCATTTGGTGAACTTTCCATCCAAACTGTGCAGCTAGAGCAAAGATCATCCTGATCGTTTTGATCTTAGCTGTGGGAGCAAATGTCTCCTCATAGTCAATGCCTTCTTTCTGTGCGTACCCCTTTGCTACAAGTCTTGCTTTGTGCTTGTCCACTGTCCCATCTGCTTTGTATTTCGTTTTGAATATCCATCTGCATCCAATGGGTTTCTTCCCTGGTGGAAGATCAACAAGCTGCCAAGTGTTATTCTTTATCACTGATTGATATTCAGAATCCATGGCATCTTTCCAAGCTTTTGACTGTAGGGCTTCCTGGACTGTAGAGGGCTCATCTGATTCAATAACTTTACTCATCAAAGAAAAGTTAACTTCTTCTCTTGCTTTACTACGAGTCCGTGGTCCAGGGGTGGATGTATCTAGTGGAGCATCCAATCTTGCATCTCGTAATGTACTTGTACACCATTTAGGCATACGTTGAATTGTTCCCATGGGTTGTGGTTCTATCTGATCAACACCATCATCCCCATCATCACTTTCATATTCTGAGGGAACATTAGCTTCAACTTTTACATGGTGAAAAATCTACATCTTGCGAGTCCGGAGGAGGAGTCTCTGCTTCCTTTTTCTCAAAAAACTCAACATCTCTGCTTGTGTAGACTTTTCTGGTCTTAGGATCCATCAATCTGTACCCAAGAGTCTCTTCACTGTATCCAGTCCATGAAGATAAGATTTTGTGACTTCATGTCCAATTTCTTTCTGTTCTGTTTGGGTATGTGCATGCTGGCTTTGCACCCGAATACTCTGAGGTGTGCAATGGATGGTTTCCTTTTTGACCATGCTTCTTGTGGTGTAATTCCATCAAGAGCAGTTGTGGGCGCTTTGTTTAACAAATACACTGTTGTTTTTGCTGCTTCTGCCCAAAATTTCTTTGCAAGTCCGGAATCATCGATCATGCATCGCACCATTTCCATGATAGTACGATTTCTTCTCTCAACAACACCATTTTGCTGCGGTGTGTGTGGAGGAGGCATTTGTCGACGAATCCCGTGAGTTTGTAGATAGTCTCTGAACTCATCACTGGTGAATTCCCCCCCTCGATCTGAGCGGAGAGTTCTGATGTGACGACCAGTTTCTTTCTCAACTGCAACTTTGAACTTTTTGAATGTTTCAAAGGCTTCACTTTTCTTGCGAAGACAAAAAATCCACATTTTTCGTGAATAGTCGTCAACACAGAGCATGAAATATTGGAACCCTGAATGACTTGGCTGCATCGGACCGCACAGATCGGTATGAACCAGGTCAAGTTTACCATGAGCTTGAAAAGTACTCTTTTGGAATGAAACTCTGTGTTGTTTTCCTGCTAAGCAGTGAGGACACTTGTCTGTATCCTTCTGAAGAGATGGTAGCCCATGTACCATATTACCCCGGCGAAGTGTTTCAAGATATTTGAAACTTACATGACCAAATCTCTGATGCCACAACTGAGCTGAGGTGGAGTTTTTAGCCACAAGTGCTTGATCATTTTTGTGAATGAAATCAAGTTGAAACATTCGTCCCACATTTGAGGCTTTTGCAATTATTTTCGAGCCTCTGGATTTATCTCGAATTAAACACATTTTCTTGCCGGATTGACTATCAAAGTCAATTTTCAGGTTGTGATCTAGGAGTTGACTGACCGAAAGAAGGTTCTTTGTCAACCCAGGGACATATAGAACATCGGATAGTCTGCGATTGCGTGAACCAAGGGGTAGAGAAATGTTTTCAATCCCACAGAATCGTATATGAAGAATCATCTCCCAACGAAACATGATTTTTCGATGGCGTGTCCCTCATTGAAATAAACCGGTCTGTGGCTGGTCATGTGTCGAGTGGGTCCCGAATCAACATACCAGACGTCACTAGATGACGTGGATGGTTCACTTGATCGAGCAGTGAACAAGAAGTCTTCATTGTCTGACTGTTCTTGTTGCTCAGCAATATTACCTTGCTGGTGGGGTCTTCTTTTCCAGTTCCCCTTTTTCTGCCCGTGATAGTTGTTTGACTGTCCCTTGTAAGTTTGTTGTTGTTGTGGTCCAGAATTGCTTGATGAACCTTTCTTATATGTGTTAAACCAACAATCTTGTAAGTCATGTCCTCTTTTGCAAATTGGACATTGCTTCTTCTGTTGATTGTCCCCATGATACTGATTTTGATGAGGGGACTTCTGAAAGGATTTAGGTTTTCCTTTACCTTTTCCTTTCCATTTTTGATGTGAAGACAGTGCCTGCTCCTCTTCATCATCCTTGTTGTGCATTGCTTCCTCTTGTTGCAGTAGGTTTACTAGCTTGTCAAAACTAATTGTCGTATCTGACAAGTTTAGAGTTGTGACAAAAATTCGGTAAGAAGAAGGGAGAGCTCTCAGAACAATGGGAATGAGAGACTCATCTTTGACCTCTTCTCCTAGGGCTAGAAGTGAAGCCCTCAACTCTGCAACTCTTCTTAGGAAGGCTTCAATTTCTCATTCATTTGAATTTCAATGTATGTAACTGACTCTGCAAATTGAGTATGACATTCTTGTTCTTGGCCTCATATATTGTGCTCAGCTTATCCCAAGCTTCTTTTGCTGATGTAGCATCTCGAATGTGGGCTTGCACATCGTCGGATACTCCAAACAAGATGATGAGCTTTGCTTTCTGATCTGCTCTATCAAATTGTCGTTGTTGTGTTGCATCCGTTGGTGATCTGGTTAGAGTGCCAGTCACAACAGGCCAGATTTCTTCAAACTCAAGCTGTGTCTTGATTTTTGTCTTCCAAGCAGCATAGTTGCTTCCTCTGAGCAATTGTGAATCCGGAAGAAAAAATTTGGGGGCATTGGTGCCCATTTTGCAGAGATCACTGACAGGGTTTGGCTCTTATCACTCCAGGTATTAGGTCTCCCAATCTATATACCGTCGATCCGATATACCGAACCTTTCTATATACGCACCCTTCCGATATACCCGTGATGCAGTACGTGGAAGAAGCTCGCCCTTTCTATATACCCTACGTGATGCGTGAAAGAGGCGTTAACGTCGTGAAAGAATTCGATACGTGGTACCAAGACAAAGATCTTGATGGGGTCTGTGTGATTATTGACACGGCTCAAAGAAATATCCTCATACGCGTGCGTAACCATCGCTATATACTCGGATAATTTCTCGATGCTGGATTTATGTCTTGCGATGCGTTCACGAGAGCGGATGGGATGGTTCATAGTGTGTGCACTTTGTGACCTTATTACTCCCGTCGATTTATAGGGGCCGATGCCCATATGACGTTGTTGCAGCTATATTAGGTGTTAAGTGCAATAGTAGTTGCGACGGCTTTACCCGTAAGCGCTTCCCAGAGGCACTGTATATACCGAACGCTGCGAATGAGATCTAGGATCTCGTGAGTGTTACAGAACCAATTTTACTTTTTTTTATTACAATTACGCTTTCTTTGAAGCGATTACAAGTTTTGCAGTTGACTATGGCAACCTGTAAATTAGTACAATATACAATACAATTTGAATGACAGGCAAAAAATTTCAGTTTCGGGGTCCTGGTGGCCTCCTAACCCTAAATGCTAAAAATTGCAAAAAAATAGCTGAAAATGCAATTTTTAGGTGGGTCTCCTTTTGCAAAAAATGTCTGGAATGAGAAAACAGACCAGATGGGAGAAATTTTTTTTTTTACCCTAAATTAGGGATTCTCCGCTAAATTTAGTTAGTCGTAACTAAATTCAAAAAAGCCTGCTAAATTTAGCAGTTCCGCCAAAATTTCCGCCAGATGCAAAAGGAGAGTTTTTGAGTGTTTTTAGTGGGATTTGATCCTCAAACCTCTCACTCCTAAGGCACATGCACTAACCAACTTGGCCACTTGGGGCGCTTGGACTATGGAAGGAAGCAATTTGTATTTATTGACAAATAAATTGACTTACCTCTTGGAAAATGAATGCCACGTGGCGCATGCTGGTGAAGGGGCGTTTTTAGGGTTCTATTTGCCCAAAAAACAGATCTGAGGCTTTATTTCTTTGCTCAGCCGCATTTTCTCCTTCCCACGCACTGATCTACAAGTGCAGGCCGCGTTTTTTGTGTTGGGGCGCGTTTTTTTCACCTGGGGGCGCGTTTTTTCCTTTGCCACTGTTTTTTATTGTCCTGGCCGCATTTTCTCTTGCCTGGGCCGCATTTTTTAGTTCTTTGGGCACATTTTTGACCGTATTTTAGCCACAGGTGTGTGTATGAAGCTTGTTGTGCGCGTTTTTAGCTTATGGCTGCGTTTTCCCTTCCTTGGCCGCGTATCTTCTTGCTCAGCCGTGTTTTTGATGAATGTGATTGCTGTTTGCTTCTTTGTCTATTTGTACGAGTTGGTGGAGGCTCAAATGGCATGGGCAAGCTCAAAAAAACCATTTTTTTTTGCTATGCAGGCCGTGGGGGACAGCCAAGGGCACGTATGCTCTAAAAAACGCCTTTTTTTTTTCCTTGTACAGGCGCTAGATCAAGAAAAACGCCTCCTTTTTTTTTTTTCTTTGCTCTGTGTATTCACTGCAGGTGCACAGACAGTCCTCCAAACAAGCAAAACAATCTCCAAATACAGTAAAACAAAACCCTGATTGGGAATTTTTTTTTTTTTAAAATTCAATACCTGTAGCAATTTTTGCCTGGTGCTGAGTGCACCAGTGCAAAAAAATTTGCCTTCCAAGTACCTGGAAGGAACAGGCTGATGTGGGGGAGGCAGGGATGGGGCTGGGAGTTTGCACGAGGCTGCACAGGCTCTCAAATGCTGCAAACACGTCTCCAATCTCCTCTCTCTCTGCTGCTCTCTCTTCCACACCTTCACAGGGCCAGAATTTCGCTCTGGTACCAAATGTTGATTGAGAAACAGGGACGGAAGCCTGTGTAGATTTTATTGATCTCAATCAGTAAAAAATTACAGAGGATGGGCTGCAATATTTATAGATATTGCACAGCCAAATACATCCGGGAAAATGAGTTGCACAGGTGCAACCACAAACCAGAATAAACAAGCTTCCAATAACATCCGGGAAGCAAAATTACATAAAGACAAATATATTGTTTAAAACAATATAACAATCTGAATACAGACAAATATGGTTGACTAACCATATAACAATATAACTATTTAAAATTAATTAAATAATTAACCTATGCATAATTAAATAATAGGATAATAAGATTTATCCTAACAATCATTACCACTCAACACATGTAAAGGTCACCCCTAACATATTTATCCTTCAATATCCTTACAATTTCATGATTTTTTTCTTGTACTATTTCATTTGACATGCTACTACATTCACTTCGCATGTTATCGAGTAAAATATTCACTCAACTTTCCAAGCTACAAATTTTCCTTTCTACTTTATGTAACCAAATCCTTATTTACCGGTATAAGGTGGGGAAAATGTAGTCACTAAATCATAAAATTACTATGTACATGTATCCTCTAAATATTTCATTTATATACATGATTTCTAAGAAAGGGAATTAGTCATTAACACCCTATTACTTTTCTTTGACATTATTTTATCCTTTTCATATTTGTTATTTTTGTTTCCAATTGATAACTTACAATTTTACATTGCATATTCCATCTTAATTAACTATGATTTCATTTTTTCATCCTTTTGAATCTCTATATAGGACCACCTATTGTGGACATGAGCGCTTAGATGATACTATCCCCTCTAGGAGATTTTGTATTCTTTATTTGTTTCTCGTATATTTCAGGTCTTACTTTCTTATTTTCTTCTTTTATCACCCTTGGTCACCTTTTCATTTGTTAATAACAAAATTTAAGCGAGTAATCATATATATACGTTTTATTTAACTTCAACAGGGGAAATCATTGATGGGCATATACATCTACAATGAGCTAATATTATCTATATACTTCATCAAGGAATGCATTTTGAATTGTATAATTCACTTCATACAATGCTTTATTCTTAATTCCATACCACACATTTGTATTTCTGAAAAAAATTGTATACCACTTTCTCTTTATACAACTAGAACTAGGGAGACCTAGCTCAAGAGACATTATTCAAATCAAGCTTACACTAGAATGACATTGAGTCTGAAATATAATGTAGCACTTAGTGAAAATCAAATTGGGGTGACTACGAGGACTTTATGAGTCAAGCATGGGTATGTGCATGGAAATGGGGGACTAAAATGGGTTCAAAAGTGGCCACATTTTTCCTAAAATCAGCAAAAACTAAACCTCATATAATAATTTGGCATGCATATGCTAAAAATTTGACAATATAATAAGAATAAGAAACATAGTGCTTGGAATATAGTTTATAAGATACTATTTTTTTTAAATGGTGGATATTAATAAGGTTAAATGTTGTGCGTAGAAAAAGTGTGTTTATTTTTGTGTCAAAAATATAATAGCCTATTATGTTGTGTCCCCCATTTTTTGATTTCTAAAAATTATTTTAAAAATACATTTCATAGTAATTTATTGAAGATCACGTATGATATCCCACTAATTTTCCATAATTTTTGGATGACTATATAATTCTATACTAATTTTCAAAGTGAACACATCACAAAAATGAAATATTTGTGTGTACACCCCGTAAATGTGAGAAAAAATAGTTAAAATTTTGTTTTTAATATGGGTAGAATGGATTTTAAATGAGGCATTTTTAAAAAAAAGTTGGATTACAAATCATAAATTGTGTACAAAAACGTATAAATATGTTTTGACAAGAAAAGAAGGCAATAGTAAAAATAATAATGATGAAAGTCTTAAACTAATCATATTTTAGAAAGAAGTATATTGTCACAAAGGTAAAACCAAGCTTGACATCATAGTATAATTATTTTTGGAATATTTTGTACAACACATGAGAAATTAGGGTGCACACAAGATATTTTGATGTTTTCTTTGTAAAACACGGATTTATTCATGGATTACGGTCCAAACCTTAGGTTTGGATATCCTAGGAAAATCCAAGCATATGAATTGGAAATTTCAAATCCATAGAAGATGAAACATGCTCGCATTATAACATGATTAAAACTGAAATATAAACACAAAAAAAATAACTCTTGATTTTGGTCCCATTGATCACGGGTTGTCTACAAAATCCTGCATATTCCCACACTTTTTTATTTTTCTTGAAAAGTTTGTATATTTAAGCATTATTTGAGATAATTAAGCATTATTTCATATTTTTAAGAGTTATTTGAGATTTGAGTGTGTTTTAGTTCTTTCTTATATTACTAACACTCATTAACATTTTTAAAAAATTCTTGTGGTGATAAAGATATTTGAGAATTATGGGGAGGAGACCATGAAGGAAAACACTCGAGAAATTGGAAAAACAAAGGGAACAAATGAAAAAGGGCATGAAAAAAATAAATTAAACATGTCTTTACCAGAGATTGGAGATGTTTCCAAAGACCTTCTATCTTTCAATAAATCCAAGAAAGAAGAAATTAAAAAAGGGAGTGAGTGCAAACAATTTGTGAAAAAAAAATCAACGTATGGAGATGAAGGTACGTCATCTCTTTTAAATGAAATTAATTGTGCACCATATCCTCAAACACTAATTAAATCAATAAATAATGATGATGCAATACCAAATTTAAACATAAATGTTACATCAAATGACCAACCTATTCAAAACACACCCTCTTTACCAAATTATAAATATGAACAACAAATAGGAAATGAACAATGTTTATATGATATTAAAAATCATTTCCATTGAAATCACCACTTAAAATTTTGCGTAAAACACAAAAACTTTTACTCAAGATTGATGAAAATATTCTAAACCCGAGAGACTAAGAAGACTAGTGAATGCACTTATAGAGGAAAAGCTAATTTGATATGGGAAATATTTTTAGTGACTTAAATGAAATAGGTAAATATCAATTATTTGTTAAAATAATGAAAAATATTAATTTTAGACCTAATGTGAAGACCCTTGGTCTAAGAACATCTAAGAAAAACAATGCAAAATCTATTGTAAAAAAACTAATGAATGCATATCAATCAATAGGTCAAAACTCATGTACCAAAGATAGTAGACTACTCGACCTATTATTACATAGATTATAGTAAGTAAAGTAACAAAAACTCTTGTTTAACAAGAAAAATAATTATTGCACTAAAAATAAGTAGGAAATTATTATTAAATTTTTTTGGTGTTGTGACAAAATTGAAGATACAAATAACAATGAATTATGGGAATTCTCTAGTAGAATGCCACAAAAAGACAAAGACATAGTCAAAGAGTTAAATATAATTATTTTTAGAATTTTGAAAAAATAATACAAGCGTTTCACCTAATGAAAAACACATTTTAAAAAGAAGAATTAGTTCTCGAACCTATGAATCACACCGTAATTTTTTTGAATATGACACGAGACATTTTTGATAATTATAAAGAGACTCATCCCGAAATATAAATTAGTAAAAGGTATTTTGAGTTGGCCAAACCTTTTTATGTTAATATAAATTACTCATGGACTACTTGTTGTTGCGGATCCATATTTAATTTTTGATGCATTTGTTAGGAAATATATCTTAGTGCTCCATTTTTATGTATGGGTGAATAATAATTACATTGGTAATTATTATGTAAATGGTAATTTAGTGAATATTTGTTATAAGTTGTTATATTAAACAACTATAACAAATATTGTTGTATGAGTTTAACCACTCACGTGTATAGAGTTTGGGAGAGATATTCATGGAGGTGTATTTATACCTACATCCTAAAATATAGGAATTATATTCCTATATATATGTAATTATTGCAATAGAAAAATTAGTGTGAGCATAATATAGTGTAGCTATTTCATGTATTATGTGTATTAGATCAGAGTAATTTTCACATTTGGTATCAGAGCAGGTTAAATTTGTCTCAAAGAATATCTCGTAACGTTTGTTTCACAATCTGGGTTTCTACATAATTGTGTACGTGGAACGATCTACAATATAGAAAGCTGCAACATAAATTACAATCGAACCCGGTTCGTGATTTGGGAGATACGTGCAATTTACTATACAACCCATTGATCACTTTGCTATTTTTGAAGAAATCGAGAGAATCAAAGGTAATTCAAATCTACATTCAATTTTTTTGGATATTTAGATTCAGTAAAATGGATACACCATTAGATAAATTTAATGGGTTGAACTTTCATACATGGAGACTAAAATTTCAGATGCGGTTAATGAATAAAAACCTATTGAGGATAGTAGATGGAAAAGAAAAAGCACCTATAGATATAAACAAAATTGTAGAATGGGAAACTAGAGATGACAAAGCCAAAGCAATAATTGGACTTGGTCTTTCAGATTTTTAATTACATCATGTAGATTTAGAAAAATATTCTACGAAATATGGGATTTACTTGAACAAAACTTTTGGGTCTAAATTGAATAATGCAAAATTCTCTTTAAAGTTACAATTATTCAAATTGAAAATGAATGAAGAAGTCACTAAAGAAGGCTCAGACAATGAAGATGAAAAAATAACAAATGAAATTGACTGTAAATCTGAAGACTTTCTATACTAAGTGAAGTTCTTGGAGGAAGGAGTCACAAGAGGTTGGAGGTCATTCAACGACCTCTCATCAGTCACCAACAACAGGGCCGTATCAGCTGTGGTGATTATTTATTATACAGTGCATTCCCGTTGTTTCTTTGTGTGTCTGGAAGAGTATTTGGTTGCAGTGTTCCTATTATGGTTTGCAAAATAAAGGAAATTTCACATTGAGGGGGGAACATGATCTCAATGTTCCATTTCTAGTTTTCTACATTTATGGTATTTTCTATATATGAGTAGCAGATTTCAGCAAGAATTTCCTATGTTATTCCCTACGGTGAGATGTGATGAGGGATAAGAATAGTACTTGGAATATCATGATGTGGTTGTATGTAAACCACTTGAAAACCTTTATTTTTGGTTTGTGGTACACCACTTGTAAAACCACCATTTTCGGTTGTTAGTAAACCTTATGCAAAACCATCACCCTTTTGGTTTGTGGTAAACCAATTGCAAAACCATCATTTTCAGTTTATGATCAACCCTATGAATAACCATCTATTAGGTGTATGATCATCCTGTAAAATCATCAGATCATGAAAGTAAGTGCAAGTACAAAGGCAATTTTTCCCCATGTTCTTACGAAGGGGGAATGTTAGGAAATATATCTTAGTGCTCCATTTGTATGTATGGGTGAATAATAATTACATTGGTAATTATTATGTAAATGGTAAGTTAGTGAATATTTGTTATAAGTTATTATATTAAACAACTATAACAAATATTGTTGTATGAGTTTAACCACTCACGTGTATAGAGTTTGGGAGAGATATTCATGGAGGTGTAGTTATACCTACATCCTAAAATATAGGAATTATATTCCTATATATATGTAAGTATTGCAATATAAAAATTAGTGTGAGAATAATATAGTGTAGCTATTTCATGTATTATGTGTTTAGATCGAGTAATTTTCACAACATTATGATATTTTTCAACATATATGCTTAAATTTACATACTTAGAATATTTTCGAGGAGTTTATGATAAATTTTCCACCTAAATAAGTAAGATATTTCATCTCATGTGTTTATTATACAAGAGAAGAAGGAAATTTGTTTATAAGAAGTCACATTTAGAAGGAACTTGTGATAGTTATGGTGGTTTGCAATGGTTGAAAAATTGTATACACGCAAATAATACACATGTAATCAAAAATAACTACTTAGTTGTGGAAAATAAAAATCGAGTGGCATTAACTTCAAAATATTGTAAAGAATCCAAGAGGCATGAATTCGTGAGTAAAGAAATATGTGTATCATATTTTATGACTATATTTCGAGAGAAGATAGCATATGAGTGCACACACATAGACACAAATCTCGATTGTTATATGACCAATTCAGGTTATGGAAGGACACATTTCCTCTTGGTACTATTGTGTCATTTGTTGATTTTGTAGAGAACTATACTCTACAGAGACAAAAAATTAAGTGCAATCACAATAATACAAATCTATTGAGGTCTCCATATTTGTGCATATAGTATTCACTAATGCTCTCGACAACACATAGGAAGATAAATCTTTTTAGGGAGTACTATTTCTATATTAGTGATGATGATGCACATTCATAAATGTTTGTGCAAGGTTGTTTTGAGACATTATATGAAAATTTTGAATATCAAAAACATCATATTTGATAAACAAATAATATGGTCGATAATTATATATCACAAATCAATAATATATGAATTTTCTCTTTGGTTGAGCAAGATGCATAAAATAAGTGATTTTAAACATTTTTAGAATTTCACTTAGGTGGGACATGGAAAAGGAGAACATGATGGTATAGGAGCATGTGTTAAAATATCCTAGCAAAAGAATAATTGAATTATAAAGATGGTTCCAAGATGATCGATGCAACATCCATCATGGAATGGTGTAACTCAACAATGGGTCTAGGTAATGAGGGTAAGTCTATAGTTCGTAGGTTTTTTTAATGCTGGTAGAAGAAGATACTTTTTCAAAATATGAATATTATTATACGTTAACGAGATGTAGTGAGTTTCACTCTTTTAGAAGTTCAAATGCAGGTTCATGGACTATTCATACAAGGAAAATGAATTTCGTTTTCTCTTATGTATGTATTCATTTTGGGATGAATGTGAGTCAAAATGGGTTGATGAATGATGTAGTAGACAATCATATCCACTTGACACCTATCAACCTCCACGAGTACTATAACTCACACAGAGTGAATCCTCCATTGAATTTGACCATATATTAGATCTAGTGCAACCAAATTTTATATATCTCAATAATTTTGTTAAAAATGATAGTTTATGTTATTATGAAACTTTTTTATGAACCATTTATTGAAAATAACTATTTTGTGTACAATGTGATATAGGTCATGTTTATGTAGTTATTGCGAAGAAAATATTAAAGAAGGAACAAATTATTATTTTTGTTGTTGTGTTGAGGAAGAAAATAAATTTATATCCCTAATCATAGATGGAGAAGGCCTAGAATATCCTACGGGATCTTTTTTTTTTCATGGAACATGGCTTAGAAAATACTCACCAGAAGAAATATAGTGTGTGGAAGTTTGAGGAATTTTAAACTCATAGAAATATTATTCATTATTCTTACCTAGTTGTTGCATGTAATGTTTAATTTATTAAACATAGAGGTAGATAAAGAAACAAGAAATTGTGGAAATTTATTGAGTATAACCATGAAACAATACATGAAACCCTAAAATTTAGATTGAACCCGGATGGTTCACTAGATTTAATTTGTACATGGAAAGTAAGTATTATCGAAGCCATCTAAAGTAAGATTTATTTGAATGAAATCAATAATACCACAAAAATTAAATCTATGATTCCATATACTAATGGGATCATAAAAATTCCATTTATTCTTAAGCCCTAGGGAAGGTTTAGGGAGAATGAAATTATTTTAGACAGGTTGTTTGGAGGTATCCTCTTAGATAGGGGACCCTTTAAGCCATCTCATAGCATCCCAAAAAATTCTCATCCTCAATAATTAGTCTAGTAGAGGGAGATATGGAATCATTTTATGTAGAGCACAAATCACACTCAACCCATCCACAAAGTTAGTTTAGTCCAAAAACACAAAACTACCCTTAAGCCTGCAAGTGGCTTACTTTCTCAAGTCAATAACACTTAAAACTAGTAAATATTGTCTTAAATGGGTTCACTAAAAGATTCCTATCAATGTACCCCACACACACACACAAAAACACACACACACACACACATCATATTCCATGCGAAGTCACCAATAAAATTGATGGAAAACACAAGAATTCTTCAAATTTCTTACCTTAGCCAAAACTACCTTCACTAGCTTCTCAAGAACAATGAAACTGGTGATTTGGTCTTTGGATTCATCGTAAAACAACTAAAATGAACCAACACATGTTTTGGGAACCCATTAATCTCTTCAAGGTGTTTGAATTTTTTATATCCCTACTCCATTGGTAAGTCTCTCTTCCTCCATGACTCCTTCTCCACCTATTCCAGCTCCTTATAGCGTTTTCCTAGGTCCTTTTCAAACTTAAAATTCAAATAATAAGGTTTGAAGTCTAAATAATGGAATTTTAGGAGACCATTTTTCTAGTTTTAGTTGATTACCAAGTTTGAAATCCAACCTTTAAAGTTAAGACACCTTTCCACACTTTCTTGTTTCTCCAATTAGGCCTCTATGCCCTTCTATATGCCTACAACAATATTGGTATAAAATGTGGTCTTTTTGAACAACCTCAAGCCTTCGAACCTTAAAATATCCTTCCTCACACTCATATGTTGTGTATAAATTTCAGTTCACATTTCTCTATTAAGGCCACTTAACTTTATATTTATTTCTCTTGTCTCCTTTCAATTTACCACTATACCATACAGACCTCTAAATAGTACTATCATGAAAAAATAAATATTGCAAATTTGATAAGAGTTAAAAAAATCAATACTATCAATTATTTCACTTAGATAATTATATGTTATCAATATGAAACCGTAATTAATTATACAAACATTTTATTCAAGAAATTCCCCAAAACCCTAGCGAGGGTTTTCAATTAACTGAGAAAGGAAGAATTATCATAAACATACCTAAATGAAAATTTCAAGACATTAATCTCCTTATATAAGTTTTTCTTAACATAGTACCACCTCTACCTTGGTCAATCTCAACATCATAATCAACTCACTTCTACAAAAATGCATGAACTGTATTGACTATCTTGTGAAACAAAAAGTTGTAGAGTTATAAGAAAATACCAAGATGAACAAATCTCAAAGCTAATTGTTATAAAATTTCAATGTCTAATAAAACAAGTGATAATTACTTTCATAATAGTTAGGAAATTATTTTAATATTGAAACCATTAGTTCATTACTCACAAATAGCTCATACACAAATTTTTGTTCCAAATAACTATGTGTAAACAGAGAGTTATTCTCTTCCACAAATTCTTGGATATCATTATTTTTTTCATTCAAATGAATAATGAATTAGTTAAAAATATTACCATATTTATACCTCCTCAAGTTAGTTCTCAACCAAATGGGAGGCCATAAGTCCTTGAAAAGAAATGGCTTTATCTTGATTACATCATTTATAGGCTCTCTTATATAAGACATCTTAAGACCTTAAGAACTAGTCATCTAATATGACTCCTAACTCTTACATGACCTATTAAAATAATTTCATGACTTAATTTATCCAATACACTCACTAAGACACCTTACACACCATGCTAGCAATTCCAAAATGGCTCAAACAATTAAAAATTAAAATTTACTATAAAGGAGGTAAAAATAAATAAAATTTTGAATGACTCAGCCCAAAAAAAATTACAAAATGAGTCCTAATTTCTACCTAAGGACTTCTAGAGCCTTTACAATGACTATCAAGCCAAAATATATGTTGAGCAGAGATGTTCCTCCAACAACATTTCTGAGCAATGTATACATTCTAAAATGAGATTGAGGACACTTATAGAAAGCTTTAAGGTCTATATCCATTCCATTCTCTTCCCAAATCTATATAAGTACACAAACATTTTAATTCCTTTCTCAAGAAAAACAAGGAAAGAGTATCCTCTTGTCAAGGAAAGGATCTTGTCATTATATTTTAGATTTGGCAAAATTGATTCGTAGGCTTAGAACCTAGTGTCAAAAGAAGATAAGATAGGATGCCTAACAACAAATTTCTTAAATTATTGGCATGTCTTCCAAATTTATTGTTTCTTTGAATTGTTGACAAAATAGATAGGGTAACAGGACGTAGGAGGAATACCTATTCAAATGTCGGTTGATGGGTTGTTGCACACGCATATGACTTCCGAATCCATAGCTGATTGTGAGAGCTTCCTTTTGGCTAGGAGGAACTACCTGTAATGAAAGCAAGACCACTAGAAAGAATTAAACAATATGGGTAGTGAACTACCTAGCATAAGCTAGATCTGGGAAGTATGGTACTTCCTAGATGGCTGTCAGTCCACTGTTTTAAACAAATTAATGTTGTAAACAAAGTAAATCCTATTGTTATTTTGAAATGATTTAGGTATCTCACTTAAAACACAATAAGAAATAGATCTAATCTAACAGGCTAAGCTAGAATAGAATCCACAGGTCAAATGATTGGTTTTGGGTTTCTGTAGGTCTAATAAAGGTCTCGGTAGGTCACAGGTGAGTGAGGGTGAAGTAAAATTAGGTGGATAGGTCTCTTTTAAGGCTATGTGGGAAAACATAGAGATGGCGTCGGTCGGGGTGACCGACACGTGTTAGGTATAACCGGCACCGATTACTGTGAGATCTGGAAATGTCACAAAATGGGGTTTTGGTCTCCTTTGTGATTGCACAAAGATTTTGGTTGGTCGGGATGAGGTAATGGGTGACTGGAGTAGGTTTTTGGTGAGGTTTTAATGGGTCTATGGAGGTGAAAAGTGTTGGAGATGGTCAATAGGAGCAAGATAAACAATGGATGATAAAATAATGATGAAATGAAATAACCAAGAAAGTATGATGTTGTACTTACTTGGATTTCATTTCTGAACATCTGTGTGTGAAGGATGGAGGTGCTGATGATGGGTTTGGAGGTGGAAAGTGATCACCAACTGAAGAAAATTTTTACATGGGCTGCATGCATGCTCCTCTTTTCTTAGATAGATCCGATGTGGCTGGATGGTTGTGCAGGAGAAGATGCTCAATCTCCTTCCTTGGATGTGAGTTCTTGCTAGGAATTGGCTCTCTGAAGATGTGTTATCTCTTTGAGATTTGTTCTTGCTCATCAACTTTCTTGCTTCCAACTTCCAGTTCCAAATTCCAACCTTGAGAATAAGGTTGTTTTGGGGTTAAAAGGGGTAACCGACGGCGGTCTAAGCTTAACCGGTGATGGTTAGGGTAACGACGTCGGTCAAGGTGGGATTTTCTAGGTTTACTAAACTTAGGGAGATCCTCCTGATTTCCTCGGATCTTGTGTCATTATCCCATGGATTAGACTAGGAGCTTCTTGTGAGCATGCGGGAATGTGGTTAGAGGGAATGTAGGCATTGATTTTTAGGGTTTGGGTAAGTCTTAGTTAGTTATGGTAACTTGCTAAGAATAGGTCTTAGGTTGAGTTAACTTGGTGAGGTGTCTAAGTGAACTATATGTGTAGATATTATTTAAATTAAGATATTTAAATAATAAATATGGTGAGGATAATGAATTAATTTAATTAAATTAATTAAATTAATACTAGTGAGGTGAAGGGGGCCATGGCTAGGTGAATGTGATGAAGGGTGCTTATATGTCGAGGGACCAAAGGGAGTGTGACCTAATTTTAGTGTCTACATTTTTCCCCTTTTTGTTGCATAGCTTGTATTGGTAAGCGATGCTAACAAAAATAAGATGTGGTTGGCCCATGTGAGGGTGAAGGTGATCCCCCTCAAACCGAGGCGACATGAGTAGCGGTTGAAGCGGTGAGTGGTTTGATAAAAGGTAAATGTGAGGAAAAGGTAAGTGGGTGTAGGGGAAGAGGGTGAAAGGTCTACTCGGGTGATTTAGGTAATGGGTTAGGGTCAAAGGTAGTAGTAGTCAAATGCACACACACGTATAAATTGCAGCACGCTACCGGGTTGAAGAGTAGGAAAACTCTACATCGTCTAAGGTCGATAGGTTTATCCAAACAAGGGTGAAGTGAATCCGTATCCAAGGTATAGGATAAGGTCAGGAAACACAACATAGGTTAGGTGCAGGAACATTTAGGTATGTTCGGTACACCAAAGGTAGGGTCAGGATAAACGGTCACGGCAATAGGCTAGGTAAGGTCATTAGGTCAACAACACAGGTAATAGTGCCGTAAGGTATAGTGAACACATGAGGTCAAAGGTCACTAGCGATGGTCCAGGTCCAAATATCGAGATCACGGCATGGGTAAGGCCGAGGTAGGGGTAAAATAATAAGGCATCAATAGCGGACATGAAGGAGGTTGAAGAGGGTGGAGGGCTAGAGGTGAAGGTAAAGTGGTCCAGATAGGTGTAGTGGAGGTAAAAGAAAGAGGATGTAAGGAAAATGAGGTAAATGTGAGGGAAATGAGTAGTAAGTAAGGGGTATCGACATCGTGAATATGAACCGATATGGTAATGAACCGATGATGGTATAGGGAATCAACGATGTCTAGTATAGGTGAGAAGACCGGTAGTGGTCAAGGGTTAACCGATGTGGTCGGGAGTAGAGTAGTAGAAAAAAGTAAAAACCCGTGGTTTGAAAATTCATTTATGTAAAAAGGAGAAAAAGGACAAGAAGAGAGAAAATGAGGAGAGGAAAAGAGTACAGAGTTAGGCTTGGTCGGCATAGCCACATAGGTGAGTGGTTGAGTGAGAGGTGGGACTTGAGTTTAGGCATGGATTGAGTTGAGCATTGGTTTAGGGGGATTGAGGTCGGTTTAGGCATGGATTGAGTCGGAGTCGGTTTAGGCATGGATTGAGTCAAGTTGTTAGGCATGGTTGAGTGAGGTTGTTTTAGGCATGGTTGAGTCGATGCATTTAGGGCATGGTTATAGTCGGGGTCCTTAGGCATGGTTGAGTTATTTTGGTATTTTGATAACAAATGGTAATATAAATGCATGAGATAGTGTAAAATGTGGAAAATGTTGGTTATGTATGAAAATGTGAAATAATATAAGTGGTAAAAGTTATGTGGTATATGGTTTAGATGTCGAGGTTTTTGATATGAACAGGAAATCAGGTAAAAGGTGGGGAAAATGGTTAGGGTAAAGAGTGGCCAAGCTAACCTTCTAGGGCCCCATGCCCTGGAAGTGCTGCCTACATAGTCCCGGTGAAAAGGGACCTCAGACCGATGTAGTTCTCCCATAAGCTAGGGAAAAAGATGAAAATGAGTTGGTAGGTTTGTGGTCATGTTGTGGGTTTGGGTTTAATAGGTGGGGGTAGATGATAGTAAAAATGTTGTAGGTGAGGGTGACTATGGAAAAGGGGAGGATGACCCCAAAAGGTAAGCGTCGAGGACTAAGTCCTGTATAAGAAAATCAAAAGGTGATGAAGAAGAGAAAAGATAAGAGGGGGCAAGAAAACCACCCGATTGGCAAGGATCAAAACATATGAAACATATCTATAGATGGGGTAAATGAACATAAGACCCCAAAGACATTACATGATTGATAATTCTAAGGGTGAAAAAGTCACATGATCACCAAATGTCATAGGTTCAGTAGGTCCCTTGAGGTATGAAGTGAAAAGACAATGGGTAGAGAGGTGCAGGTAATTGGGTCATAAAATGGGAAGTAGAATGCCTTGGGCAATAGAGCCAAGATCACAATAGGCAAGTCCATGATGAAAAATCTTATTTTTCTTTTTTTTTTTATTTTCTTTTTGACTTTGTAGATAGACTGATCGATGTGGGAAGTCTACATGGGAGGAATATATGTCTCCTTGAGGTCTTCGAGAAGCTGATCGATGCGGGAAGCTTCTAAATTTTGATTTTTGAGAAAATAGTCTTCTTTTTTTTTTTTTTTTTTTTTGGAAAGACTATGTAGAGAGTTGTGAGCTTTTTATAGCTGTCCTTCAAGGGAGTAGTCTACTTATAGTGACAATTGAGGGTGGAAGATGTCCTTTTGAGGGATTCATCTTTTATATTGGAAGTTTGACTCAAGGAGTTGATCCCTTATATTGGAAGATGTCCTTCTGAGGGATTCATCTTTTTTTTTTTTTTTGGCTTTTAAGTCATGGACAAGACTATAATGAAGCATTTGGTTCTTGTTGAGAAGGAAAGGGTGAATGACCATGGGATCTCATCTAAAATAAGATGAAAAGTATCCATGAGAATCATGCCATGTGTAGAGCCATGGTGCACATATTTAAGAAAAGGCAAAAGGGTGATGGGTAATCACATGATCCTTGTTTAGTCATTGGAGATGAGGTGTGGAAAAGGTAAATGGTGCTCAAGGGATGAGCATGAACTAGATAAATAGTGATGTAGGACTAGAGGTCAATAGTAGAATGGTTGAAGATGTAAGGCATTAAGGGGCTCAGGTTCGGGTTTACCCTCAAGCGAGGACAAACGATAGGCACCCGATCCATAGGTATGAGTTACGATGTATGGTCCAAGCCAATTAGGAGAAAATTTTCCCCATTTTCTTTTCTCTACTTTGGTTACATGTTGATTTTCTTTCAAAACAAGGTCACCAACTTGGAAGGTTCGTTCATGAACACATTTTTCATAAGCACGTTTGATACGTTGTTGATAAACTTGAAGGTGATCTAGATCATTAAGATGACATTCATCTAATAACTCTAGTTGTGCTAAGTGGTCTGATGAAAAATTCATCATCAGTAAGCATGTCATGGAGAGAAATGCAGAGTGAGGGGATCTGGACTTCGAGAGGTAGAACAACCTTGGTACCGTAGACCAGTGAAAAGGGTGTAGCCACAGTGGAAGTGTGAATACTAGTGTGGTATGCCCATAGAGCAAAAGGAATGTGCATATGCCAATCCTTCCCAATATCGTCAACCACTTTCATGAGAATTTTATTGAGGGTTTTGTTAGTGGATTTGGCTTGGCCATTGGTTTGTGGGTAATAAGGTGAGGAGAAACTAAGTTGAATGCCAAAGGCATGCAAAGTTTTTGTAGTGTTTTGTTTTTGAATTGTTTTCCATTATCAGTGATGAGGTGATGAGGGACACCAAAGTGAAAAATGATGTGATGGTTAATGAACTCACATATTTTCTCGGCTTTCATGGAAATGAGTGGTATGGCTTCCACCCATTTTGTGTAGTATTCGTAGTAGATTATGATCCATTGATGGCATTGGGAAGAATGAGGATTGATTTCTCCGACAAGATCCAAACCCCATTGAGAGAAGGGCCAAAGGTCACGAGCGACTTGTAAGGCATGACTAGGTGTATGATGAAGGTTGGAATGTTGTTGACATTTCACATAGCATTTGACATAGTCACAACAATCATGGTTAAGGGTCGGCCAAGTAATAGCCTAGGTGAAGAATACGCTTAGCAACAGTAAGGCCACTAAAGTGACCTCCACATATGCCATCATGAACCTCCTTGATGGTATAAGGAATTTCAAAACTTGTGAGGCATCGTAAGAGAATACCATCAAATCCATGCTTATAGAGGAGTCCCCCTAGATATAAAAATGGGAGACCTTCTTAAGGAAGGTGTGTTGTCATTACGGGTGAGATCAGGAGGTAAGATGGAGAGGGAAAGGTAGTCGGAGTATTGTTTATACCAAAGGTCACTCAGGTCAGGGGTGTCGGTTCGATTGAGTAAACATCATGAGGTAAATAAGAAGGTGAATGGAGGCATTGTACAGTGACAAATATTTTGGAATCGGTAGGGGAAGTGGGTATTTGGGAAGCTAAGCAGGCCATAGTGTCTACAAATTTGTTGGTTGACCATGGGATGGTTTGAAGGGTGTAATGATCAAAGGTGGTCAAAAGTATATCTACATGATGTTTATACTTTTGAAGTATCTCATTACGACATTGGTACATACCATTGACTTGGTTTATGACCAATTGTGAATCACCAAAGATGTGGATTGATTTGACATCTAGGGCATAGGTGGCTGGAGACCTAGTATGAGTGCTTCATACTCAAAATATTGTTGGTGCATTCAAAGTCTAGTTTGAAAGACAAGGGCATGGGTTCTCCATCCAGAGGGATGAGGATAACACCAGCTCCACCCCCATGCTAACACTTGGAACCATCGAAGAACAATGTCATTTGGTAAGGGGTTCATCCAGGAAAGAGTAGCAATTGATTCATCGGGAAAGTCAAAATTAGAGGGTTGGTCCCGGCAATAGGTGCATCGTCAGCTAGTTGGTCAGTGATAGCCTGGCCCTTAATGGACTTTTGGTGAATGAATTTGAGGTCAAGATCAGCTAAAAGCATAAGCCATCATGCGGTGTGCTGATTTTGATAAGGTTTAGCGTACATGAAGTGTAAAGGGTCAGTGTTGGTCACAACATAGGTTTTGTGGTTGAGTAAGTAATGGTGGAGTTTGGTGGCAACAAAAACTAAGGCTAAGAAAAGTTTTTTAGGGTGAGTGTATCGGGTTTCATAGTCTAAAAGGTATGGCTTATATAATAAACCACCTGCTCCCTATGTTGTTCATCACGATGAGCGAGCATGGCTCCCAAGGAATGATCGGTAGCTGATATGTATAGGTAAAAGGGTTGATCATCTTTAGGTGGAATGAGTATGGGTGGTTGGAGAAGGTATTGTTTTAGGGCCTCAAAATATTTGTGATAGTCATCATCCCATTTAAAGGAGACATCCTTCCTAAGCAAGATGATGAAATGGTTGACACCGATCCATAATTGTGAAATGAAATGGTGAATGGATTGTAATTTACCTTGTAGGCTACGGAGTTGTTTGAGGTTCGAGGGTGGAGGCATTTCTAGAATGGCCTTGACTTTAGCAGGGTCAACTTCTATACCACGTAAGGAAATGATAAATCC
The DNA here is from genome assembly GCA_018340775.1 of Taxus wallichiana var. yunnanensis. Classification (NCBI taxonomy): domain Eukaryota; kingdom Viridiplantae; phylum Streptophyta; class Pinopsida; order Cupressales; family Taxaceae; genus Taxus; species Taxus wallichiana. The sequence continues at coordinate 166,116,901 of CM031240.1, forward strand.
TAGGAGCTTTCCTGAGAGAACCGAAGACGCACTTTTTAGGTTGAAGGTGGACACAATATTTAATGAGGTGATCAAAGATGGTTTTGAGGACAGCGAGGTGCTTGGCATGACATTTTAGATTTGGCCAAGAGATCATCCACGTAATCTTCCAATATGTGATGCATGATATCATGGAAGATGTAAGTCATAGCACATTGATATGTAGCACCAATGTTTTAAGGCCAAAAGGCATGACTCGATAGCAAAAGGTTCCCCAAGGGGTAATGAATGTGGTCTTGTGTTGATCTTCTGGGAAAGAAAAATTTGGTTATAACCCGAGAAACCATCCATGAGTGAGAGCATCTCATGACCCATGGTAAGGTCAACTAGTTGATCAATACCGGGCAAGGGAAAGTCATCTTTCGGGCAGGTGAGGTTGAGGTCTCGGAAGTCCATACAAATGTGGAGTCCCCCTGTTGCTTTAGTAATAGGGAAAATGTTAGAAATCCAATGAGGATAATCAATGGGTAAGATGAAGGAAATGGAAAGAAGATGCTTGAAGTTCTTCTTTGACGAGAAGGGCAATGCGAGGGTGCATTTTCCTCAGCTTTTGTTTAATAGGTTTGGCATCGGGAATGGTTATGATATTGTGGACCACTATGGTGGGGTCAATACTGGCATGTCTGCGTAAGACCAAGTGAAAGCATGGTTATGATCTCGGAGAAAGGAAGTGATGGCTTCTTGTTCAGCAGCATCTAAAGATTGTCCATCTTTAGGATGTGTGGGTCATCCTGAGTATGAATGTTGATCTCAATAGTCGATTCATTCAACATGGTTTACATCTCAGAGGGTAACAACCGATGAATATATGAGTCTTCTACACCAAGGTAGGTGAGTATGGATTCATCATCTTGACATTGAATGATGTTAATGGTAGGTGTGTCATCATCGATCATCTCAGGATACAAGAATGGAAGAGTGGAAGGGGCCTCGCCTTCGTGTTGATAAGTCGAGGCCCCAAGGAAATGGTGTTTATGAAAAAAAAAGTTAGGAGGGATAGATTCAGGATCCATCAACTCCATCGGTGAGAGTGGTGATGAAGGTGGAGAAGGGCTAGGGTCTGTAATGAGTTCAATGTGGGCTGTTTGGTAGGAGGTTTGGGAAGCCGATACCACTACGGTCATTATGTTTGCGGGTGGTACATGGAATAATGGTATGGCGACCTTGCTCGTAGAAGCCAAAACCAAAACCCTTCCATGCACAGTGGTGCAGGAAGGTGTGGGTGAAATGGTGATTGGTAAGTGATTGGAAGTCAACGGAGAAAATGGGCGGGGTTGTGATGGTGGTTCAGGTGTGTAGGTGGTAGTATCAAGTCCCCCATAGGTGAGACTAGTACGAAGATGAGGAGGACCATAAAGGAGGCATTCTCCTATACGGTGATCATAGCGAGGGTGTTGGTGAAGGCTTCCATACTCGTGTGGAGTAAGGAAGGTGTTGACACTATATAGGCGGTACTCCCCTAGAGTGAGGTGTTGAAAAACACCTTCCAAGGGATCAATGGTTGGTATGTGGGTAGCTGGTATGGATGATGTGTGGAGGTCGATGCGGAGGTGGTGTTAATGGATTGGGAAGCTAATGGGTCAGTCATGGAGGTTATAGTAGTGGTAGGCATGGAGGAGGTATGTGTGGTGAAAGAAGTATGACCTTATTCTTAGGTAGGTGTGGGTGTAGGTGTAGGTGAAGCAGTATTGGTTGCGGAAGTAGATGGCTTGACCGGTATGGTATGAGTACATCGTTGGGTCGGTAAAGCATGTTGCATGTTTTGAAAGGTGATGGGTCAGCTGGAATGGTATAAGTGTGTCCTTCGTGTTCAAACTTTACACAATGATGCAAAGTGGAAGGAACGTAACCCATGACATGGATCCAGGGTCTACCAAGCAACAAGTTATATTGGAATTCCCCTCTCAAAACATAAAACAATTCTAGAATAGTGCGGGGCCCACACAAATGTGTAGGATGATAGTGCCTAGTGTGGAGGTGATAGCATCATTGAATGAATGCACAACATGACCGGATGTTTGTGCATGTAATTTTCAGGTATGCGCATTTGAGAAAATGCATGGGATGAAATGATGTTAATGTTAGCACCTCCATCAATCATCACATGGTGTACCCATATGTCATCAATGTGTACAGAGATGAAGAGGGCTGGGTCCGGGTCATCATTTTGGTATGGCGTGATCTCTATCTTTGAGAAGCTAAGGGAGGCCACTTGGTGAACAAGGTGAGGTGGGGATGAAGGTGGTAATTTGGTGAGGGAGGCTACATGATGGGGTGTGATAATGGAGGCTACGGGTGTAGGGTCATTGGGTAAAACCTCGATAGATTGAAGAACCTCCATGAGGGCTTGATGATGGGATTCTAAGGTTTGGATGAGGTCATATAAGGACATTTTGAGTGGAGATTGGTGTAATTGTTTGAGCATGGTGTGATGTGTGATGCCATTAGAAATGGGGTATGTGGGGCATGATAGTTATCTTAGGTATGGGTGCAGATGGTATGTTGGGTATAGGATTGGTTGGTGGGTCAGCTACCTTTTCTTTACCCTTCTGCATGTGTAGTGATGTGTACCATGTTGATTTGAGGGAATTTTTCAAATGGAGAGGGTGTAGGGTATGTGGTATAATGACATGAAGGGAAAAACCTACGGGAGGAGAAAATCCCTATGAGGTCAATTGGGTTGGGCATGCAAACATTTGGGTGGTGGTGTGGCAAGTTCTCTGATGTGAAACCATGTTAATTTCAAATTTTGTGTGTGGTTCTAGGAGTTGTGAGGGTGGAGGTTGTGGTTGTTGAGTGGGTAGTGTGGGAATGGGTGTAGGTGAAGTAGGGTCCTCATCAAGAAGGTCATCATCATCAAAGTTGGTTTCGGGTGGACACAATTGGATAAGGATGGTTTTCAAGGCCTTGTAGTTCTCCACATCATGCCCTGCACACATGATGGTATGCAAAATTTTGGTATCATCAAACCCCTTTGGCTTGGGTTTGAGGGGTCGTAAGGTCGGAGTGGTGGTAATGTGATAACATAAGTCTCGAGGAGGTTGGTTAAAATTTTGGCATAGACCCCTGCTAGTGGATCACAATGGGAAGTGAATGTAGGTTTGGGTGTGGGTGTGGTTGGTTGTCTGGGAATTATTTTTGGAAGAGTAGGAAGGGGTCGAGCTATGGGTTTAGGCACTGCGGTGTGGTTTGAGGTATCGGTCGGGTTCATTTGGGTAGGGGTATAGTAGATGGATGGGTAGGAGGGTGTGGTTTTGTTTTGACTACCTTGTTGTGGGGTAGTGGGGTTTTTTTTTTTAGGTTGCACCTTCTTGGGTAAAGGTGATGTGGGTGTATGAGGTCTATGAAGGAAAAGTAGATGGAGGAAGAGGGTGAGTTACCCATGGGGATAATGGGGTGCTATGAAGGTAGATGACGTGGGTCATGCTTGGGGTGTGAGGGACAATGACTAAAGTGTAGTAGGTAGTGAAGCAATGGCTAAAGGTATCGGAGGTATTGGTGGTAAAGAGACTACAGGTGTGGGTATGAGTCGTGTTGTGTGACTAGGTAGGTTAGATATTTGTGAGGCAGGAATGGGTGGTTGTGTTATTGGGTTATGAATGGGTGAGGGGTGCTTGACCCTGTTGGGCAGCTGAGGTCTTAAGGAAGATGGGACAAGTGCGGGTGTGATTGGTGTGGTAGGGGTATGAGGTTGATGAGTTTGTTTCTTTAGTTTGGGTGTCGAGTAGGTGTGGTTTTAACGTTGGAGGATGTAGCTAAATCTAGTTTAATAGGTGGATGAGTAAGGTTGGTGGTCGGGGTGACCCCTAAAGTGGTAATAGGTTTAGTGGAGGTAAATATTGTGGGTATGGGTTTGGGTTTAGGCATAGGTCGGGTTATGGGTAAGGGTGTGGTGTGAGTGTTAATAGATATCATGGAAGGGGTTGTGACAATAGTGGTTGTATTTGGTTTGATGGGTGGAAATGTGTTTGGGTAGATAGTGGAGGTGTCATCGAGGGATTTCTACATTTGTGTTGAGACAGGGAGTAAGAGGTGCCCCCATAACAAAGCTCTATCCACATACTCTAAGTGATCAGCCAAACATGAGAATGGCACATCTATGTGGGTGAAGTTGGTGAGGACCTAATGGGAATTCCCATAAAATGCATCTTAGAGATGGGGAATTGGCCAGCTTTAGCTTCCATGGGTAAGAGAGCTGAAAGTAGGTCTGTTGGATGTTGGGTAGTGGATGGAGAATGTTTGCCAAGAGGAAAGGTATCCCCACCAGGGTCTATGATGGGTGGAAGGGATAATGGGAGTTCCTCTATGAGTGAAGGAATGGATAGGTGCTCCTCTGTGGGTGGAGGAGGTAATGGGTGCTCCTCTATGGGTGGAGGAGGTATAGGTAAAGGTTTGCTAAGTGGAGAAGCTAGGGGTGAGATGGTCTCAATGTCAGTAGAAGACTCCTCTGTAGGTGATGCAGGAGATAAAGGTGTTCTTCTATTGGTGAAGGAATAGTGACGGTTGGTTCAGATGTGGAAGGAGGATTTTGGGCTAGGATTTCCTCTATGGAAGGGATGTGAGGTAATTGAGATGCAACAGGTACCTCGTTAAAGATCGCATGAACCTCACGAGTATGGGTATCATGAGTGGATGTCTCACCTGTTTGATTGGATGAAGGGGCATGATTGGGAAATGGTTTTTTAAAGATTTGTAGATTTTGGTTGGGGGTGGCATTGGGATTATCCATAGTTAGCTCACCTTTCTCGAGCATTTCTTGGATGATATTCTTAAAGTGATACATTTCCATCACTATGACCTTTCACTCGGTGATAGTTACAAAAATCTTGTTCCTTATACCATGCGGGCATGGGGTGAGCAGGGTCAAAACCAGTGTGTGGTTTTATGGGTGGAAGGGTGATGGCACCAAGCTTTGATAAGCTTTTCTAAAATAGAAGAGTAAGGTTCCCCAATTGGGGTATATTTTTGTTGCTCTTGTTTGAATCAAAAATCCTAAACAGGTGATAGATTAGATGAGGGTGTAGCTTGATTGATGGATGAGTTAGGGCTGGCCTTGAGTACCACTGCATTAGTGGTACCTTTAGCCTTTGAATAATTGGTTGGTGGTTTAGAAGAAGAAGAGGTTTCATTCGACTTGAATGTCGAATTTTATTTCATAATTGGATTTTCTTCTCTTCGATAGCCCAAATTTCTAACTTTCATGCCATAGTAAATGCCTCATCAAATGTTCTAAAAGTTTGGACCTGCAAGGTCGGGGAGATATGCCTAGTGCAAGCTCATGTGAAGAGCTCGATGAGTTCATTTTGTGGCAATTGAAAGGTAAGTTGATTGATCGGTTGCACTAGTGAGTGAAAAATATGTGATAGATTCATCCTCGTACTGATGTGTGGAATATAAATCAGTCATGGTAACTTTCTTGGATATTGATAGAAAAATGATCCAAAAAATCTTGGGCTACCTGATTGAATGAAAATATGGAGTGTTTGGGTAACCCACTATACCAGTCTAATGTAGGTCCAGTGAGGGACATGGGAAAAGTTCTCAAAAGTAAGGCATCATCATGAGCAATCAAATAACATCCATGTTTAAATGAGCACAAATGTTGTTGTGGGTCTTCCTTACTATTGAAGCGGTTGAATTTAGGCATTTCCCAATGCACAGGGTATGAATGGATGGGAATGGATGGGTGAATAGGCTCATTGCAAATCTCATCATAGGTAAGAGAGTTACGGGAGCCGGAGACCGATGCCTCCAGTGTTTGCATCTTATCCATCATCAATCTAATTAGGTCATTGGTGGGTTGTGATGATTGGATGCCTCCTATAATGTGAGGAGGTTGGTTTTGGGTGTATAATGGGTGTGGCATTCCAGTGTATGGGGCTGCCATGTAAGGTGGTGGAGAAGAAGGCAATGAAATAGGGGTACGTACTCGAATGAATGATAGATGAAACAGTGGTTGTTGGTAGTATGTATATGGGGGAGGAAGGGTCGTGGTAACCCTAGTGGCAATAGGGGCTAAAGATTGTGGAATGGAAAGAACTATGTTCTGAAATGGGGTAGGGGTCACCAACACTGGAGGTGGGAACATAGCTACATAGGTATGTGTGAGACATGAGGAATGGATGAGGTTGTGTTTGGGGTAATCGTCGAGGGTATGGTGGATGTAATGGGTGCCATAGAGGTAACAGATGTGGCAGTCATAGGGGGTATAGACCTAACTATGAAACAACTGGGGATAAGGTGGATGTAGGTAGCACGGAGCTAGATGGGGCTGATGTGGAAGTGGGTGTGAGGTTGGGGGATAGATACGGGCATGCCATATATCAACTGACCCGAGGCATCTCGAGTGGACGAATGGGAGAGGTAAAACTACAAGGCAAGTAGGGTTCTGGTCAAGGAGTCGTGTGAACTCCTCATCTCCGGTAGCGATATTGGTAGGTTAGATGGGATCCATGGCTGGTGATAAAATAGAGGTGGTGAAGGACTAGGTGGGAGTGGTTGGTGAATTGGCATGGAACACGAGGGCATTCACTTGTCTTCGGGTCAGTACCATGTGAACTAGTACTGATCAGGTGGGGGTGCTTCTCTGTAAATAATACAGAGAATAGCAGGAATAGTGAATAGGGTAATAAAAAAATGGATGACGTAACAAATGGTGGGTGGAATATGAAATAGGCTAACCGATGCCGGTTAAGGAAAATCGATGTCGGTCAGGGGTAACACTACCGGTCACTTTGTAGAAAATGGATAGTGAGTAAACAGTGAAGTAGAAGGAAAAATATGACAAGTATGCCAAATTTGGGGATGTGTAAAATGTTAATGGGAAAAGTGACAGTGATAGAGACTGTGGAAAGTGGAAGAAAGTGAAGTGAAAATGTCCTTTTGAATAGGTTAGCAAAAGGACCTGGAACCGACGTCGGTTGTGTTTAACCGATGGCGGTCAGAGGTAACCGATGGCGGTTACTGTGAGATTGAAACAATGATGAGAAAAAGTGGTTGTGAATTAGAATTTGATGTGGAATCAAACCCAAAAATCTGAGAATGATGTAGATGTGGTCCAGACACACTCAGAAAAGTCAAATACATACTCGACTATGATTGGGAGTGTGCGAGGAAAGACAAAAATAATGATCAAAATCTCTCACCTCAAAACACAAATCAAACAAAACACTAAGAAAGAACGTTCCTAGAGTGCCTATTCTATTACGTTTGTTCAACTTATGCTATTTATGTGGACTGACTGTTATGAATAGAACAATAGAATTTTTTTGGTGAGGAAGGCTTCCTACGAAGAAAGAGTTCTAAAGGGTGAGGTTTCAGGTTTGTTATGGTGGGGGCGGGCTTCACTCTGAAGTATGACTCGACAGAGCAGTGAGCTGGGTGCCCACTGTGCGTGATCATGTGATCACCTACAACTTCTTCCAGGTAAGATGTTGTTTAAGAATGTATGTATTTGAATTTTTGTGTGGTTTGGTAAGACTCAGAGAAAGAGAAAAGGATAGAAGTGCTTTTCTATGATTCGTTTGTCAACCATCAGCTGGTAATGACTTCCAGCGTATAGGTTGCCCTCAATTAATGTGAGCTAATGCAGAAAATCAGAATGAAATGTAATGATTTTAAAACCCAAATCAAAAATGTGAAATTGGATGACACAATAAGATGAATAGGAAGAGGGATGCTCTTTCACTAAAATGTAGAAAACATGAAGAAATGATTCCTTTTAAATACACCAAAAGAAAAGTTTCCTTTAGAGAAAATAGAAAGAAGGAGTGGATTACCAGGGAAGAAAATTAGTGTGTATACGCTTTTAGAAGGGAAACAAACACAATTTTTTTCCTAGGAATGAATGAAATGCAAGGAACCCGGATGGGTCCCACCGGTGTGCCAAAATGTTTCACCTTTTTCTTAGATTGTTTCTTTGAATTGTTGACAAAATAGATAGGGTAACGGGCATAGGAGGAATACCTGTTCAAATGTCGGTTGATGGGTTGTTGCACGCGTATGACTTCTGAATCCACAACTGATTGTGAGAGCTTCCTTTTGGCTAGGAGGAACTACCTGTAATGAAAGCAAGACCACTAGAAAGAATTAAACAATATGGGTAGTGAACTACCTAGCATAAGCTAGATCCAGGAAGTATGGTACTTCCTAGATGGTTGTCAGTCCACTATTTTAAACAAATTAATGCTGTAAACAAAGTAAATCCTATTGTTATTTTAAATGATTTAGGTATCTCACTTAAAACACAATAAGAAATAGATCTAATCTAACAGGCTAAGCTAGAATAGAATCCACGGGTCAAATGGTTGGTTCTGGGTTCTGCAGGTCTAATAAAGGTCTCGGGTAGGTCACAAGTGAGTGAGGGTGAAGTAAAATTAGGTGGATAGGTCTCTGTTTAAGGCTATGTGGGAAAACATAGAGACCGGCATCGGTCGGGGGATGACCACGTTAGGTATAACCGGCACCAAATTCTTGTGAGATCTGGAAATGTCACAGAATGGGTTTTGGTCTCCTTTGTGATTGCACAAAGGATTTTGGTTGGTTGGGATGAGGTAATGGGTGATTGGAGTAGGTTTTGGTGAGGTTTTAATGGGTCTATGGAGATGAAAAGTGTTGGAGATGGTCAATAGGGAGCAAGATAAACAATGGATGATAAAATAATGATGAAATGAAATAACTAGAAAAGTATGATGTTGTACTTACTTGGATTTCATTTCTAAATGTCTATGTGTGAAGGATGGAGGTGCTTGGATGGGTTTGGAGGCTGCAAGTGATCACCAACTGAAGAAAATCTTCTGCATGGGCTGCATGCATGCTCCTCTTTGCTTAGATAGATCGAATGTGGCTGGGATGGTTGTGCAGGAGAAGATGCTCAATCTCCTTCCTTGGATGTGAGTTCTTGCTGGAATTGGCTCTCTGAAGATGCGTTATCTCTCTGAGATTTGTTCTTATCAACTTTCTTTCTTCCAACTTCCCAGTTCCAAATTCCAACCTTGAGAATAAGGTTGTTTTGGGGTTAAAAGGGGTAACTCACAATGGTCAGTCCCAAGCATTAATCGGATGATAGTTAGGGGTAACCCGATGTCGGTCAAGGTGGGATTTTCTAGGTTTAATAAACTTAGGGAGATTGATTTTCTCGGATCTTGTGTTTTTATCTTGGATTAGGTACTGGGAGCTTCTTGTGAGCATGCGAGAATGTGGTTAGAGGAATGTAGGCATTGATTTTTAGGGTTTGGGTAAGTCTTAGTTAGTTATGGGAACTTCTAAGAATAGGTATTAGGTTGAGTTGGCTTGGTGAGAAATTTGATGTGTAGATATCATTTAAATTAAGATATTTAAATAATAAATATGGTGAGGATAATGAATTAATTTAATTAAATTAATTAAACTAATACTAGTGAGGTGCAGAGGGCCATGGCTAGGTGAATGTGATAAAGGGTGCTTATATGTCGAAGGGAAAAGGGGAGTGTGACGTAATTTTAGTGTCTACACATCGCTTTATTTTTCCAAACCATTCTCGGTCCTTCGAGAATCACTTGTCCATAAATATCTCTTAAGCGCCCTAAGAGCAAAAACTTTTAAAATTTTGATGGATGATAACTAGCAAGTCATTACACTTGCGTATTTGTCTTAACCTAGAGATGTGCCTATGGTTCACCTATAGAATCCTATTTCGATTCCTCTCATATATCACCCTTTTATTTGTGGTGGATGTGAATGAAACATCACAAAATCCTTCAATTAACATCAGTGTCAAGGCATCCATGGTTTTATTCTATAATGGGAACCTTGTGGCACCAAGTTGATGGTTCCCACACATATAGGTGGGTTGTTAGATGTTTTCAATGTTGTTTTTCAACTACAAAATCTTCCCCTGGTCCTTCCTAGACACCGGTCCGTCAATGTCTCTCAAGTGGCCCAAGAGTAAAAACTTGTAAAACTTTGACGAGTGATTACTAGAAAACTATGAAACTTGGGAATTTCATGTCTAAAACCTAAAGATGTGCATATGGTCTACCTAAAAATCATATCTCAATTTCTCCCATATCCCTCCACTTTGTTCACGGTGGCAGCAAATGAAACATGGCAAAAGCATTCAATTAACATAAATGTCAAGGAATCTCGGAGTGATATTTTGCAATTAACACCTTGTGGCATTGAACTAATGGTTCCCTCAAATCTAGATGGGTTATTTGAAGCTATTGGTAGTGTAATTTTGCTTCCAAATAGTTTTGGTCCTTTCGGGCGATACCATTTTGTCGATGTCTCTTAAGTGTCCCCGAGAGAAGAAAGTTGTAAAAGTTTGATGGGTGATAACTAACAAACCTTGGAACTTAGGAATGTATTGTCTGAAAATATAGATATGTATATGGTCTCCTTGAAAAATCATATCTTATTTTATCCCATATCTCTCTTTTTGTTTGTAGTGGCAGCAAGATGAAATACGACAAAAAAGCCTCCAATTAACATCAATGTTAGGGCATCAAGGGTAATATTTTGTAATGGACACCTCGTGGTACTAAAAGAATGTTTCCCACATATCTAGGTGGGTTGTTAGATGCAATTGGTGGTATTATTCAACTACCAAACCATCTCGAGTCCTTTCATCTACACTTTTTGTCGATGTCTCTTAAGCTCCGTGACAACGAAAAACTTGTCAAACTTTGATAGGTGATAACTAACAAACCGTGAAACTTGGAAATTTATTTTTTGAACCTGCGAATGTGATTTTTCGTCCTAAAAATAATATCTCCATTTTTTCAATCTATCACCCATTTCTTCATGGTGGAATAAAATGTAATGTGGCAAAACATTCAATTAACTCGGTTTAGGGCATCCAGGAAAATATTTTGCAATGGGAACCTCGTGGTGTAGACACAAAAAGCTATGCACTTGTGTACATTTCTAGTTCCTAGAAATAATAACATATACATGATTCCTAAGTAAAAGAACTATTAATTCACAATGTGTTTTGGTTCTTTGTCTTTGTCTCTTATACTTTTGTTGACCTTACACACCCTACAACCCTACCCGTATTTGATTGATTTATCTTTTATGGCCTCAGAAACTAGCATCCATTTATGACATAATCCCTTATGTGTGCTATTGACCCTATCTATCCCTTTTTCACTTTTTGGGGTCTCTTTTACTTCCTTGGCATATTTTACACTTTTGGTTTGGCATTCCAATTGTCAATTACAAAATTAAAACAAGGGAATCATATATATATGAATAATTATTTTCTCAAATAAGGGGCCAAACACTAACAATATCTACTATTACCTAATCTAACATTCAAAGGAATAAGATAATTACAAACCATCCATCTAGCATAATCACTCAAGGTACAAGGGTTTCACCACTCTGCATACACAACACAGGATGGGAAGTCGATTGTATTCCATATCACACATTATATATATTTGCTACATTCTAGATCTTTAGCCCGCTATCACTATGTAACTTGAACAAGGGAATCCTAAGGCATCATTACACACACTTTTAGATAGAAATACATGGAGTATGAAATTCGTGCAGTGATTAATACTAAGTTCACTCTTCAGGTTATCGTTGGGGTCAGTTAGACTCCACATTCGACATCTTTATGTTTATATTTCATTTGGTTTGTGGGAATATGTACTTAGGTATATTTATTTACGGGTTATAGCTAGGAACAATGAATTGAGATAAATCCAGAGTGATAAATAGAAATCAATAATGAAGCTCATCCTACATAGAAAATATAGTAACTTGAGCACATGGGTGGATACTAGCACCCAGATCTAGTCAATAGCGCGTAGGCACTCTTTTCCTCCCATGGGCACTTCTTTCCTACATAGTTATGAGTACCATAACCTTTAGTCAAACTTGAATACACTCTTCTCATTCTATTTCAGCTATTCATCCCCTACGATCACTTCTAGATCACTTAGAAATCAGGTGAAGTCATCCTCTCTCTCTCTTTCTTTCTTAGTGTTTCATATTATTACATGTGCGGTGCTTATTCATTTACTATATATTATGAGTTTTTATCATCAAATAAAATAGTTACTATGAAATTAAGATTTAATTTAATATATATTAAATCATTTGGTGAATCCCTACCCTCATCCGAACACTATTAGTTCCTTCTTTCTTGTCAGCTTCAATACCCTAGGATCCTGCCACCATGAGTGTCTCCATCCCTACCTTTTTTAGGACCATCCTAAATTTCAAAATAAAATCCAATAATTTTTTCTAATACTTACATTCATCATCATACTTCCCCTAAATATGTGTATCATTAATTCACTACAACATTATCTTTAGTGAAGACAATATTATTTTTACATGTACTTGAAATCCCTTCTCGATCTATTTTAGACAATGACCCTCCCCCTTTATATTCGGGTGTCTATCAATAACATAGGCATCAAGCAAGATTTAGTTGATAATGGATATGGACATAATATCTATAATTTAGCATTCCACCACCAAATTGGACTTTCTAATGTCTCCTTAATTCCCTCGTCTCTTTCTATCCATGGATTTGATAACATTTCCAAATGGGTCTTAGGAAAAATTACACTTCCCATTACTTTTTGACCATGTAATGCCTAATACTCTTAATTATAACATTATCCTTGAACAACCTTGGATCCATGTTATGCATGTGGTTCCCTCAACCCTTCATACACAACTTAAATTATTGTATCAATGCGTTCTCTATGAATCCCTATCTAATTCCTCCCCACTTTATTTTTACCAAATCATAGATCACTCACCTCCTGCCTCCTCTTAAACATCTTCAACTAATTTTAAAAAATATGGTCACAGATATCAATATATGTTTCGCTTTACGACTTCACCGACACTAGGTTAGGAAAATATGGGAAGGTAATCATAAAACTATTTCCCTCCCCATATGATTTAGCAAGTTTTTCATCACATATACAACCCCATCTCCCTTGAAATCTGTAATAATTCACACACTCATGTCTTCACTTTATTATACCTGAAGCTACTAAATGATTCCATTTCTCCCACTTGGAATGCATTAGATACATTCTACAATGATGTTTCTTTACTAAAACAAATAGGAAATTATGACCATGTCACCCCTTACCATCATAAAAAATTATCTCCATTTGTGAAGTTAACGCTACCACTTACTTTTGCAAATCAAGTGCTCCCACTGCAAATATTGATACTCCTTACACTATTCCTATCAATCCATATATTGAATAATGATCTATAATTTTAAATGAAAAAATTAATTAGTAAATCATATAGAAAATTTGAAAAACCTAAGAATTAATAAATGAAAAAACTAATTAAGATTGGAAGGCTTAAGAGGAATTAAGATTGATCCTAAGAAGATTTTTTTACCATAGTTGACATGCCTTCCATGTGAAATATCCATCTACTACATTCAATATAAGGAAATTTCAAGGCTATCTAATGCTTCAATTTTACTCATTTAGCTAAAAAATGAGCCATTCACATGCATCATGAAAAAGGAAACTAAATGCATGCAGGATGATCATTGTCATTGTGCTTTTGAGGATATCAAAACTTATCTATTGAATCCTCCAGTTCTTGACCTCCCATTGTTGATTAGTCCTTCCTTTTTTATATCTTTGTTACATTTCACACTTTAGGATCCCTTATTGTGCAACATAATGATGCTCACCGTGAATGGGTTGTCTATTACATTAGCTATACATAAAACCCTTATGAAACTAAATATAGTTATATTGAGAAATTATGCCTTGGAGTCATCTTTGTCACAGAAAAATTATACCACTATCTTCTCAATCACGAGATCCACATTATTACCAAAGTCAACCCTTTACGATATTTATTATCTTGCACACATCTCTTCGGTCACCTTTCTCGATGGGTCATGTTACTCACATAATTTGATTTCAATTTTATCCCACAAAAATCCATCAAGCTCTAAGTCATCGATGGCCATTTAGTTGATGCTCCTCTTCCTGATCCTTCTCCCATCTACAAATATTTCCGCGATGACTTCACCACTTATACAATTGATAATGATACATGGACCATGTATTTTGATGGATCTCATTGAGCCTCGGGCATCGGGGATGGTATTGTTTTTATCACTACTCAAGGTGGTTATATACATTTTCCTATAACTTATGTTTTTCCTATATAAATAATGTCATAGAATATGAAGCCTTTATCCTTGGCCTCACTTTTTATCACATGTTTCTTATTTATAATATCCATATTTATGGAAAATCTAAACTAATTGTTAATTCATTTAATGACACATACTAGACCAAAGAAGACCGACTCATCACCAAAAATGACATTATAAAAGCTATATTGGCCACATTATACTCCTATTCTATCACCTCCGTCTCCCACAAATATAATCAACATTTTGATGATGCCATGGCCGAGTGTTGTGTCTCTCATTCCACAAGATATAAATGATGATCAAGACACTTTTATAATCCGCCACCTATGTCATTCCTCCACTAATAGTCTGGTTTTGGAATTTGGAGTCATTACACACATCCATGATGATCTTGAATACTTCACCCCAACCTTTAATTTTCTTATATCGCTAAGCCATCCAAGTTGACCTATAGAATCATGAAGCTCTTCAACTATGGAGAGAAGCCACCTAATGGGTAATCATTAGAGCTTCACTTTTTAAAATAGAATTCAAGAGTAACTTGTTACATTGTCTAGGTGTCAATGATATTCCTTTAGCCATTTCCCATATTCATGATAGCTTATGTGGTGGAAATTTCTTGGGTAAAGTAATGTCTCAAAATATCTTATGAAAAGGGTATTATTGGCCCACCATGGAACAATATTTTTTGGAATATGCCACACGTTATGAAAAATTTCAAATGCATAGAAATCTTCACCATGAACATGCATATGAACTCCAACCCATTGCCTCATCATGGCCATTTTCCCTATGGGGTTTCAACCTCATTGGAAAAATCTATCATGAATCTATTGATGGCCATAATTTCATTATTAATTCTAATGAATACATTAATAAATGGTTCGAAAAAATCCCTTCCAAACTAATACTAGTGTTGATATCTTCTAGTTCATTACTACTCACATAATTACACACTTTGGTGTACCATCTACTATTATCAATGATAATGGCTCTCCTTTTAAAAACAAGGATGTTAAATGAATTTGTGCCAAGTTCAAAATTAAGTAAACTTTTTCTACTCATTATTATTCAGGAGGAAAATGGTAGAGTAATTGCTACTAATAAGAACATTTTCATGATCTTATGATTATTTTTATACTTTCGGGAGTGACTGACATAATCAAATTTTATATGCTCTTTGGGATTACTTTGCATGAGAATTCATGCAATCACTAATGATACACCCTTTTAAATTATCTACGGCAATGAAGATATAACCTTCCTTTAGGACTTGAAATTCTCTCATTGCGGATTTATCTAAAGGGAATTCTAAAAGATAACGAATAATGTAAAATTGATTATAAGAGCTTGAAATTATTGACTCTCATCATGTGCAAGCCTTGGAGCACGTTGGTACCCAAATTTATTCTCCCTCGAAGCTAAGAAGAATCACGGGTTTGGCGGGAAGCTTAGATATAAGTAGTTCATGTTGTGTGTCATTTTGTAGCTGGGGATGAAATGCAGCTTGCTCTTTGTCACTCAGATGTGGAGAAATGGGTAGCACCCTCAAGAGGATTTGACCTATCCTCATTACTTTATGGTTGTTCCTTTCAACTAGGGTGAGAGGACCCTTTTTGTAGCCTTGTTATGCAGTGGAGGAGATGGATATATCCTTCCTTGTTAAGTTATTAAGAAGACCTTGAATAAAATATGATCAATACAACAAAACCTAACTCTCAAGAGTTGTCACTCTAGATAATGGAGATATTTTCTAAGCAAGGTTCAAGCCACTAAAGACAATGAAAACCTAATTGTTTCTGCATGTTTTGGTAATAGAAATTATGCATTTGTACACACACAGGACAAACAGGGGTAGTATGGGTAAGATTGGTTGTTTTTAAATGAATTTTTGTGGGAGGTGAGGCAGAATGAACTTGATTCATGAGATATTTAATAAATTTTACAAAAATGGAGAGCTTAAACAACAAAAATCTTGAATAGCTAAAATGTTTCTTTAACTAGAAGGTGTCCTTCAATGGAGGCCTAGATAAGTACGTTTTCACACAAACTTTAAGAATCCAAAATGAAGGATCAAATTGAAGAACTTAACCAAACATTAGATAAATCTTTATTTCATCATGTCTAAGATACCCTAAAAGGCTAACAAACAATCTTATAATCATGTTAGGAGTAAATTAATTTTAAATTTGTTTATTTCACTATTAAATGAAATCTCTTCTCATAAATGAAATTACAAATGCCAACAAACTATCACAAGGATAAGCATCTCAAAGCTAAGATTGCAATGGTCAAGAAAACTATTTACTGAGACATTATACACTTAGATTAACCACCTTGACATGATCAAATTTAACACAAAAGAATTTTCAAAGCAACATCGCTCACCAATTGTAAACAAATTTCTTAGAGATAAACGGTTTCTCGGAAAATATGGGATTTATCAAGATTTTCTCTTTGAAAATAAATCGTGACCTCTAGTACTCTAACCATTTACACAACAAATTCATGTAATTTATAGCATTTTTACAACAGGGTTTCCCCCTAAAAAAACATTCAATGTACCAGTTCTTGTTATGATCTGGATCGTGATTCTTAGAATCAAATTGCAAAAGTTGTCGGTGCTCAAGGGTCAAATCTCTCCAAATATCTCAGAATTAAATTCTTTCATCTACTAGATCACTCTTCATTTTATACACTAACCACTTCCACCTCTAATCATCAAATCTACTTCTTTACGTGCGAGGAAGGAAAAATGGAAAATCGAGATCGAACCTAATAACCAAATCACATCCTAATGGTAAAATATGTTTCCAGATCTTCCTCACCAAATTTAGATATCAAATTAACTCTACTCTTTGTTTGGTGTGTAGGAGACATCAAGAAATCATGAAGACTCGCATCTCTAGGAGCTTTGGAGTAAAAATGGTGGAAAAATTAGATACAGATGCATAATCGCCATTGATTTCCCTTTTGAATTTGGGTCGTCCACGTGGGAGATCCGAGTTAAAAATGGGCTTGTGGGGTTCCCTTTTACCTTTTACAAACTTTTGAAAAAATGAAAAAAATTCTCATTTTGCTCTGCCCCTCCACCTTTGAAAAATGGGTCGACATGTGTCTTAATGTGGGCCCCAATGAAATGCGCTTCCTTTCTACACTTAAACCCCTTTTTTTCCCAAAAGGAAAATTTTCCAAATTTCCTCCGAAGTATGCACCTCCACTGTTGACCCTCAAAGAAAATTTTGACTATACTCTGTTGGGCTTGTGGGCTATTTTGATGATTCTACCCTTTTTGATGATAAGAGGAAAAAAATCAAGTTTCCTCTATGGTCCTCTTCCCCACCCTTTTGACTTTTCAAACTGCCATGCATCTCAATGGTGCATCTTGCAGATGGTTCCCAAAATTAGATACCACTGAATAAGCATAGGCTCACCACGTGTCCTACCCCAACATAATTTATTAGAAGTTGAAAACTCAGTTGAAGGCACCATGTGTCTAGGGTCCACGTGATCTCCTTTTGGGCATGTTGAAAATTCCAAGCAAAAGGAAAAGTAAGCGGAAGCTTCCAAGTGTCCTCCTGGTGCTTCTTTAAAATAAAACTCAAGGTCCAGTCCCCAAACATGTGCGGTCCCTCCATGTGTCCCAAGCCTCTCAATTTTTAAAAAAATCTAAGTATGGGAGGACTGGCGGAAGCCTCCATGTGTCTCCATGGCACAATTTCACGATGTTGCCCAAAAGTGGAGACCACGAAGCGAGGCGGGATCACAATGAGTCCCTTTCCCACAAACCGTCTTGGCTGCATAAAAAATTGTCTAAGTCTGTAAAATTAGTGGATTCCTCCACATGTCCTCTTGCACAACTCGAGGCTAAACCAGAAAGTGAACTTTCAAATGAGCATCGTTCCTCCACATACACAGTTTGAGACTTGAGGCAACCATATAATTTTTAGAGTTCCCCACTGAGCCGCATCTAACCAAAAAGGGCCACGTTTTAACTGATGTAGAGATGTAAATTTGACTAGGAAAGCACACCCTTCAAACCATAAAAATGTAGGAAAACAACTGTTTGAGCTCATAGATGAAATTTTCTTCAAGGAAAGAGAATTTGGAAAAGTAACAAGGCTCAAACATACTCCTCCAAGCTACATCCATCCATGTTTCTTCATGTATTTGGGATAAAATGACAAGGAAAACGATTCCCGACTGCAAAAAATGGAAAGAAAAAAATAACCTGAGTTTTACACCCAATTTATAGACTTCTTCAAATGAACAGAGAAATGAAGAATAAATTATGGATCCATAAATGATCCTCGAACTAGGAAGGGATTGATTATGGTGACCAAATGGAAGAAAAAGTATTTTCAAGCACAACATGGGGAGATAAAATGTGATAGAGGCCGCAAACTAAAAGATTTTAATGGCAAATGGGGCAAGACTAATTTAAGCACCAACATCAGCTCTGGCTCGGGGATGGGCACTCCCTGTGAGTGCCATAAGAACCAAATAATAGACCAAGTGCCAAAAATATCCATTGGGCAAAGGAGTTATCTTGCAGAGCATAAAACTAGAACCGTCTCCCAAAAATGAACCGAGAAACTAGCAAAACTAGGTCACGAAGGATAGAAATGAACAAAAACAAAAAAATAGAAAAAAACCAATGAACTATACATTGTACAAATGATGTTCACCTTGATTCTAGGGAATCAATCCAAGAAATGTTTCAAATGCCTACCATTAACAGGTAATTCAAGAAAATCCCCATCCATGTCTTTCAAGAAGAAGGTATGTTCACCAATTCGAATGTCAATGGAGTAAGGGCCCATCCATAATGCATCAAATTTACCATGCTTTCCCTTATCTTCATGCCTGCTATACCATAACAAACACGATTCAACATTGAAAGCTCTTGGAGTGACCTTCTTATTGAATAAATTCTTTAGTTTTTCTCTGAACTTTACATGCCTTTGGTGGGATGGCCTCCTTTCTTCATCAAGTTCAACAATCTGGTTAATGCGAGCATCATATGGACTAACTTCTTGATATTCTAGTTATTTAATGAACTAATATGAGGATAATTAAATATTCAGGGGGCAATAGGGCTTGAGTTCCATACACCAAATCAAATGGGATTTTTCCAATAGCTCTTTTAATAGTAATTCAATCAACCCAGACAAAAAAATTCAACTGTTCACCCCATTTCCTTTTGTTTAGCTCCAAGGTTCTTCTAATAATCTTCAGCAAGTTTTTATTACTTGGACTTAACTTATCCATTTCCTTGGGGATTGTAAGTACAATCATATGTCAAATTGATCCCATATTCTTTGCACATTTCCATCAAGGTTTAGATCTGAAGCTCATGGCATTATCGGAAACAATTTTAAGCTGGCCTTCCAAACATGCAGATGATATGGTTCAACATGAATTCCATGATAATTTGGTGTGTTTCTCTCTGAGTGGGGATTGCCTCCACCCACTTAGTGAAGTAATTAGTGGCTACAAGAATCCACTTATGGTCAATACTTAAAGGGTTTGAAATCTCACCAATGAAATCCATTCCCCATTGCTTGAATGGGGCTTGATTGATAAAAGTTATAAAGGAAAGGAGCTTGAAGCTTCAGGTCTTCCAAAAATGCTGGCATCTCTCACATCTTCTAACTAACAAAGTTGTATCCTTGAAAAGAGTTGGCCAATAACCAGCCCTCAAGATCTTGTGTTTGTGACTCTTTTAGCAAAATTCCCCCCACAAAATCCTCCATGGAGATCAACAATTATCTTGGGGGCTTCATCTTCAGTAATGCACCTTAAGAGGACTCCCTCAAGGTTCTTCCAAGCTAGCCCAAAATCCGTAATGACATATTTCTGGGAAGCCAACTTAAGATCTCTTTTCTAGTTCTTAATCAAATACTTAGGGAAATATAGATGTATGAGATAAAAAATTACATCTTTGTACCATTTAGAACTCATCAAATTTTCAAGGACATCCACCCTTCCTTCCTCTACTTCATTTACCTCAATAGTTTGCAAGTTGCTCTCAGCCATAACCTTATCCAAGCCCAAACCTCTCACCAACTTCATGGCTTGGATATACATGTCAATATTCTTGCAACTTGTTCACCCATCTGCATCTTTTGCTTGAGACCTCCATCTCTAATAAGATGTCTTTCACCATGGTGTGGGGAACATAAGCAACAAATTTAGAGCTCAAAATGTAAGTTCTAAAACCTTTGTTTCTTTTACCAAGGAAAATGTTTGCTTCTCCATAATAGTGTATTCAACTCAACCCTCTCATGTAATGCCTTACTAAAAAGGAAATTGAGCCTCTCACCCCTTCATCATCCTCTTACAATAGGAAAATGCAATAGTGTTCTTTAAAGCAAAAGAAAACATTTAAAAATGCTTCTTATAGTCCAGAGCTACTAAAATAGGGGCATGATTTAATGCTTCTTTGATTCCATTAAAAGCTTGAATGACATCCACTTCCCATTTGATGACTTGGTCCCTTTTTAGTATGCAAGTAATTGGAATGGTCAACTCAACAAAGTTTGATATGAATCTTCTGATAAAGTTTATTTGCCCAAAGAAGGACTGGATTCCTTTCTTGGTTCTTGGAATTGGGACCTTCTTTGATGGCCTCTACCCTTTTGGATCAATCATTACCCCCTCTTTTGACAACAATGTGACCAAGCAACTTTTCCTTCAGTACTCCAAAATGGAACTTCTTTGCATTGAGTTAAATGCCATACTCTCTACACCTTATTAGTATTTTTCCAAGTCTTGCAAGTAATCAACTCTCTTTTGGAAAACACAGTCACATCATCTTGGTAAAAAACAATAAAATCATTAATGTAACTGGAAAAAGCAACATCCATTTCTCTTTGAAAGGTTTCTCCAACATTCATCAAACCAAAGGGCATTATAACATAGACATAAGTTCCTCAAGGAGTGGTAAAGGTTGTCTTAATTCTTTCTTATTCCTTCACCACAACTTGGTTATAGCTAGAGAAACCATCCAAGGTAGAAAGTAGCTCAGAACCAGTCACTAATTGCAGCATGTTTTCCATATTTGGTAAAAGATAATTATCCTTCATTGATGCTCTATTCATATTTCTAAAATCCATGCACAGCTTGATATCACCATTCTTCTTTCTAACTGGTACTAAATTTGAAACCTAAGAAGAATACCTTATGGGTTGAATAATCCCTTCATCCCTCAGTTTCTTCAGTTCTCCTTACATTTTAATATATAGGATTCGGATTGATCGGCCTCTATTTATGCCTAAATGGATTTGAATTAGATTCTAAGGTAATCTCATGTTGAAACAGATCCTCTCTGTATGCCTTCAATTCAGAATAAAATCAAGCCATATAGTCTGATATTTCTTCAACAATTGGACATAGGATTGTTTTTCCTCCTTGTTAATATTTCTTCCCAACTAGATCTTCATTGGTTTCTCCTTTGTTCCAAGATCATGCTCCTCAACATCCGTGAAGATGCTTATATATTTTTAATAATGCAATCAACATTATCAAAGTTTGATTCAAGAATAACCAACCCTCTAGGAATGGTATTAGTTTTTAGTTGAATAATGCCTTTTCTAAACAAGGTTTCTTTACCCTCTCTACACACACCACTCGGCTCCCAATCAATACATTGATCAACAAACTCCCCTTTGTTCGTAGAAATCTTCTACACGAGCATCATCATAAAAAATTTGCCAATGTTTAATGTTCTCAGGGATAGATGGCCTTGTTAACACTTCAACATCATATTCACAATATGGGGACATTGCACAATTATCAAACCAAGATCCCAATACTGCAAATTTGTTTTCCAAATCATTAAACTTCTATCAATGATGCACAATATTGAATGAATCAAATATCTCAATAAGATCCCAAACTACACATGCTTGTATTGCTTCATTCATTGATTTTTAGTAGCATAAAGTTTTCTCGACTTGCTTGATAATTGTTTCGAATCTCCTTTGACAATGATGTCCTTAACACCATATTTCCAAGAAATTCTCAAACCTAATAACAATGATTCATATTTAGCAATGTTTTTAGTGCACTCAAAGTTGAGTTTGAAAGAAAAAAATCTTCATGGCCTAAAAAAATAGAAAAACACCAAAGCACCATTCAAAAATTGGAGCAATCTCCATCAAACAATAAGTCCAGGAGAGCACGCCTATTCAAGACACCTCTGCATCTTCAATTTTGTGCTCTTTTCCATCAGAAATCCAATGAAGTTATCAACATCAACACTTGTGTACAACACTTCATAAGATACATTGTTAGGATCTTCAATGGGGTGAAACATCTTCTTTTCTCCATACAACATGACAAGGCTTCCCTCAATTGGGATGGAGGCATAGGAAATATCTATTTGAACACTCCCACCAACACTTGCAGCCCATTTTCTAGACAACAGAATACCCCACTTGGCTGGGCAATAAAAATAACAACATCAAGTTTTAAGTTCTTACTTGGGTAAGCTGTAAGTTGTACCACCAAACCTTTCACACATCCCACCACTGGAACTTATCTGGAATCCATGGCAGTACACTTCCCATATGCTTTGTTGTTACTTTGATATCCAACTCATTCATGACTTCTAGAGGCATAACATTGCATGATGCCCCTGAATCAAACATATAGTTGTGTAGCAATATGTCCTTAATGATCATAGTAGTGAAGAATGGATCCACATTTAGCTGAGACTCCACCAAGGATGTCCCCAAATAAACCCTCAGGTGGTTCACCTAGTTATTTCAATGTTGGTGGTGTTTCTAGATCTTCAATGATTGGAGGAGTCTCCATAATGTTAACATTTCTAACTAGGGAAGTATTCTCCTCCTTCAGCCCTAAATACTCAAAGGCCCTTTTGTTGTGCTCAGAATTCTAAGTAACTCAACAATTGGAACTGAAATCTTGATCTGACTCAAGACTTTGGCAATATCATAAGGGACATACTTTGGCAAGGCAACATTGTAAGGGAGATTGACACACTCATCGATGGCATGGGATTTTTTACGGTTTGGGCATGAGGAGTATGAATTTTGTTTGGGATAATAAGGCCATTGGCAAATGCATCTTTCTTAGGATCCTCTTTAGTAATATTTGAAAGCAATGGAGTTTTGGCTTGGCTTGAGGCCCTACCCCTTTAACAAATTTACTTCTTGTGTTGTACTCCTTTTCTTGGGAAACAACAAAGTGTTCATCAAAAACTTCTTGTCCTCCTCAGATGGGATTCCTCCATCATACTTCTTTATCATTAAAGCTCTTAAGTATTCAAAATCATTACTAGGTATTTCAAAATCTTATACAATATCTATTTCTAAAGTATGAGAGGAAGGAAGAAGAGGTACCTGTGGATGCAATCTCAAAAACTTGCAGCAGTTCGAGAACTTATCACTTCAGTTGAAGTTTCTCCTTATTGTGAGCTCGTGGAGAAACCCATCATGCAAACATCATCATCATTATCATCATCAGCTTCTTCTTATATTTGCTGATCTACTTCACATGGAGCATGGGACATGAAACATCTATCACACCAAACAATGACATTTGTTTCTTCAACAACAACAACTTTGGTAGCTAAAGATCGGGAACCATTATGTTTTTCCTTTCCTCGACCGCTTTTATTTCAAAATCCAACAGTCCATTACCTCTATCATAAGATCTCTGATCATTTCTATGATGATTTGGAAATATTTCTTGTCCTTGTTGCTTGTCTTGACCTTGTGCACTCTAACCAATTCCTTTCTCTACCTGGGATAATTTGTATGAGATTTCTTTGACAACCCCTGCCAAAGTTTTCACAACTTCCTCCAAATCAACAACCTTACTTGTTTGAGGTTTTTCCGGGTTAACCAGTTTCACACCCTCCCTCTTAGGAGGTTTTCCAATTTCCTTGATGTTGTTCTCAATTTGCAGAGCCATGGTGAAGGCTTGCCTCAAATTGGTAGGTTTTTTGTCCCTCAAGTAGTAAGCAATTTTTTTATCAAATGCATCTGAATATTTTATCAAACATGATTCATCACATGGCCTCAAGTTTAAAAGAAACCTCCTCAAGGTCTTGTTAAATCTTGTGTTAAAATCATGTACTAACTCATTAGGATTCTTCTTGATGTTTTCAAATTCTGATAAAATAAACCTAGGGTCTTTTTATCACCATATTGCAATCTAAATGCATTATTCATCTCCATCCAAGAATCAATGGAATTATCTGGTAAAGCTTTATACTAATCCCTTGCATCCTCTTCCAAAGTATGGATAAACAATTTGATATATACATCTTCAAATTCAATATCAAAGTCTTCCATCATGTTGGTAAAAAGCTTTAAATGTTGATCACCAGTTATAACATTATTTCCTTGAACTTTGGTAATTTATTTCTTACATCTTTTGGAACTAATTTGATAATCAGACATCCCTCTAAAATTTATAGGACCAAAGGTATTTATAAAAATGGAGGTCTAGGTGGGGATGGGCCATGTAGTTTTGAGGAGGTGACCTTGGAGGAGAATCAAAATGATAAGGGAAAAGGGGTCTCTAAAAACATGAGTATAACTTTCAAAATGGATATCCCCTAAAGGATTTGTTTCTTCGAAAGCCCTATCAACTTTGGAAAACACGGGGTAGAATGAGAAGCAAACTTTTCAAATTCAAATGAATGCCCCTTCTTCATATGGAGAATTCAATTCCATAAAGAGACTACCTAATTTAGAAAAACTGAATGGCAATCTTCAATGATAGGCCAATCACTTTCATCAATGGATACCTCTTTTTTGACTTGCTCATCTCCAACAACTCTCCAAGCTTTCTTCTTTTTGACTTTGTTTTCCTAGCTCTAGAAATAATGTCTTAGTAGGATCCTTAGCGAAGAAAGATCTTCTTCCTTCCATCTTTGCAAATAATAGTAACAAATCTCACTTGACAAAGGTTAAGAAACTAGTATTTATCAAAAATTAGATCAACAGGGAGTCACCACTAAGAATTTCCACCTTAGTTGTGCAAATGCACTAAAAATATGATTTTTCTAATATCCGTCAACACTAGAAGCTTGAAATGGAATGATCTGAATTTCCTTTACCCATATTTATCAATGAAATCTATTGCAATAAGTGTAGAAATTAAAACAATTGTACACATCACTTGTAACTTTGAGTACTTCTCACAAACACTGAACATAGGATGATGTTGAAACAATGCACTAACACTTAGACCATATAAGAAATGTTTACCGAGTATAAATATGAACCGTAGTCACAATTTCCTCGAAACGATGCCAATTCATTATTTTGATATGCAAATGGATACAAACTATAAATAAATCAACAAATCAATCTTGGAAACATAAATTAGTTCCCAAAGAATGTAAATCGGTTCCCTGGAAGTGGCGCTAGTTCGGTGTTGGTACCCAATGTTATTCTCCCTCGGAGCCGAGAAACATCATAGTATTGGTAGGAAGCTTAGAGACAAGTTGATCATGTTGTGTGTCATTTTTAGCATGTGGATGAAATGCAGCTTTCTCTTTGTCACTTAGATGTGGAGAAATGGGTAACACCCTTAAGAGGATTTGACCTATCCTCACTACTTTATGGTTGTGCTTTTCAACCAGGGTGAGAGGACCCTTTTTGTAGCCTTCTCTTTGTGGAGGATATGGAGATATCCTTCCTTGTGAAGTTATTAAGAAGACCTTGAAGAAAATATGATCAATACAACAAAACCTAACTCTCACGAGTTATCACTCTAGATAATGGAGATATTTTCTAATCAAGGTTCAAGCTAGTAAAGACAATGAAAACATAATTATTTTTGATGTTTTGGTAATAGAAATTATGCATTTGTACACACACAGGAAAAATAGGGGTAGTATGGGTAAGATTGGTTATTTTAAAATGAATTTTTGGTGGGAGGTCAGCCGGAAGAACTTGATTCGCTAGATCTTTAAGAAAATTTACAAAAATGGAGAGCTTAAAAACATAAATGATTCAAAATAGCTAAAATTTTCATTTAAGCGTAAGGTGTTCTTCAATGGAGGAAGAGATCAACACGTTTTTACTACGAAACTTTAAGAATCCAAAATGAAGGCTCAAATTGAAAAACTTAACTAAACATTATCAACCTTTGTTTCATCACGCCTAAGATACCCTCAAAGGCTAACAAACAATATTATAATCATGCTAGGAGTAAAGTGATTTTAAATTTGTTTATTTCACTATCAAATGAAAGATCTTCTAATAAATGAAATTGAAAATGCCACCAAACTATCACAAGGATAAGATCTTGTGTGATTCACAAAGATTTCAATGTAATATTGCAATGGGAACAAGAAAACTATTTGCAGACATTCAAAAATGAAGAAGACACAATTTTTTCCCAAAATCAACACATATTAACTCAAATTTGATTAAATTCATCAACAGGGGAGAGTTTCTAGAACAATCTTAGAGCTCGTCAATGGTTGTACACTTGTAACCACCTTGACATGATCAAATTTAACATGAAAGAGGTAAACAAGTTTCTCAAATGGTTCTCGAAAAGACGGGCTCTATCAAGATTTTTCTCTTGGAAAATCAATCCCAACCTCTAACACTCCAACCATTTGCATGAAAAATTCATGCAATTTATAGCATTTTTACAACAGAGTTTTCCCCCCAAAAATCAAAACATTCAATGTACCAGTGCTTGTTACGATCTCGATCATGATTCCCAGAATCAGATTTGTAAAAAGTTTCCAGTGCTCAAGGGGGAAAATCTCTTCAAATATCTCAAGCATTCAATTCTTTCATCTGGTAGATCACTCTTCATCTTATGCGCCAATCACTTCCACCTCTAATCATGTCAAATCTAGTTCTTTGCATGCCAAGGAAGGAAAGATTGGAAAATTAGATTAAACCCGATAGCCAAATCACATCTTAATGGTAAAAGATGTTTCCAGATCTTCCTCACCAAATTTAGATATCAAATTAACTCTCCTCTCTGTTTGGCATGTAGGAGACATCAAGAAATCATGAAGACTCACATCTCCAGAGCTTTGGAGTAAAAATGGTGAAAAAATTAGATACGGTTTCATAGTTGATTTCCCTTTTGAATTTGGACCGTCCACGTGGGAGATCCGAGTTTTAAAAGGGTATGGGGTTCCTTTTACCTTTTACAACATTTTGAAAAAATGTAAAATTTTCTCATTTTTCTCCCCTCTGCCTTTGAAAAATGGGCCTGACACGTGTCCTAATGTGGGTCCGAGCGAAATGTCGCTTCCTTTTTAAACTTTAACCCATTTTTTCACAAAAGGAAAATTTTCCAAATTTCCTCCGTAAAGTCCGCACCTCTCGTCATTGACCCTCAAAGAAATTTTTACTATACTCTGGTCATCAGGCTTACAAGTTACTTTAATGATTCTACCCTTTTTGATGATAATAGGCAAAAAATCCAAGTTTCCTTTGATGGTCCGCTTCCCCACCATTTTTACTTTTCAAACTACCATGTGTCTCAATGGTGCATCTTGAGATGGTCCCCAAAAGTAGAGACCCTAAATGAGCGCGGCTCACCATGTGTCCTAGCCCAGTACGAATTTTTAGAAGTTAAAAACTCGGCGAAGGTGCCATGTGTCTAGGGTCCATGCAGCAGTCTCCTTTGCCCATTGAAAAGTCCAAGAAAAAGGAAAAGTGAGCGGAAGCTTCCAAGTGTCCTCGTGGCACTTCTTTAAAATAAAACTCAAGAGCCAGTCCCCAAACATGCGCCATCCCTCCACGTGTCCTAGGCCTCTCAAAACTTTTTTGAAAATTCTAAGTATGTGAAGACCCGACGGAAGCCTCCACATGTCTCCATGGTGAAATTTCAAGATGGTGCCCAAGAGCGAAGACCCTAAATGAGCACGGGCTCACCATGTGTCCCTATCCCACCAAACTATACTGGCTGCATAAAAAATTTTGTCTAAGTTTGGGAAAAATAGCGGAGTCCTCCACGTGTCCTCCTGGCGTAACTCTAAGGCCAAACCAAAAAGTGAACTTTCAAATGAGCACCATTCCTCCACGTGGGAAATTTTTTTGGCTGAGGCGAGCCATAGAATTTTAGAGTGCCACTGGTGAGCTGCAATCTAGCTAAAAAGGGCCATGTTTCCACTGATGTAGAGATGTAAATTTGACCAAGAAAACACACCCATCAAACCATAAAAATGTAGGAAACAATTTAAGTTTGAGCTCGAGATGAAATTTTATTCAATGACAGAGAATTTGCAAAATTTACAAGGCTCAAACATACTCCTCCAAGCTACATCCATCCATCTTTCTTTAGGTATTTGGGATAAAATGACAAGTACAACAATTCCCGATCAGGAAAATGGAAAGAAAATAACAACCTGAGTTTTACATCCAATTTATAGACTTCTTCATATGAACAGAGAAATGAAGAATCAATTATGGATCCATAAATGATCCTCAAAGTAGGAAGGGATTGATCACTTCATGACCAAATGGAAGATAGAGTCGTTTCAAGCACAACACGGGAGATAAAATGGGACAGAGGCCACAAACTAAAAGAGTTTAATGGAAAATGGGGCGAGACTAATTTGAGCACCAAAATATCATCTTTGGGTATACAAGGCATGTATTTCACAAGCTTATAATAAAAAAATACACGTACACAAACTCAAAATAGGTAGTCTTTTTCTTGAATAAAACAAAAATAATACTAATGCGAGACGTTTAGGTAAAAGGCAAGTTCAAGCCTAATTGGATTTAAACTTATGTAAAAATAACAAGCTAAGGTGTGGTGTATATTTTCTCACCACTCTTCTTGGAAATCCACTCAAGAATCCCCTCAATGTCATGCATCTCAAACAATATTACACTTAAAAATATTTCCTTCTTCATTACCTAAATGACACACTCTTGTGCTACAATTCAAACATGATTGTTGAGGGAACACTTCAAGAATGAACCCACATAATACGAATTTCATGCTTAGAGGTTAAAATTACATATTTTATAACATCTCCTCTCACGTAACACATTCATTTCTTGATGACACACTCCTTTTCTATGGTTCATTCTTTACTATTGAGGGATAATTTCTAAATGAACATCATAACACACACATCTTCTGGGGAAATGTGGCCACTCCTCATCTTCACATTTTACACATCACATCGCACCATTATACTCAAAAGGATTTTCATATCTTCGTTGCATTAACTAATTTTCTCTTATCCTACTTACGTTTTGCATTTTCTTATTGTGCTAGCTTGGATTCTTAGTATATCATTATATATTTTTATATAAAGATGCGCGTTCACTTCATATCTTGAGGTGAATGCAATACCTTTCATTGATTCATACATGATGTATGATTTTGGATACATATCTTTACCATTCCTATAAATACTCTTGGGGACATCTATTTTGGATACTATCATATTTTATAGATCATAGTTTCTATCATTTCAAGTACTTACTATTTCTAGTCATTATCACTATACTTGTGACTTATTTATACATGCTTTGACATATTATCTTTATAACATACTAATGGGTTCTTCATATGTAGATTTTACTTTGCAGGATCGATACAACTATGGTTATCTTTCACTTTTTCTTGCTATTATGTGTGGGATATGCCCTATATATTAAGTGTTCATTGTTTTTTTATGGCCGATTCAACCTAATTGTATTGTGACATTGAGAGTGATGTCCCATGTATGAAACCCTCTTTTTGTGGTCTATCTAGCCTTCAAACTTGATTTTTAAATGTATTCTCTTGCATGCTATATATTTTTACTACTAACACTTGTAACTAGCCTACTTTGTTTCCATGTGCCTTATTTTCTACCATGCACATTGCCTACCCTTGCAGAGCTTATCCACTTTAGATATGCATATCAGTATGATGTCCTCTCGTTTGGAAAAAAATTCTCCTACATTCATTGCATGCATCCCAAATACATGGGGGTATCTATTGGGTGAGAAAATAACCCCTACAACAACTCACAGCTACAATATTGTACAACATGATACAAAATCAAGATAGGAACACAATTACAAATGGGCACAAAATTATAATTTGGTCCAAATCACAAAGAAGATACTAGCACCCATATTTGGATTGTAGCGCTAGGAAATTTTATACTCTCGGAACTTGTGTCCCGGAGGCATACACAATCATTTTCATTATTTAACACAATTAGATAAATTTTAGATAAATTATCTAGTAGTAGGCAACCTACCTCCACTTACATAATTGAGTATATTAGTCACATTTCAATTACAATCATAAAAATGGAATATATCATGGATGTACCATCTGCAAGTGGTGTTTATTCGAGGAGCATCATGTAGCCTTCCAATTTTCAATTACAAAATTCAAACAAGGGAATCATATATATACATAGTTAGAGATCTTAAATAGGGGCCAAGTAGCATTATATACTAAGGCATAAGAGCATTACAAAGCATCCATCTAACACACTCACTCAAGGGAAAAGGGTTACATCAATTTTCATACACAAAATAAGAGGGTAAGTATATTATATTTCATCTCACACATTATTTACATTTTCTACATTATATACCTATCTTGTAATCATTGTGTAACTTGCACATGGGCATCCTATGGCATCATTACACACACATTCACATAGAACTACATGGATTATGAGATGTAGTAAAACACTTGGTACTAAGTTCACTCTTCGAGTGACCTTTGGGGCCATTCGACTCCACATTCTAAATCTTTATTTTTAGATTTGATGTGGTTTGTGGGCATGTGTAGCTAGGTATATTTATTTGTAGGTTATATGTGCAAACGCTGACATTGGGACAAATATAGAGAGATGATAAAATATTAATAGTGAATCTCCTCATGCATAGAAAATATCAAAACCTACACATCTGGGTGGACAATAACACCTAGATGTAGTCACTAGTGCTCAACCACTCTTGTCCTCCCATGGGTGTTTCTGTCGTACATAGTTTTGATTTCTAGGACCTCTAGTGAGACCCGACAACACTATTCTTTATATTTACACTATTCACCTACCCAAATCAATTCCATATCACTTAGAAATCAGCTAAGTCACCCTCTCTCTCTCTCTCTTATGGTTTCATATTATTTCATCCCGTGGATTGTCCATTTATTGTATATTACTAGTTGTATATCATTAGTTACAATAGATTTTATGAAATTAATATTAATATTTTATTCAATTTATATTGATTCACATTTCACTAAACCTATGCTTCCCATATGTTTGGGTTGGATGTTATACGTTATCGGTGGTGTCATTTTTCTATCAAAATGTCCTAGTCCTTCCAGGATAAATGAGTCCGTAAATGTATCTTAAGTTCTCGAAGAGAAATTTTTTATGAAAATTTTATGAGTGATAACTAGCAAGTCGTGACACTTAGGAATGTGCTGTCTTAACCTAAGGATGCACGTATATGGTTGGCCCTTAAATTCATATCTTGGTTTCTCCCATCTCTCACCCATTAGTTCATTGTGGCATCAAATGAAACATTCCAAAATCCTTCAATTAGCATCATTATCAAAGAAAAAATGTTTTTAAAAATTATTACAATATAGGATCCTCATGGCAACAAACATCCTTCACATTATCTTTGAATATATCTCTCTCGCACATTCTATCTATCTCTTTATCCCTCCCCCTCTCTCTTTGTTTCTCATGCTCTCACTCTCTCACGCTCTCATCCTCTCACACTCTCTCTCACTCTCCCTTTGTCTCACGCTCTCACTTTCTCTCATGCTCTATCTTTTTCTATATTTTTTATCTCTAGATCTTTCTCTCTCACTTTCTATCATTATCTCCCACTTTTGTTTTCTCATTCTCTCTCTATCTCCCTCTCACTATTTATTTCTATTTATCTCTCACTCAATCATTTGGATAAATTTTAATTCCAAGATGAGGAATTAGTCAAATATTTCATCTCCCTACTTTGAAGACAACACCCTTCATAGAAGGGAAGGGATTAGTCTAATTATTAGACATGCCAAAATGGGAAGAGCCTGTGCATTATGAGGAATGAAGAAACTAAATAGAGTGCAAAGCATGATGTATGAAAATGCACTATTTTTCATTGAGAATTTTCTTTTGTGTACACCCAAAGGTGTTGGTAAGACCAATGTTGTCATGTTAACCATACTTCAAAATATTTCTCTCAATAGAGTCTAGATGGTTCCATAGATAGAGGAAACAAAAATAATTGTAACCACTCTCTGAAAAATGGGATATCATTACCCAAAAGTATGGGGATATAAGTTACACTCAACTTGTGATACTCTTGATTATTGATTAGATTCATCCTCTACATGTCAATAGAGGATCGGTGCTGGAACACATTATTTCTAGGAAAGTTAGGAAAATTGAGAATACCTAGGAAATGATATGGTTACTTGGATTGTTTACAACATTTCCAAATTTGATGATGTTTCCCTATTCTTAAGGGTTGAAAAGTCAAAAGAGATGTTCTATTTTGATAATGGTTATAGACATTTTTGATTGGTTATATTTTCTACAACATTGCCAAATTATGAGGATGTTTATGGTTTAGGGTGGTTGACAAGTCAAAGGGTTGTTCTATTTCAATAATAGTTATAGACCTTTTTTCCTTATGGATTTTCAATTCACCATGCAGGGATGGAAAGGAGAGATAAGACTATAGTAGAATAAATTTTTGCTAACGTGAATGTTATCAAAGTTTTAGTATCAACAATCACTCTCTTTATCTCTCTCTCTCTCTCATAATCTCTCTCTATCTTATGTGATTTGTTTGTCTCTTTTTCTCTATCACTTATTCCCACTTTCTCTCATTCTCTCTCTCTCTCTCTCTCACTCACTCACTCTCTCGCCTCACTCTCTCTCTCTCTCTCACACACACTCTCTCACTCTATTTCTCTCTCACACACACACACTCTCACTCTAAATTTCACTCTTTCTCTCTTCTTTATCTCAATCTCACACTCTCTCACTCTCCTTGTCTCTATCTTTCTCTCATGCTCTCTCTCACTCTCATTCTCCCTCTTTATCTTTATCTCAATCTATCTCTTACATTATCTCTCACTCTTGATATCTCCTAAAATCATTCTATTTCTTTATATTTATATCTCAATCTCATTATTTCTTTCTCTCTCTCTCTCTCTAACGTAGATCTCCAAACCTTTGATCATTTTCAAAAATATCTTTTAGTCATATGTCCAAATTCCCTATTTTGGATAGTTTATTTATTGGTTTAGGAATAGATAAATAGAAAATATTTAGTGCTTCACGAAATCTAGTAGTCTAATAACACCATCCTCTATTATGTTAACCTCTTATAATCCTAATATACCTATAAAAAATAAAATAATTTGATGAAGTAGGCAAAACTACTCATTATACCTCCCATTTCCATCACTATCCTTAGTGATTTAAACTTCCAATAGGTAAAGTTTCTGATTTTTCATCTAAGGCTTCTCTACTCTTTGTATCCCTTCTCATAAGATTCTCACAAGGTTATCATAACCCTTAAAGTGTTTAGAAAGCAATATTTATCCTTCCCTTCACTAATTAACTAAAACCTTCCTAGTTATGGTCTTACAAACTAATACCCTACTTCATCATGTTTGAACTCATTTATGCATACCCAAAATTAAACAAGTACATGTGCAAATAAATTTTAGGACCCATAAAGTGTCTAGAAATTTTCAAATCCTAACTCTTTACTTTTCCCCTAGACTTTGATGTCACTTCGCATATTGTCATGTCCTCGCATTTTTTTTTTTCAGCTAAAAATATTCTACGATCCAATCTCAAGCTTTTCATGCATCCTTTTAACTATTCTTATTCTCCACAAATTATCAAGTTTGAACACCCTTTCAAAAACATACTTTCTTAGTAATTGGGTCTTCATAGTTAGGTCATCTAACTATGGGTTTTGACTACTCCCTAGAATCGTAAGAAAATAATAAAAATTTCACAAAGAAAACATTAAAATTTCTTTCAAAATATTTCAATATAATATTCCATAATCTTATCATCCAAATATAAGCTCAAAATTTAACGGTCCCAGAATCCATGGTCAAACCTTAGGTAAATGGCGAGTTAACTCGAGAAACATAGTTTTGGAATTAATTCCTCCCACCTTCAATTAAATACCACAAACCATTACTATAGGTATATATTTTCCTCTTATAGGTTTACATCTTGACAGAAAAGCAAGTTCCTTCATCCATTTTTACTTTCCCTTGTATTTATAATTACCATTCCCAAACTACATTGTCACAGTCTTAGGTTCATGGAGGTTTTTAAACATTCAATGAGTAAGGCCCCCATACTAATCAGATTATATCATTAGAAACATTTATCCAACCTATCCTTAGCATGAAGATATGATAATTCAAACCTCAACTCATAATACTAATCAATATGTCCTCAAACCCTACTACAATACAATCCACAATTCGTAATGTTTATGAATAACTTATATGTAATAGAAATTCTTGATATTTATCCTCAAATTATTGGAACTAATTACATTGAAGACACTATAGTAAATTTTTGGGCTTAATATCACGTTCTCAATTCTATCACTTAGAACATTTGAGGGAAGCACAATTATCCAAACATGCACATTCAATTCCTTCATAGATATGAAAGAAAGACAATAATCTTCAAGCCAATATTCACCAAATATTATGAAATGTTATAGGAAGATACTTGAAAATACATAAATAAAGATCCACCATAGTCCATTCATCATTCTAACAAGGAAAATTCATACATGTACAAATTAAATCCATTTCTATACTTGAAAAGCAGGGCTTTTATCCATAATCCAAACAATGTTACATGCAAAATCATTCCTACCTTTACTTCCTTAGTTCCTCATCTACGAGGAATGATGTTCCAACTAACTCATCTACACACATATAATCTAATTCTCTCATGTCATGTAACCTACCAATGGAATGTAAGTGTCTTTCTAGGAGTCATATTGACTCATTATGCCTTCTTTCCAAAATAGGAAGTTTTACAACATTTGCACACATATAATGACTCTTGTTAGACATATTCACTTCCCTCAAACTCCTATGACACATCTAGACTCATATTACACCTCTAGACTATCAATTATTCTTTCCTCACAACTACATATGTTTTAAACATTTGGATTACCCCTTTAGGAGGGAAAACCCCCAATTTGAAAATTTGAATTACTCACTCACTTAAATCTCCATTTCATGACTCCATACACTTTATGCTTCCAACATATCCTCAAATCCTTGATATTTTTAATTTTAAAGTGTCTTATTATTGATGGTCTTTCATCATACTCCCAAGGGGGGAAGAAAACCATCCTTGTACTTTCATGTTGAAAACTTCCAATTTTTCTTTGCTACTGATTCTTGAACTTCCTCGAATGGTCTTGTTCCTCTCCCTACTCTTCCATCGGCATAGATCAATATTTGGTCACCTAGATCTCATATTTGGGGTTTTAACCTTGCATTTTCTTTGAAATGGATTTCTTTTATCTTTGGATTCTTCTTTTTCTTCTCTCATCTCCATTCCTTTATCGGATTCACCTACAAAAACAAACACAAAAGCAAAAAAATATACATGATTCTTCATGTTTTAGGATGTTTTCCACTTCTACATAGGTTTTGCTCAACACTATTTCATCATTTTCTCCTCTAAAATGAACTATATGTTGCTTATATACTTCACTTTTCTCCATTCATCATCCTCATAAACTAATTTTTCCTCTTTGAGATATTTACTAGGTCCACAAGCTCTTCATCATGAACTTATTCATCCTATCTTCCTTCTTTCTCTTTCCTAATTTCACTATCTTTCTCTTCCTCTTATTTTCTCAGTTCTTTATCTTGCACTATACTTCTCCTTTTTGCTTCAATCTGCAAAAACATGTCTAAAGCCTCATTTAAGACGTCATCATTACCTACTTTATCTGTATCATACCTTTGAGACTCTAATCCCACATTTCTTTGGTTCAGCTTCTTGTACCTATTTACCTAATTCTATAACTTTCAACGAGAATATATTAGTATTCATTAGCATCATCATACTCCCTAAATTGATTTTATTCCTTTCAACATGCATTTCACACATTTTCTCTTAATTTTCTAGACTATGTAACTTTCTTTCTTCACACATCCTCATTTTTATTAGAAATAGATCACATACCTCCCCATCATCTTGATTTTCCATTACTACATTCTCATTGTGCTCATCAATCCTCTATAAGCTCTTAAATGACAACCTCTTTAATCTCTTCTTCCTCTTTCTTGTTTGCATGCTTCATTTGATTACATCTTTTCCTCTTCTTCCTTAATTATCCTTCTCAGCTGTAGTCCCTAGTTCCTTCTAACAATCTGATCTATAGGCCATTTTACCCTTCTTATCACAAACAAACTTATCTATCTTATCGCATCAACATCTCTTCTAGGTTCTGTGTATACTCCCTTAATACCTTCAATTATTTATCTATCCCTATATCTATCCTCCTCTTCTCTTCTCTCTTTTTATGAGATTCTTTCTCTTTTATTTCTCTCTTCTTCATTTCTATCAACTTCACCAACTCTATCACAATTCCTTCTCTTTCCATCTTTACCTCTTTCTTTTCTAGCACTTTCACAATCACACACAACTTCACAATTTGTTAGAAATCAACAATTCAAAAATTCATTAAAATTAGAAGACTAGCTCTATACCACATGTTGTAGAGCTCCACACCTTTCATAATCTTCAAACATTCTATTTTAGTCAAATGTCCAAATGTCCTATTTTGGATAGATTAGTTCTTGGTTTAGGAAAGGATAAATAGAAAATATGTGGTCCATAAAGAAATCTAGTAGTCTAATAGAATCATGCTTTGTTCTTTTAACTTCTTACAACTCTAGTATACCTATCAAAATAAGCTAATTTGATGAACTAGTCAAAATTACTCACCATATATCCCATTTACACCATTATCATTCTTAGTGATTTGAAATTCCAATAGCTAAATTTTATGCTATTGCATCTAAGGATTCTCTACTATTTATCTCCTTGTTCAAAAACTTCTCAAAAGCTTATAATAACCCTTAAAGTTTTTAAAAGAAATATTTGTCATTCC
The DNA here is from genome assembly GCA_018340775.1 of Taxus wallichiana var. yunnanensis. Taxonomy (NCBI): domain Eukaryota; kingdom Viridiplantae; phylum Streptophyta; class Pinopsida; order Cupressales; family Taxaceae; genus Taxus; species Taxus wallichiana. The sequence continues at coordinate 166,154,218 of CM031240.1, forward strand.
CTTTAAAATTGACTAAAAACTTCCATGTTTGTGGTCTTCGAAACTAATACCCTACTCCATTCATGATTGAACTCATTTATGTATAACCAAAATGAAATAAGAACATATACAAATACATTTTAGAACCCATAAATTTTATATAAATTTTCAAACCATGACTCTTTAGTTTGCACATACAAATTCACTTTGTTCTACCTATTACAAGTAACTTCTACTAGCCCTGTCCATGCATATTGTTAGGATTATTTTCAGTTACAAAAGATTATAGGATCAATTATAAACCTTTTCATGAATCCTTTTATCTATTCTTATTTTCAACTAATTATCATGTTTGAACTCCCTTTCAAAATACTACTTTCTTAGTAATTGGGTCTTCATAGTTAGGTCTTTGACTATGGGTTTTGAATCAGTCCTATATTGGTAAGAAAATAAACTGTTTCACGTAGAGGACATAAAAATTTCTTTCAAATTCTTTCAATATACTATTCTATAGGTTTATCTTCCAAACAACAGCTCAAAAGTCGATGGTCCAAGGTATCCATGGTCAAACCCTAGGTAAATGCAAGAGTTAAATCGAGAAACACGGTTTTGGAATAAATTCCTCCCACCTTGGATTTAAGACCAAAACCATTACAATAAGTATATATTTTACTCTCTAGGTTTAAAACTTGAAAAAAAGCAAGTTCCTTCATCCATTTTTACTTTCTCTTATATTTCTAATAACCATGCCCAAGCTACACAATCATAGTCGTAGGTTTGGCAGTTTTTAAACATTCAATGATTAATGCCCCCATATTAATAACCTTATATCCTTATAAACATGTCTCCAACCTCTCCTTAGCATTAATATATGTTAAATCAAACTTCAACTCAAAATAATAAACAATATGTCTTCGAACCCTCCTAAAATACAATAATAGTTCGGATGTTTAAGAATAACTTACATGCAATAGAAATTTCTTAATATTTATCCTCAATTTCTTGGAAATGAAAAATTGAAGACACTATAGTCAATTTTTGGGCTTAATATCATGTACTCAAGTCTCTCACTCAGAAATTCTACAGAAATACAATTATGCAAACATGCACAAATAATTCCTTCATAGTATATGTAAAAAGGAAATAATCTTCAAGTCACTTTTCACGAATCCTTATCCAAGGTTACTTTGGAAGAAAATTATAAATATGTAAATGAAGATCCATCATAGTCCATTCATCATGCTAACAAGAAAACTACAAACATGTACAAAGAAAATCCATTTCTATAGTGAAAATAGAGCTTTTTATCTATAATCCAAATTGTTACATGAAAACTCATTCCCACTTCTACTTGCTTAGTTCCTCCTCTACAAGGAATGATGTTCTAAGTAAATTCTCTAGACACATATACTCAAATTATCTCATTTCATGTAACTACTACTAGAATGTAACTATCCTTTTAGGAGTCATAATGATTCATTATGCCTTCTTTTGCCAAAATACGCAGTTTTTACAACATTTGAACTCATATAATTATTCTAAAATTATTCACTACCTAAAACTCGTATGACATATCTAGACTCATATTACACCTCTAGACTATTAATTCTTCTTTCCTTGATGAACTCGAAATAGACCACCCACATGAGCACCCACGTCTCATTGCACGAGCATATTGAGATCACCTCTTTATTCACAACCGTATCATTCATAGTAATCTAAATCTCATTCTCTTCATAAAAGTAGAGAGGACACATCAAGACTTAGATGACTCGGAAGATGATGACTCAAAAGATTATGATGATTTTTCAGGGATAATTTTGTAAAAAAATGTAATAAGGGGGGAATGTTGGCATATTCCATTATTTACATGGGTGGTATCTCAACCTTCCACATCCATAACTATCTATTTAAGTTCTCTCCTCCAATACATGTATATATTCACATGTATGATCATTGAATGAGAAACAAATAGAACCAAATCTTCTCTATTTTATAACAAAATCAATTTATATAAATATAAATTAAAGTGAAACATATTTGGCTACTTAATAAAGAAGATGAAAACTTGAATGCGGAGTTATAGATCTTGGATATTTGAACCATGCACTATAGAAAATGATAGGTTATGTTACATTTATGGTTACTCAATTATCATATAATATGTATTTCTTTAATTATATACATATCATTAGATAATTAATACGATGTGTAAATCTAGTTATATCCACATGGGATTCACAATCCAAAGTATTACCTATCACAAGAGTCCATATATTTCTTTTATAAAATTTGTCAAACTACACCCAATATATTTCCATATAATATTAATTGATATAAGAGGATAAATTATAAAGGTTTTTATAAATATTTTAGAGTAGGCTATGTTGAGCGATAAAGAGGAGGTCATAGGAGTAGTTGTGGGTAGTATGTGGAAGCCCTAAATTTAGCTCAATTTCATTGTGTTTTTTCAAAGTAGTGATGTGTTTTTATAGAAGAAACATGTATTTCCGGAGTAATAACAATACATAACTCTAAATAGATGGGACATCCTTCATAGTGTCATAACTAAGTTATATATTTTGACATTCGATTCAAAATTATAGTGAGAGTGGATGTCATGAAAATTAATAAGTTTAACTAAAAATAATGCAACCACACATGACCCTTGACATCACTATACAAAGCTTGAGTAGTGTGAGAAGTGTAGATAGAAAAGAAAGGAAGAGAGACAACAAATTTCACACACTAAGATTTTTACTTTTCGAGTTCAATATGAATTTCATCAAGATATTATTTGGAAATATAACTATTGTTTTTGTAAATGTAAACATTGAAGAAATAATAAGGGGTTTAGAAAATGTCAATGCTAAAATGGATAGTTTGGATATATCATAAAATAAAGGGTATTTTATAATTGAAAAGTTGGATTGGGAGGGTATGGTAATAATAGAATTTTGAAATTTAGATTTAGAAGTCCTGGTATTATTTATTATCCTATCAACACAGGTGATAGATAGGACATAACTTCTCATAGTGAATCTTTCGTGGTTATAGCTCTACATTTTCTACCAAGTTCTACCTCTTCTAAGTTGTGTTATTCTTCACCCCGTGTTGGGACACATTTATAATTTTGTATATAACAATATATTTTTGTCAATGCATTTATTAAATGAATAATGTATTGTATATTAGGAGTGTAATTTACCCCTACCATTGATATAATTTTCTATTATCAAGTTGTTTATACTTTGGTAGAAAATGGTGAAATTTACATATTAGATTGAACTTTGTATCAAAATCCACTATATGGTGAAAGATTTTTATTTAATGAAAAAGGATCTTATATCATATCAAATGCAACATGATACAAGACTTTTCTAGCAATGATATGGTGAAAGATTTGGAATTATAATAATCATACAATTCTCCTATGCACTATTTTTTTACATATAGTTCATACTTGCTAGCCAAGACTACCTTTCTATGTTCATAGCCAATTATTATGTAATTTGCATTCTAAGTGTTGTATTCAAAACCTTTATGACCAAAGAGAGGGAGTCTTGTTCCTTCCTATCTCACTTAGGAAAAAAATTCTACATCATATAATGTCACAACAAGAAAATAATATTGAATGAAACCGTACCAACATTATACCATAAGTGTCAATATTCTCACCTTTTATGGATACCTTATTTAGAGTCATGTACATTAGATATTTTTCTATTTCAACTCTACTAAAATAGTTATACATAACCCTTAACTTCATGATGAGCCTTCACTCATCACCACAATTACATTTGTGGCAACATTAACCAAATGTGAGTGGGCGTTCCCTGGTTTATATATAGTATGATAAAATAATAGATTAAAAAGGAGTATATCCAGAGTTGGATGAAAGTACAACACATTATCAGATCATATCTTATTGTTAATTGTATCACATAATTCCAACTGTTGGGTTTTTCATTGGAAATAAATAAGCAGGTTTATACAATTTAGACCACACACAATACATTATGATATTTTAGAGGAGTTGTATCACGTGGAAGAAACCTAAAAGATATTGTCCCAAAATTTAAATGGATTTTCCTACTCTTAACATTTACTAAAAAAAGGAAATAGTAAGGAGTGAACTAATAAGTCCGTTTTCGTTATGGTCCGCACTTGCTTTCATTTCAATAAGATGTCACGTGTGCATTTTTAGGGGGTTGAACCTGGATGCTTGCTTTATAACGTGTTGGTCAATGCAAAGTGCCAACTACAGCCTACGTCAAAATGTGCCATTCTTATTTGCTAATTCACATTGACCGCGCGTTGTGAAATGAAGGAAAAAGTAATTAGAAATCGAATTGTACACGCCTACTGGTTAGCGGCTTCACATCTACAAATATCACAGGGATATTGAATGCGTTATACCACCATAGCAGCAGGACTTCACATATCATGGCTTTTTCTTCACTGTCTGCTAACAGATTTTTGCAGAGGCGAAAATACGAACGAGTCAACAAATTTAATGGTGGAAGAAAGCCTTTGAGGATAGTCAAGCTGGGAGGGCGTCAACACAAAATGGCATGGAAGCTCAAATTCGTGCCAAAGTTAAAGTTCAGATTCATGAAATCTGCTGTTACAGTTTGTGCAAAATCATGGCTGAAAAAATAAGAGATGGATATGGTAGGATGATGGTCGATCTTGCTCATTCAGAGTTCAATGACAGAATTATCGCCGAGATTTACAAGTCGATTGGATTATTTTTAGGCGGGACTATATTGGTGGCCTATAATCCCTGACTGCTCTGTGTATTTTGAATTAAAATTTTTAAACAAAATTTTATTTATGTCGGGAAGTTGCTTCCTCTCGTAAGTTTAAGATGTGGTTATGGCAATGCACTCCATACACAATTTTATTTACAATGTGATCATAACAAACCAAAAATATAATAGAGAAAAAAGTTTATTCGTTGTGATCTATTATATCCACTCATAAATCGTTAATCCTGATTTCAGACAGATGTTTATTCTTCATGTTTTTTGATTTTTTTCGAAATAAAAATAACATCAATGTGAGTTAACTGTTTAAAAATAAATGGTAACCTAACTAATACTCACATCAATTTATACTAGCATTTGCACCAAAATGAGGTGCGAAGTTTAAATAGCAACATATAAGAGTTTTAGAGTCTTCAAAATAATTTCCATATACATTAAACTAGCAAATCCAACCTAAGCAATAAGACATGTATCAAAAGATAGTTGTAGAGGATGTTTTTGGATTTTTGAAACAAATGGGGGATAGATGTTTTTGGATTTTTTGGATAGAATGGATGGATGGGGATGGATAGAAGGGAAGGCTGAGGAAGGAAACATATTGGTCTCGTAACCAATCAACCTTTATGCTTATAAGAGAGTCCTTTCATTGGGGCGTCACATTTATTGACATAAGAACCACAATATATTTGGGTGTATATGTTACCACAATAGTTGTGAGAGTGATAAAATTAGGACTCAACCCCTTGACCACATTTAGGTTTAAGATTCATCAACGAAATTCCATAATTGACTAAAAAGGCATATCCGACCTAGGTAATGAGGCATGTATGATGAGGCCAACTAAATAACAAAAACATGTAATATGATATATTAAAGTTCTGAAACAAACTATGCAATTTTCTTTCTTTTTCCATTTGAATTCCAATAGATGTCCTTTTATTTGACTTGGATTAGTCTTCTAATTAAACATGACTTCTAATATAAACTTGACTAGACTTATTATTTTTAATAAGTTCTAAAAATAGTTTTCTAGATCCTACAAATTTGCATACACTATATCAATGTACCTAACTTAATTTATTTCTATAGTTTCAACTATACTTGAATCACGATTACTAAAGATACTACATTTTGATTTTTTAAAAACATTTTAAAATCTTCAAACCAAAATTTTGAGCCCTAGATGACTAGTTTTTACCTACAAAAATTGTTGAAAAGTGCATTAAGAAGATAACATGGCTTTTGGTGGCCTAGAAATTTATGAGAGTTTTCCGTTAAAAAAGCTTTTGGTTTTGAAATCAAAAGCTATGGCCTCCACAAGGTAGACCATCAAACCCGCATCATTGAACCAAGACGTAATCATAGAGGATGTTGAGAGAGCTAATTTCATTGTTGTATCACCCCTACCGGTGTAAGGACCGCGATATATCAAGGTTTATATATTATTGCAGCTTGAGCCAACTAGCCAATATTGGACTTATTTTGTGAGTGAATGAATATTTTTAGAGTCATAGAAGAAATTCCAAGATGCCCTAAAGGGGCATGTCTAGGAGTATTTCCTATGGGGATTTGATTGATTTAATAGGCATAAGTACTCACAATAAAGTAGAGGTGGAGTGATATTATAATGTTTGGAGTCATCTTGCTTCAGGAAATGTGCCTACAACTAGGGATGCAACCATACTATGTATATATCTCCACTTTAGAACATAAAAACATGGGTATACATTAAGTATTTTTATTGAAAAAATCTCCATTTGCATCGACCACAAAAATTAATTTGATATCTTATTTTTACCCGATATCATAAAGCCTTAGTAATTACACATTTTAAACTTATCTTATAATCATAATAATAAGTGAAATAAAATTATTTGGAGGTTTTTTACAAAAAAATAATGTACATTCTATATGTTTGCACATTTATACATAATGTATTAGCACATTTACAACTATGGTATGTAGCTTTAATCCCCTTTTCATATTATAATTTGTTCCCATTTTGAAAATGCCTAGAGTATGGTGGCCCAAGTTGTGGAGAATGGGATTACACCTTCCAATTTCATATGTTTCAAAGTTTGCAAGGCCTTCTCAACAAACCATTTTGTACATATCTTGTAATCATAATAGTCTACGAAAAAAATGTTTTTGTTGGTTTTTATAAAACATGTCACTTTTGTTATGTATGCTTACATATTAAACATACATATATATTACAACATTTTCAACTATGGTATCCAAAAAAAAATACCATTTCAAAATTATTATTTGTGTATATTTCTACTAAGACCTAGAGTATGCTTTGATACAGTTGTGGAGTATGGGCTCACACCTTTCAATTTCTAATTATATTCAAATTTCATAAGACTTTTCAATAGTCTTATTTTTTGCATAGCCTTACAATCATATCTTGCAATCATAACAATCCTTGAAACCACATTATTTGGAGGTAGCTTTTCAAATAGTTTATGTATGTTATGTGTATCGACGCCTTTCTCTACATATCCTATTTTGACATATGCCCAAAGTATGCTGACATAGGTTGTGAGTATGGATTCAAATTCTCAAATTAAGTTTTCTTTTCCATCAAAGTTACTAGCCTACCAATGGGCAGATTCATAAAAAGAATGTGATTTTCATCTAATCCCTCCTAGACCAGTTACATGTATTCTATACAAAAATGTTGTAGAGGTTGTTATTTTCTTAATTCTACCATTAGGATTCCATATTGTGTCACATGATGTAGTGCCCACTTCCCTTTGACACCTTTTTGTTATTGACTATGATACTATCAGCTACACTTATGGACATTGTTTTAGTTTTTGTTTTAGATTGATACTCGATGCTAGCGATATTGGATGGTTGTTGATTTCGATTCATATACGATGCATTTGGATTACTAGAGATATGTTATATTTGGTGTTGATATGTTGTGGACATGGTTATATATATATATTTATATATTTCTGAAATATGATATCTTTCTCCACACTGCATGTAGGCTTTGATAATTGAAATAATGTTGTGATCGTTTTGACATGGATGAAATGTAGAATAGAGATAAAATGTTAGAAATGGTAGATGATGATTTTTCTACACACACACACAGATATATATATATATATATATATATATATATATATATATATATATATATATATCTATATTTATATGATTTTAAATTTCATATTTATTTTGGATGTTTTGATACATTCGCGAGGCCGAAGGAGGTATATTGTGTTTTGTAGGGACACACACACACACACACACACACACACACACACACACATATATTCACACAAACATCGTGGGGATTGAGACCAACCACATTAGATGTCTAGATGAATTCAACAAGGGTCATCATGGCAACATTTAATTGTGTGTGTGTTTGAATTTTGGTTAGGGAGAAATTGTAACCAAGGGGGTCATGTGTTGTCCTTTATTTTAGTTTCCTTTTTATTAATGTTAGTATGTGTTTCTTTTAGTGATGTAATTTAATTATTTTATTTATTTAGATTTTAGTGTATGTTTGTTCCCTTTATCTTAATGGGTCTAAGTGTCTTAATTAGAGTTAAATTAATCTATTCCTAAATTAATCAAAGATGTGACCAAAAGGAGATCATTTATTAGACTTGATTTGCTCTTGGATTTTGTGTTGTGTGTTGAATGCTTGAGATCTTGAGTGTTGTACACTCTACCCTTCATGGGAAACTCGAATTTGACCTTAAGGGCAAATTTTGAAGGCTTGTGGGACAAGTTAAACTTGTCCCACACCTCTTAAATTGATATACCAACCCTACCTATGGGTTGGGGGGTAAAAATTAGACCCCATTAGGTGTTTTAGGAAGATAAAAAGCTGAAATATTTATTGCACTTTCTTTCAAGTAATTAATTTTGTCCTTAGGGGGTGTGGGCTTAGATTGTGTGTGTAAGTTTCTTGTCATTCCTCTCACCCACCAATTTATGGTGCATTGGGGTTGAGATTTGACTTCTTAGGTGGAGTTGAGGATGAGTGATGTGGCATCCTACATGGAGCCACCTCATCCTCCTCCCTCCCTTTTCTATTTATTGTTGCTCTTTTGCTTTTTTTTGGCGGTTACTTGAGCATTTTGGACTCTTGAATTTTTCAGAGTTAGAGGATTTTGGGAGTGCTTGTGGATTGTTGGAGATTTTAGATGCTTGCTTGATTTTAAGGAGCTTGGAGTTTCACTCTTAGAACAAGCTCTACTATGGAGATGTAGGAGCTTTACCTTTTCTTAAATTATGTTTTTTATTTTGTGTTTATATTTCGTGTTGAGTGTATTTTTCCTTTGGAATGCTTATTGGGTATGGTTAGATTTCCTAAGTTTGTTGTAGGAGGAGACTATGGGGAGATTTCATGTAGGAGGCATAAGAGTTTACTTTCTTATTGGAGGGAGTTTGGGTTGGGTGCCCAAGTTTGTAATAATTTCATGGAGAAATATTGCATTCCAATATTTGTATATTGTGCAAGAGAAAGAATCAAAATGACTATATTGTGTAAAAGTTTAGTTGGAAGTTGCATTGTGAAAAAGAAAGTTACTTTCATAATGAAGTTGTAATGTTGTAAATGAGAAAGAAGGAAATATAAAAGTTGTAAGAAGTTGAACTTGTATGCATAGTAAAATTGAATGGAAAATAAAGTTATTGTAGCTATTTTGAATGTATTTACATTGTAGTGAAATGAAAGAGAGAACAAATTTGGATATATTGTTATTTAGAAATGTTGATTTTTATAGCAAGAAAGTGACAATGTAAAGCAATAGATTTAGATCCTTTTTCTCTTGAAATAGAAAGAACAATTTAGTTGCATAAATGAAAATATTCTAGTAAGTAGATGTACTTTAATAGAGTTGAAAATGCCTTAAAAAGAGTAGATTTAACTAAGGAATGAACAAATAGAACAAAATCTCAAAACTAGAAACTCTATATGTTCAAAATTAAGCTCAAAATGCAATTTAGTACCTTTTAGTAACTTTTAGTTTTGAGAAAACCTCAGAATTAAGGTTTTGTTTTTCTAAATAGAGCACCGCCATGTGCAGAGCGGCGGTCCCATAACCACCGCTCAGCTAAGGCGGCGGTCTCAAAACCACCGCTTAGTAGGGGCGGAGGTCCCGTGACCACCGGTCTACATGGGTAGTGGTTCTTTCACTTATGACATGTAACTCCGTGGGTCCGCGCATGTGTGAAAACTTTAACTAGTTTTTACAAATTTATAAGATGTAAAATTTAGCTTTTCACGTAGACATGTAAAAAAAGAGTACTCCCATGGATTTGAACAATAAAATATACAAATGGTGGATCTAAAACATTTCTTCTCATTTTATTCATGGGGGTAGGGTTTGCCCCAAATTTAAAACCCAAATACAAAAACTTGAAACAAAACCAGATTGGTAAAAGGAATAACCCTCCCAATCCTTGAATGGAAGTTATAACAACAATAAAACTACAACTAAACTAATCTAAACTAGATCTCCTTGTAGAATCCTCCATAGTTCTTCCTCCTTTGCTCCCATGTCTTCCTCTTCTCCAACCTGCAATTTTTTAACAAAACAAATAGACCAAATGAGGGAAATGAACAAAGGAAAGGCTTTAATAAAACTCATAAGGAAATTTAGGGCTAGATGGGAACCCTAAGATCTTGTGGTTGAAATTGATTTGATCCAAGGGTGGAGGATTAACCCTACCTTTGTTAGGTGAAAATGGATTTTATTAATGTGCCTTTAAAACCTTAGGGTATGTGTAATTTGGGAATGGGGCTATTTTATTTCCCTAGAGTGTTAACCTTTGTTAGTCCTTATCAAGCTTTAGTTAGTAATAGAAAAGACTCTAAGTTATTAAGATAATGATTTTATATTAATTGTGTAAGAGGTTAACCTTATTAGGAATTAACATTATTAAGGAGAAGAAAACATTTAATTAAGTAAATTAATCCTTGGTACCTTCCTAGTGAATATTTGGTTAACGGACCTTAAAGATGAATTAGAAAATATGTTAACCTTCTAGTAGACTATTTCTTAAACCGTAGGGTTGAGTTTAGTGGTGTAAGTTAGTTGTTGTACCCTAGGGGATTAACCTGTGTAAACTCTTTTACCTGTATCCTTAATCTTGTAAAAAAAAATTAGTCACAATTTTTGGGAGTTGTGTCAGGTGTTAGCGTGTTCCTAGAATGTCATTTTTGTGGGTGTTACATTTGGTATTAGAGTCATGGGTTAAAATCTTGGACCCTTGGGCACACCAAGAAAACACGAGACATGAACTTTTAACCTAGTGCAAAATTGTTCTTTAAACCTAGAAAAAACACACTATCTGATATTGTATAATTTTAGAAAACATAGAAAATTGAAACCAAACCTAAAATGATGAACTAACTCTTGCCTTGGTCTTTAGGAGTCGCGACTGCACTAGGGTCTTTCCACATAGACCTAGGTATACCACCACCGTATCAATCTATAGTGGCCATCCTTCCGCATATTTTGGATGCTTCAAGACGTCAATGTCGTTATATGTGAAGGGTCACTAGGAGGATGACCTGCTAGATAGGATATGGAGCCATCAGTTGAGGCTAGGGCATCTCCTTGATATAATGAGGAGTATGGGGAAAAGAACTTCCGCGTGGAGTTGGTTAGGGTAGAGTCACCACAGAGAGGGCATGGGGATAGGATTTTAGGGCACAAGGATAGGTCTCGTAGAAATAGGCTTTGAGATGAGCATGCATAGGGGCCTAGGGTCACCAGACTATAGTTGTAAACCATATTAGAGATATCTTGAAGCTACAACCATCTCATTATTTTAGAGACACAAGAGGTTTTCAAGATGAGGCCTGGTTAGTGAGCTTGAGCGGATGCTTCAAGGTCTTCCCATGTACTAGCAACACGAAAGATCGTGTTATAATCCATCTACTGAGGGATGGAGCACGAGTTTGGTGGAGGACTGAGAGAGTGTCGAATGTAACTAAACTCTATATAGCATAGTCGCCCTCGGCCCTCATCTATAGATGGCCCTTGCTACCCCCACCCCACCCCACCCATATAGATAGAAAACCTAGGAGCTATTTGAGGAGTGTTTTAGGAGTAGGTACCTACCCAAGAGGTTTATTTAGTAGCGGATAGACAAGTTTCATGATCTCCGCTAGGCATCTATGACCATAGCCGAGTACGATAGTCGATTTCTGGACCTCGCCTCCAAAGATGTCGACTACATGCAAAATGATCGGTATGGATACACAAGTTCATACAGGCTTGAATTTAGATTTGGGTGGTATGATACGCATTCACCGCCTACAGACACTAGAGAGGCCATGGAGAAGGCCTATTATAGAGGAGACAAGGGGGAATATGTAGCAAGCTAGAGAAAAATTTCGAGCCACATCTAGTAGATGTAGGATAGTAAATTGAGGGGGTCGAGTTCCTCCTCCTTGTGGCATATAGAGTTTGGGATAGTCTTCCTTTAGACCACCTCAAGAGCCACCTTAGTAGTAGCAGAGACCCACCCACCTTATAGAC